>JAHRHZ010000069.1:14818199-14866462 GCA_024137785.1 Ginglymostoma cirratum | reverse complement strand
GGAGCAGGAAAGCTTGACGTTTCGGGCCTAGACCCTTCATCAGAAAAGCAATTCATTTCTGATGAAGGGTCTAGGCCTGAAACGTCAAGCTTTCCTGCTCCTATGACGCTGCTTGGCCTGCTGTGTTCATCCAGCCCCACACCTTGTTATCTCGGATTCTCCAGCATCTGCAGTACCTTTTATCCCTTAGCCTATCTAGTGTCTCTCCACAGTTGAATTATTCGAGCCCAGGCAGCATCCTGGTGAATTTATTCTGGACTCTCTCTTGGGCAGTGTTCTTATGGTGTGTTCACCAGAACTGCACACATTCACCTAACTAATGTCATGTACAGCTCTCGCTGAATTTCGTACCTATTCATTCCTTTAAGCATGCATGTGTTCAGTTCTCTCCTAACAGGGAGAATTGCTTTTTAAAGTTACATTTAAGGGTCATGTTTTCAAGCAAAGAATACTTACACAAAGTTTTTCTTTAAAAGTGACGAATGATATTTCAAATGAGCCAGAGGTTGATTTTGCTTCCCTAAAGACGCCAAACAATATGCAATTCTCTCCTCTTTGTTTTGGAAACCTTTTGTCCTGAGTACTCAGCAAGGTTGATCTGACAGACGTTTGGTTATTGCAGGGTCATTGCAGTCATTGAAGTTGAAAGAAGTTGAAAAGCAATACGTAGCTTAAATTTTCTCACTAAGTATTTTACCATCTATCTTGCAAAAGATGGGACAGGCAGTGGAATGTGAAGCACATGAGTAACATCATTGCATTCTTGGATTTTGTCATATAAAGAGATATTTGACAGTGCGAGTTTACTCCAGGATATAAGGGATGTATAGGAGTGGTTAATGTCACTGAACATAATTAGATAGCCATAAAAGAGGAGAATTTTTTCAATTCACGATCACCTCCTTGACTTTAGAGTTCAGGCTAATAACAAAAGGAATTATGAAATGTTTAGCACTTTAGAGCAAGCAGAATCAGGGACAAAAACTGAAATCAAAATAAATTGAATTTGGGTTAGCAAACCTCGGGGCCAAAGTGGAAATGATGGAGAGGCTGTCAACAAAAGAATGTGAGTTTCAGAGACAGCTTCAGCTGTATGGGCAAGATGAAAAACAATACAAAGGGGCAAAAAGGAAATCAATGCAATGTACCTTTGGAGTGTACCATTTTATTAAGTCAAAGCTTGTTTCAAATGCGTGGGGAGGGGCAGGGATGCACTAATACAAATAGTTTTCTGCTGATATTTGAATTGTTAGCACATGAGACAAAAATGAATGAGTTAGCTGACACGGTGTTAAAAAGTAGCAAAATTCCATTCTACAGTTTCTCACATCGATCTTGCTGATACAAAGAACTGACATAGTGTATAGTTACTATCGTTCAATGAGTATTGTATTGGCTAATATTACAGAGGTCAAAGTTGAAATCTCAGCATGGTAAATTGTAAAATGGAATTCTGAAATAAAAGGTGATCATAATGTGGACATGTAGCAGAGTAAACATGAGCAAGTTGGACTGTCAGATACAATTAACTGGTTCACTAATCGCGGGGAGTCACTTGTCATAGCTACTCTATCTGGGTTTTATGTAACACCATTCACACATTCCTGCTCACTCTTGTTACCCTTAGGGCAACAATAGACAAGCAGTAATGCAATAATGAACTACAATGGGCTTACTTAATGTCTGATTGGAAAAAGGCAAATGTTAAAGATTTAAGAAAGAGCCTAATTCAAGAAAGATGGTCCAGGAGCAGTCAACAGTAAATCAATAGACTTCCATTTTTGATGCAGGTTCGCTGCAATTTTTTGAAAGGAAGGCTGGAATTTAACAGCTTGGATGTGTTTCATTAGGGCACATATCATTCAAATGCTAATGATAGAGACTTATACGTTCTATGAGATGACTTAATATTTGTGATAACTGGAAAGCCTTCTGGGCCTATTTTTGCAGAATATAGTTTCTTTTCAAGGTCACTTTCTTGTGGCTAGATTTATATTTGTTGTCATTCTGGGGTCAGATGTCACTCAGCAACAGCCCGTAAGGGATTTGCAATACTGACAAGACACAGCACCAGATTTGTCAAGGAAAGCATTGTATTTACTAACACTAAAAGTAATCATAGTTACAAATATCATAGATTCAAAGTAATTGTGCAATTCATATGCAAGTTGTGCTGTAGTAGAGTCACCAATGTCTAAAATTTTAATTTGCTTCTTAAAGCTGTTATGCCATGAAATTACAGGGCAATATTTATTTCAGGCCATTTGTCTCTGGATTGAAAGATCAAAAGTTGCAGGAACATAGAAGGCTGCATTATTCATAGATGATGTCTCATGCTGCCTTAGTCATCAAAGATATGAAGCTGGGATCTATCACTACCTCTGCTGTAATACACAGGAAAAATTGACCGTTAACCTCTATTATGACTAATACCACTAATTGGGCATATGGGCTTATTCCAAATTGCTTTCAGAAAGAGTCAGTGACATTGTAAAGTGTTTTGTCTTTCCTTATAAGTTTTTGGCTTCTGTTGAACATCTCTCTGGAGTATAGCCGACAATGCAAACTAGCAGATTGGGCAGCAAGCCAGTTTGTGTTGAACAGATGGCTGTTGAACCACGTTGCTTTACATACTCCTTTGCAGCATCTTAGTTATGCAGGTCCACATTTCCATTGCATGATAGGTTAACGAGGCAATTGAAGCTTTCAATGATATTGGGCTGAGGTTGTGATTAATGGGATAAATTTACCATTAAATACATTTAAGGTAGTTTCTTGATGTTCAATGTTGTTTTACGCTTTCATAGAGCCTTATTTTTCACACAAAATTAGCTCCTGACTGTTACAGATGCACTTAATAATAATCTTGTCAGTTATCTAAAATATTGAATTGAGCATAATGGACAGATTGAGTGATTACAGTTAATGAAAGATGCATGAATAAAGACAACCAATATATTGGCACATGAATCTAAATATAAGATTATTTTTATGGTCATTCCTTCCACACCTTGTTATTTTTATTACTTATTGAGCCATGATATTTTGAACAATATGCAGTCTGTTTTGGCAAGTACTACAACCAAATTTACTCCCAAACCACAGTATTCAGATAATTTGTTGTCGGTTGTGGTAATTTAGTCACTGTGTTATTATAGAATTGTATTTGAAATGACTGGTTGGGAAATAACACTGATATTTGAGGATGTTATGTTATTCATACCATGGGCAAACCGATAATCTACAAATTGCTCTGTTGCAATTCAATTCAATCAGAACGTGTTCATATGTATCAAACTGGGATACTAATGTTCTTCATATTTCATTATGGGAATCATTTGAAGAAATAATTCAGATGCTTTTTTTTTTGAAAATGAGGATGAAATTCTACTTTTATATTCAAGGTCCAAACAGAAAGAAATCACTCCTCCCTTCAACCAAATTCTGAAAATGTGAGTGGTTTGTATATTATACTTCAATTTAATTTAATTGCTCAACTGTTATGAGGTTGCTTCATATTGCATCCAAACAGCATCATAAAATGCTTCTGTGAAAATTAATCCGGTATTGTCTGAAGTGCTGTTTGAAATAAAGGTGTAACAATGTTTCTAGGTCATCCAGCAACAGTGAAGTTCACTTTTGCTGCTTATTTAAAGGGGAATTAGACTGCAATAGCTGCATTTTTTTAAAATTAAATTACTAATTCTCTTATTATGTCGAGTTTGCATGGCTCAATTTAATGAATATACTTTCCTTGAAGTTTGAAAGTTGTGAGTTGAAGCTACAATGCATAAATGGAGCACTTAAACTTGGCTCTCACTCCACTGCAGTACAGAGCGTCGCATCATCTCTTTCAGATAAGATAAACACTGATGTCAGCTCTGCCCGTTCAATCGGATGTATTATTTGGGAGGTGGTGGTGAGTTTGTGAAAGACCATTAGACCATAAGATATAGGAGGAGGAATTAGGCTATTCAGCCCATCGAGTCTGTTCCGTCATTCAATCATGGCTGATAAGTCTCTCAACCCATTGTCCCGCTTTCTCCCCGCAACCCTTGATCCCCTTGACAATCAAGAACCTATCTATCTCAGTCTTAAATATATTCAATGACCTGGCCTTCATAGCCTTCTGTGGCAGTGAATTCCATAGATTCACCACTCTCGAGTTGAAGAAGTTTCTCCTCATCTCCATTCCGAAAGGTCTTCCCTTTACTCTAAGGCTGTGCCCTCGGGTCCTAGTCTCTCCTACCAATGGAAGCATCTTCCCAACATCCACTCTGTCCAGGCCATTCAGTATTCTGTAAGTTTCAATTAGATCCGCCCTCATGCTTCTAAACTCCATCAAGTATAGACCCAGAGTCCTCAAACGTTCCTCATATATTAAGCTTTTCATTCCTGGGGCATCATTCTTGCGAACATCCTCTGAACCTGCTCCAGGGCCAGTACATCTTTTCTGAGATATGGAGCTCAAAACTGCACACAATGCTCCAAATGTGGCCTGACAAGAGCCTTATAGAGCCTCGGAAGTACATCCCTCCTTTTTATATTCAAGTCCTCTCAAAATAAATGCCAAAGTTGCATTTAACTTCCTAACTATTGACTCAACCTGCAAGTTTACCTTGAGAGAATCCTGGAGTAGAAATCCCAAGTCTCTTTGCACTTCATTCAGAAAATAGTCCATGCTTCTATTCTTCTTACCAAAGTGCATGACCTCACCCTTTCCCACATTGTACTCCATCTGCCACTTTTTTGCCGACCCTCCTAAACTGTCCAAATCCTTCTGCAGCCTCTCCGCCCCCCCTTAGTACTACCTGTCTCTCTATCTATCTTTGCATTGTCTGAAAACTTAGCCAGAACGCCCTGAGCTGCTTCATCTAGATCATTAATGTACGAAATGAAAATTAGTGGCCCCAACAATGACCCTTGTGAAACACAACTTGTCACCGGCTGCTATTCTGAGAAGGACCTTTTTATCCTCACTCTCTGCTTTCTGTCAGACAGCCAATCTTCTATACATGCTTCTGACACCATGGGCCATTATCTTACACAGCAGCCTCCTGTGTGGCACCTTATCAAAAGCCTTCTTGAAGTCCAGGTAGATAACATCCATTGGCTCTCCTTAGTCTAACCTGCTCATTACTTCCTCAAAGAATTCTAACAGATTTGTCAGGGCTGACCACCCTTTAATGAAGCCATGCTGACTTTGCCCTATTTTACCATGCACTTCCAAGTATTCAGAATTCTCATCCTTCACAGTGGACTTTAAAATCTTATCCATTACCGAGGTTAGGCTAATCGGCCCGTAATTTTCAGTCTTTTGCCTTACTCTCTTTTTAAACAGGGGTGTTATGTTGACAATTTTCCAGTCCTCTGCGACCTTCCCTGACTCTTGCGATTCCTGAAAGATCACTACTAACGCCTCCACTATCTCTTCAGCTATCTTCTTAGGAGCTCTGGGGAGCAGTTCATCTGATCCTGGTTATTTGTTTACCTTCAAGCCATTCAGTTTTTCTAGCACCTTATCCTTGGTGATGGCCACCATACACAGCTCTGCCCCCGACTCTCTTGAATTTTTGGGAGATTACTCGTGTCTTCAGTGTGAAGACTGACGCAAAGTAATTATTCAGTTCTTCAGCTACTTCCTTGTTCCCCACCACTATCTCTCCAGCATCATTTTCCAGCGGTCCAATGTCCACTTTTGCGTCTCTTTTGCCCTTTATATACCTAATGAAACTCATACAATCCTCTTTTATATTACTGGCTAGCTTACCCTCATATTTAATCTTCTCCCTCCTTTTTTTTTGTTGCCCTCTGTTGGTCTTTGTAAGCTTCATAATCTCCTGGTTTTCCACTGTCCTTCACCACATTATATGCTTTCTCTTTTGCTTTTACGCTCTCCTTGACTTCCCTAGTCAACCATGGCTGCCTCATAGTTCCTGTACCATGCTTCTTTTTCCTAGGGATGAGTTTTTGCAGTGACTCCTGAATTACCCCTAGAAACTCCTGCCATTGTTCCACTGCCTTTACTGCTAGGCTCCTCTCCTAGTCAATCCTGCTCAGCTCTTCCCTAATGCCTCATGTAAAGGTGTAAAGGTTTGCAAGATTTAATGTTAAGACTGCCTTCAACACCACCAATGTTCCTTCTAAGCTGTGCAGCCACTGGTAGGTTCCACATTCACTCATTCCCATGCTGCTACATTGGTTTCCACTTCTTGATGCAGTTGTTGCAGATAAATCTCAAAAGTCCATGCAGAGGAAAAGAATATCAAAGGAAACATTGAGCACCAACTTCTATGATGGATATTGAAAAAGGACCAACAGCCAAACTAAACAGAAATCTCAAAGTTGTCCATAAGCACATGAACAGTAATAGGGTGGTTAAAGGACAAGTACGGATAATTAGGGATTAATATTATATTAATAGGAATTCAAACTTTGCATTTGTCTTTACTGAGGAAGGAGTTTGCTCAGACTAAGGTGATAGAGGAGAAAACTCAGTCACTGGAAGGATTTGGAATTTAACTGGAGGATAGGTTATCGGTACTTAAAGTCGATAATGCATCAAGATGAGGTGAGGTGCATCCTAGGGTATTGAAGGAAGAGAGAATGGAAATTGTTGAGGCACTGGCAGTAATCTTTGAACCCTACCCAGTTCAGAAGTAGTGCAAGAGAAGTGGACAATTGCAAATATACTTTTGTTCAAAAAAGGAGTATTGTAAGGATAAGCCCAGCAATTATCATCCAGTCAATTTAGCTTAAATAGTGGGGAAACTTCTTGAAACAATTATTCAGGATAGATGACATGATATGATGATAGTTGATGATCCTCAACTATCATAATTGGTATTTATATTAGCTCCTGTAATATATAAATGAGATGTGGGCCACATGGTACCAAAGAATTCAATTAACTTTTATTACATCACTTGGTAGCCACACATGTACATTACATCCCACAAGCACTTGCACGACTGTGTTCAAGCTAATCAGTTGGGATGTACTATGGCATGTTTTCTTTTTGTGTCATACTGCAAGAAACAGAACTTAGTAAGATGGAGACTGAGAGCTTTGTACCAACAGGTCACGTGCAATGACATGGTGATGACATCATCCCTTAAAATTATAACAGATATCTGCTGCAAGGCATAACACAAGTCCTCCTTTTCCCGAAGAAAATAAATCCAAACATTTACATCACTGTGCGTAAGCACATGTTGTCAACTCAACAATTGTACAGACGGGTTAAAAACAGCATGAACAAAATTAATAATTCAAATTTCAATATTTTGAAAGTTTAACAATTCGTCTTGATCTGTTGACCATATATCCATGGAGAGCATTGTTTCATTCTCAGTTGCTCTTGACTGACGTCTTGGTTGTCTTGCTGCTGATTGCGGTCACAGCATCATTCCACATTCATTGGCATTGCAGTTTTCTTCCTTACTCTCTGAGTGCATAATTAGCTGTACATTGAGGTGACATCTGTTCCTTTCCTTTTGTTATGACAGTTCTCTACTTGCTCACTAGTCATGCATCTCTTCCATTCTCCTCTGCCATGAAGAAAAATGTTCTTTGTCAGGGTATGGTTAGACAATTGGTTGCTCAACAACATTGCTTGTACTTGCCTTGTGAGCATTTCTTGTGTTGGGAATGTTAGTACTTTCTCCGTTGGTGTTGCACAAAAATGGAGCAGAGTAATGTGAAAATCTTGAATTTTTTCTCAACATGTGGTGATCATCGATTTTTGCACCACACATTCTGCTACACCATCTGAGCATGGATAGTAGGGTGACAATGTGCTATGGGTCACTTAGTACACGAGTTGGAATGGTTTCCCAGTGAACTGCAGTCCATTGCCAGAAACTACCCACTCTGGTATGTCAATTAAGTTGAAAATGGTGGTCATTTTTTCAGTGATGGCTAGATTGGCTGTTTTGCCAAGGTGTTGAACAATGAGAAATTTGGAAAAGTTATCCATCACGATTATATAATATTCCTTGTGGGCATGAATAAATTAGTTAGTCTTTCTTCGCAAGTTGTGGAAGGTATATCAAGTAGATATAAACGCTGAGAGAGACAGTAGGAACTTCAGATGCTGGAGGATCTGAGATAACAAGGTGTAGAGCTGGATGAATACAGCAGGCCAAGCAGCATCAGAGGAGCCGGAAAGCTGGTCTGGACCCTTTTTCAGATAAAAACAAAAAAAATTTTTTTCTGAAGAAGGGTCCAGGCCTGAAACATCAGCTTTCTTGCTCCTCTGATGCTGCTTGGCCTGCTGTGTTCATCCACCTAGGTATAAAGGCTTCCTCTTTAGCTGTAATTATTATGTTTGGGATGCCTCACATGCATTAATAAATCACTGGATATCCTGATTCATTCCTGGCCAGTGTACAGATTCAATTACTAGTCTTCTAGAGCATTCAATACACATATGTCCTTGTTGTAACATGATCATGATATTTTGGTGAGGCGTATTTTATTTTAGGACTTGTTGATCTTTGAAAATGGCTGGCTGTGATATACCACGTTCGTTCCTGTAGAGCCAACCTGACCAAATGTTCTCAGGAACGTCTTCAATAATGCCAGGCCATCTTGTTGAAAAGTCTTTTGCAATTCTTGTCATAGATCATCTCTGGTAGTTGCTGATTGTAACTGTTCATATTGGATCTGGCCAAGGTATAACAAGTCAACCAGGAGAATGTTTTCAATCTCATGGTCTACAGCATCAACGTGTACAGCAAGAGATAACTTGGTCTTTGGCTTGCAGACTGCATTCAGTGTAATCATCTGATGGCCTGGACTGCATCTAACTTCAGTCATATCCTTGCGCCATGCCAAGGGAAAGATGCAAAAGTGGTGGTGTAATCGTTAGTGCTATACGGTGGATCATTTCTAGTGGTGAATGGTCTATTTGAATGGTGATTTCTTGTGAAATAAGTAGGTGTAAAATCGCATGGTACCAGCTAACAAAGCTAATGTCTCATGCTCTCTATTAGATTGGTTGGCTTGCATGGATGATCGGGCTTCTGAACCAAAAGGAATAGTACTTTTGTCTTGCAAAGACAGGATCATAGGTCTTTTGTGAAACAGCAATTTCCAGAATCAGGTCCTTCCTGGGTACTTCTTGTATTGTAGGTTTCTAGGATTGCAGTAGGCAAGAAGCTGCGTGAAAGAATCAAAGACATATTTCTGGCCATCTTGCCACATAGAGACATCCTTCTTGAGCAAATCTCTCAGTGGAGAAACGTTTCCCTTGAAGTTGGGATCATTTGGTGAAATTAAGTTGAAACATCTCCATATCTCTGGGGTTGGCATTTGTTTAACTTCCTTGATCTTGCCTGGATTGTGGTGGACCCTATGGGCAAAGTAAATGGATCTGAAAATGTTTATCTGGCTAATATTGACCTGACAGTTTGCGCTGCAAATGACAATTTATGTCATTGTACTGCTGCCATCAGCAGGTGAAGGTATGGTCATGGCTCAAAGGCTTGCCTTTTTTCCTATTCATGATCACATTATCAGCAGTTATGCAAATATAGCTAGGAATATTTTCAATAATTCTAGCCATGTGTTGTTAGAATCAATCTTGGCTTATTGATAGTCAAAATGATAAGCATTGAAAACAATATAATCCAAACGGCATTTGAAATGTTGTGAGCGCTTGGGATTCTCCTACTCGATGGATGAGCCAGCAGTCATGCTTTATATTTAATTAAGAAAAGAACCTGGCACCAGAAATGGAGGATTTAATTCTACCAATATTGGCATTTTATGTGGACTCCTTTGAAGTGAGAGGTTAGGATGTCTTGGATCTTTAATGCATGTGATGGCTCTCCAAATATCTGTGTGATATTGGCCTTCCAAATGATATCAGTTTGCTATAATTCAAACAGTTCTACTTTAAGCTTCTCATCAATTGTCTTCATTCTACTTAACAGTTGCATGGCCCTTGTGTAAAAGCGGTCTGGGTACAGTCATTTGAGATCATTGACCCGATTGTCATGTTCGGTCGATTCTGCCACAATAGGTGTGCCTTGAAATCTCGTGAATGGTTACGATGCTGAGATCTGTGTGTATTGGTATTCCTGCCACTGTTGGACCATTAACATCTACCGGGTAGAAAGTTTTGGGGACCCAAGCTGCACTTGCATATTGGCACTGCATTGTGATTGTGTCCCTGCACAGACTTAATACCCTTTATATGCTGAGAATTTGTCTTTCATAGATTATACATGGAGCACCACGAGTTGGGGATATATGACTTGTAGGATGTAAAGTAGTAATAGGTTGGCATTATCCCTTGTAATAATTATGGCATTTAAGTTGTATCAACCTACCTTTTGTGGGTCATACGTCTGCTGCAAGACAAAACATAACAGGAAAACATCTTGAAACAATTATTTAGGATGGATTAAGCCACAAAGAAAAGTGTGGGTCAATCATGAAGATCCAGCATGGATTTCTTAAGGGAAAATTTGAACAATATTCAAGGATATGGGGATAAAGCAAGAAAATGGCATTCAGTCATGATGCCCATTCAGAGAGCTGATATAGACATGATGGGCCAACCAGCCTCCTTCTGCACTGTATCACTATCCCATGAAGGTGGGAGAACAGCTGAAACCTCAAGGAAGTAAGACCTACCACCAGTCCTCTCCATAATCTCTGTGACAATGTCTATCATTTCAATACCTAGTTGCTACCATGCAATAAACTACGGCTCGTTTAAGACAAGGGCCTCTCTTTGTTAGACTAGCAAGTGGTGTTCTTCTATCACACCAGACTAAGTGGGCCCTGTAGGCACCTACCCCAAAAGAAGGCATTGGCAACATACTTACCCCATGGTGAGGAACAGTATAGATAGCCTCAGACAACACAGTGAAGAGTGGTGAGGATTGTTCACGAGGAAGGGATTTAACGGGGTGGCACGATGGGGAGGGATGTCGGTGCGAGAAATCTTGGAACACTGGTTAACACTTATCCCTGAAACAACATCAAAACCAGACTAACAGAACTGGACCTTTTCTCAATGTTGTATGTGAGTTTTGATGTATATAAGTTATCTAACATAGTTAAATGCATAAGAACTCATTAATAGTAAATGTTCTGAAAGTTTTGCCCTTCCTGTTATTTTAATGTTATGACCATTCTTATTTGATTTTTTTTATGTGATGAACTGGGCAATTGTCACAATCTCCTATTAGTAACACCTACTTGCATCTTTCATTGTAGCATCTGATAGAATCATAGAATCTCTACAGTGTGGAAGCAGGCAATTCAGCTCATCAAGTCCACATGAAGAGCATTTTACCCAGATCCACCCCGCTATCCTGCATACCCTATGACTAATCCGCCTAGTCTGCACATACCTAGGCACTATGGTGCAATTTAGCATGGCTAATCCACCTAATATGCACATCTCTGGGCTGTGGGGAGTAACCGGAGCACCCAGATGAAACCCATGCAGACACGGGGAGAATGTGCAAATGCCACACAGTCACCCAAGGGAGGAATCAAACCCGGGTCCCTGGCACTGTGAAGCAGCAGTACTAACCACTTATGGTTAAACATTTGCCTGACAAACCTGATCTGTCATGTCAAGGAGGCAACAGTAATAGCAACTTTAGAAGAACTCTCGAAGTACATCAAGATGATATTTAATTTAAATATTTAAGCTTTATATTTGTACAATAAATCGATAAAGATCAAAAAAGAATGGGGACAATTTTAAGACTCAGTGGGAAGTAAATGCTAGTGGGGCCTGGGCTGCCGTTATCTTAGTAAAATCTTAGAATGGATTACACAAGAATAAATGGAAGATATGTACGTACCTCATTAGCCCAAATAAAAAATTAATCCCCATAACATCAGCGGGATGCTAAAGCAATTTTCAGAGCTTACTTCTCTCTCCTTCCTGGACCTCTCTGTCTCCATCTCGGGCAACCACCTAGAGACAGATGTCCATTTCAAGCCCACTGACTCCCACAGCTACCTGGAATACACCTCCTCCCACCCACCCTCCTGCAAAAATGCCATCCCCTATTCCCAATTCTTTCGCTTCCGCCGCATCTGCTCCCAGGATGATACATTCCAATCCCGCACATCTCAAATGTCCTCATTCTTCAAGGACCGCAACCTCCCCCGCACAGTGGTCGAGAACGCCCTCGACCGTGTCTCCCGCATTTCCCGGAACACATCCCTCACGCCCCGTCCCCGCAATAATAACCAAAAAAGAATCCCCCTCGTCCTCACATACCACCCTACCAACCTCCGGATCCAACGCATCATCCTCCGACACTTCCGCCATCTGCAATCAGACCCCACCACCAAAGACATTTTTCCCTCCCCACCCTTATCTGCCTTCCGGAGGGACCACTCCCTCCGCAACTCCCTTGTCCGCTCCACACTCCCCTCCAGCCCCACCACACCCGACACTTTTCCTTGTAACCACAGGAAGTGCTACACCTGCCCCCACACCTCCTCCCTCACCCCAATCACAGGCCCCAAGAAGACTTTCCACATCAGGCAGAGGTTCACCTGCACATCTGCCAATGTGGTATACTGCATCCGCTGTACCCGTTGTGGCTTCCTCTACATCGGGGAAACCAAGCGGAGGCTTGGGGACCGCTTTGCAGAACACCTGCGCTCAGTTCGCAACAAACAACTGCACCTCCCAGTCGCGAACCATTTCAACTCCCCCTCCCATTCCTCAGATGACATGTCCATCCTTGGCCTCCTGCAATGCCACAGTGATGTCACCCGAAGGGTGCAGGAACAGCAAATCATATTCAGCCTGGGAACCCTGCAGCCCAATGGCATCAATGTGGATTTCACAAGCTTCAAAATCTCCCCTCCCCCAACCGCATCCCAAAACCAGCCCAGCTCATCTCCACCTCCCTAACCTGTTCTTCCTCTCACCTCAAGCCACACCCCCATCTCCTATCTACTAACATCATCCCGCCCCCTTGACCTGTCCGTCCTCCCTGGACTGACCTATCTCCTCCCCACCCCCCTACCTACACTCACCTTTACTGGCTCCATCCCCGCCTCTTTGACTTGTCTGCCTCCTCTCCACCTATCCTCTCCTCTATTCATCCTCTATCCACCTCCCCCTCTCTCCCTATTTATTTCAGAACCCTCTTCCCCTCCCCCATTTCTGATGAAGGGTTTAGGCCTGAAACGTCAAGTTTTCCTGCTCCTATGATGCTGCTTGACCTGCTGTGTTCATCCAGCCCCATGCTTGTTATTTCAGAGCTTACAATGGGTAATGGAATATGCCAGATGTATTCCATACCGAGTCAACGTGCCATGAAGTGACCTCTGCAGCCCTCCCTTAAACAGATCTAAATGAATTTCAAAAAAAAACTTTCAAAAAATTAATATACAACTTCTTTTGTTAACCAGCACTGCCTGAGTTCCTGGTCAGATGTGCAAACAGCGTACCAATTGTATGGAATGAAGCTTGACCATAAACGCTGGAATAGCATGAAAATTCCATCCCATTCAATGACATTATAAGGCACTACAAAATAATGAACAGTCTACATTTTAATGTAATAAAACCAACAAAAACTTTTTTTTGCATGATCATTTATTATGATGATTGTTGCATCCATGGAAAATTAAAACATTACTTAGCTATTAGTGCTGGAACAATAATCATATTCTCTACAATTTTTGAATAATAACATAATTTACTGATTTCAAATGGACGATAAAATTTATGTTCTTTATTGCCAATAAAGCTGTCAGTAATTCAAAATGCATAGATTATACAGAATGCTTAACATTTTACAGTTGCTGTGATCTATGAAAGTGTGGAGGCAAATAAATCAAGTTATGCAGATTCTCTTCAAGTAGCATAGGAGCATGATCATGATTAAATCTTAAGTATCTGCACGAGGCTGAATTTGTCACGTTGTACATTGATGGTATAAATAGAAATAATGAAAATCATGGATGTGTTGTATGACCAGGTGCCAAGTCAGATAAGAGTATTACACCATAGGCAATGCTATATCCCTTTAAGCTGATGTAATCGAATATCTATCATTCCAACAAAGAGTGAAGTCTTTCAGAGTTGAATTACAAATTGAAGAATACATTTTTTTCAATGGGTTCATCTGTTTGTTTTAAAAAAAAGTACTAGTTCACATCTTAAAGCGTAGTATCTAGAGTGAATAACAGGGGTTTCGAAGATGAGGAACTTTTCATGACTCTCTTTCAAAGAAATATTGCACCTCATTGTATTTATGTCCACAACTGAAGTTGCAATGTTTCATCTCATTTCTTCAGATAGTTCAAGCTGCGTTTTCCCTTTTATTGGCAATTGTTTTTCTGGGTGAGATTCAGAGTTCAGGCTGCAAGGTCATAGAGTAATAGAGGTCTACAGCACAGAAAAAGAACCTTCAGCGTAACAAGTTTGTGTCAGTCAAAGACAAGCAACAACATAATTTGTCAACGTGAGATTACAAGGTGTAGAGCTGGATGAACACAGCAGGCCAAGCAGCATCAGAGGAGCAGGAAAGCTGCCTGCTCCTTAAATGCTGCTTGGCCTGCTGTGTTCATCCAGCTCTACACCTTGTTATCTCAGATTCGCCAGCATCTGCAGTTCCTACTATCTCTGAAATAATTTGTCAATGTGACTTTTTTCACACAATCGTCCACTCTTCAGCTCGTCAGCTATGCAACAGACTCCCTCATGGTATCCATCTCATTTAATCATCAGTCGGAGAGGCAGAGAGAGAGGTGGAAAGGAGGTACCACAGAATTGTTCTCTTGCTACTGCCTGTCGTGAAAGATTTCACTTGAATATCATATGCTGACTGATGCCTAAACTTAGTGCCATGCATGTTACTGCTCTGTCTCACCGACTGCTGCTTTCTTCTTCATGGCGAGTAGGACCTTTAACGTGCAGATACTTAAAGGTGAAATCACTCAAATATACCACGCATTCATTCATATAAATAAGATAACATTTAATCCAGGCCAGAAAAGTCCAAGCAGTGCAGCATTAATTAGGTCCAAACATAACATGGACTGATAACAGGACGCTTGCCATTTCACCAACAAAAAGTTAAATAATGAAAGTAAGTCCAAACCTAACTCGTTCCTCATGGAAACAGGTTTTAATTAGATTCTGTCTGGTCTTGCGTGCTCAATTCTGCACAGCTGTATTGTAGTCTCTTGCACATCCCTCCCGATCAATGTCCTGATCATTTCCCTCAGAAGATTTGTTTCAATTTCCTCTGCATCCAGGGAATTTCCTTTTGTCAGCTCCAATTGTGAAGGACACAGCATACCACAATGATGAGGGACACCTTTTTTAGGCTAAACTGTAAGGCCCTGACTGAACAGTCCAGGCATTGAAACCTTATCCTAAGAAAGTCGACAGTCTGTTCCACTATGAGGCCCTGTGGAAGCAGGAGCACAGTTTTCTCTTGTCATTTTCTGTTGTCCATCTGAGGGACTTCTAAAGGTGTCCTCAGCCATGTGTAGAAGGGATAGCCTTGTCTCCCAGCAGCCATCATCATATAGCCTGAGGATATTGGAGGAGGCAAGAACCTGTGTGCTCTTCAGTATGTATGCATCATGGCAGCTCCCAGGAGTTTTGGAGTACACCTCAAATTCTGGCAGTAATCTCACAGATGCATAGGTAAATAGAGTCGAAGCTTTTTCAGGTGACTACCTCTGCAGATTGGTAACAAGGCACTGTCAAAGCCACATGGTGCAGTCCAAAGCATCCTAAACCTGGGAGATGCTAACAATGTTGGAGTCATGTTCAAATTGAATAGTGAAACCGAAGCGATGGGCCGAATAGCCTATGTCTACTCTTTCAGCTTATGGTTTCATGGTCATATGGAGTACCACTACTCTCCTTTTGTTATGAGGGAAGGTTAAAAACTGGCAAAATCTGGAGATTGGCATATGTGATATCCTGTGTTTCTGATGATCTTTCAGCCTCGCTTGTCTCCATTCAATCCCTTCATACTATATTTATGTTCCCAATTTAACCCTGAACACTTCGCTTTGTGAATTGCCATGTCCTTGTTGACCATTCATTCTCCTCAAGCTAAGACCAGAGTGATTGTTCCTTTCAGGACCCCTTCCTTTCAGCTTCATTATTCTCACAGCAACCCAGATCAATGAAGCCCAACTTGAGATTCCTTCTTTCCTCAGCATTCGAGGATCATTAATATTCAATATGCTAGGAATGACTGGGGCCAAGCTCCTGTTCTGGCACAGTAGGACAGCACTGACAAGGTGAAACTCACCCAAAGGGCAGGTTTCTCTCCGGCACCTCCAACCGATCTACCTGTAACCCGCAGACTGGTAGCATTTGATCTGCAGGACTGACCATGGCTCAATCCATCTTAGCATCTTCCATTGGTCCCCAGCATCTCAGAGAACAGTCTTTAGCCTATTCAATTTATTCCATGTGATATCAAGAAACTGTTGTAGGGACTGAATACTGCAAAAGGTCTGGTCCCTGACAACATTCTGGCAATAGTACTGAAGATCTGTGCTCCAGAACCTGCCACTTCCCTAGCCAAGGTCGTCCAGTACAGAACCAACATTCACATCCATCCGACAATGTGCAATATTGCCCAGGGTATATCCTCTACACAAAAAAAAAGCACAATTCCAACTCAGACAAGGACCGCCTCATCAGTCTACTCTCGACCATCAGTAAAGCGATAGAAGGTATCATCAACAGTGCTAACAAGCATCACCTCCTCAGCAATATCCTGCTCAGTCACGTCTTGTTTGGGTTCTGCTAGAACCATTCAGCTTCAGACCTCATTACTGCCTTTGTTCAAACAGGGACAAAAGAGCAGAATTCCAGGACGAAGTGACAGTGACAGCCCTTGACATCAAGGCTGCTTTTGACCTAGTATGACTTTTGCGCTAGCAAAACTGGAATCAATGGCTATCGGGGGCAAACTCTTTGCTGGTTGGAGTCATACCTGGCACATAGGAAGATGGTCGTCGTTGTGGAGGTCAGTCATCTCAGCTCCAGGACATCTCTGCATGAGTTCCTCAGGATAGTGTCCTAGGCCCAACCATCTTCAGCTGCTTCATCAATGACTTCCCCTCCTTCATAAGGGCAGGAGTGAAGATTTTTGCCAATGATTGCACAATGTTCAGCACCATTTGTGATTCCTCAGATTCTGAAACAGTACATGTTCAAATGCAACAAGATTTGAACCATATCCAGGCTTGGGCTGACAAGTAACAAGTAACATTTGCACAACAGAAATGGCAGGCAATGACTACCTCCAATAAGAGAAGATCTGATTGCTACCTCTTGACATTCAATGGTGTTACCATTTCTGATTCTCCACTGTCAACATCCTAGGGGTTACCATTGATGAGAAACTTAGCTGGAATTGCCACATAAAGACAGTGGGTACAAGAGCAGTTCAGAAGCCAGGAATACTATGTTGAGTAACTCACCTCTTAACTCCCCAGCATCTGCCAATTATCAACAAGGCACAAGTCAGGAGTGTAATGGAATACACCCCACTTGCCTGGATGGTTGCAAATGAAACCACACTGAAGAAGCTTGACACCAGCCAGGAAAAAGCAATCCACTTGATTCCAATCTACAAGCATCCATTCCCTCCACCATCGATGCTCAGTAGCAGCAGTTTGTATTATCTACAAGATGCATTACAGAAATTCACTAAAAATCCTCAAACAACACCTTCCAAACCCATGGCAGTCTCTATCTAGAAAGAGATGGGCAGCAGATATATGGGAACACTACCAAGTTCCCCTCCAAGGGTAGAGGGGGACAGCATCCATGGAGGGTGAGGGGAAATATTGATGATAGTGAGGTTGCGTGAAGGCCTGAAACAGCAAGAATGCTGCTGGCAGTTTACAGTTCTGACATTCCTGTTGGGAATGGGCCCCACTTAGTTTCTCAGGGGAGAAAGGGAGACTTGGAAGCTACATAGAAATTGGGTGAGATTAGAGAATAGTGGGATGCAAAGGCATGGAAATAGGTCATCACCACATAGTGACATTCAGAACATGCCATTTAAACCCAAAGGGGAAACTTGGAATACTTTTTTCGGTCAGGAATCGAGTTTTACCTCATTATTTTCCCAACTTTCTCACTATTGCCCACGCTGCTTAAGGCATGGAAAAACTCCACCCTTTGATTCTTTGTACTTGTATCAGAGGTATGAATGAGACTTGAAGTCAGCATCTTAAAAAGCAAAGGGTTCTGTGACACTGGTGGTTTATAAGTCAGTGGTGAATCTGCAGATTCTCCTGAAGTGTATGGTCTGAAGCAATGCATTCGTCATACCAGGTGAAGTGAGACTGACTACTCTTGCCATCAAGATTAAATTCAATGAAACCATAACTTGGAGTGGTGAAGGCAGATTCCATACGAGGTTTCACAAGTGGGCTGAATATGTATTTGAAAACGATAAATTTAGAGGGCTCCAGAGATAGGGTTGGACAATGGGGCTGGCTGGATAGTTCTTTCGTGGTACAGAACAGTGGGCTGAATGGCCTTCTTCTGTAGTGCAAATTCTATGATTCTGAGACATCAATTGACAGACTGTGGAATCAAACACTCCTGCAGGAGTTCCTCAGGGTAGTGTCTTAGTCCCAACCATTTTCAGCTGCTTCATCAATGGCCCACTTTTCATCATAAAATCAGTTCACTGATGATTGCATCATCAGAGTCATACTCTGATGTGTGACTCCTCAGATACTGAAGCAGTCTGTGGCCAAACACAGAAAGACGCGGACAACATCCTGGTGTGGGCTGGTAAGTGTCAAGAAACATTCACACATGTTTTTTTCTAAATGTTAACAATGGCAAACTCCAACAAGAGAGAATCTACCCCTCTCTACTTGGCATTAATTGGTATTACTCCTGCTGAAATCCCATCGTCAACATCTGGATTTTTTGTAAGAAACTGAATTGGATGGAGCCGTCCTAATACTGTAGCTACAAGAACAGGTTAGAGGGTGGGATTCCTGCAGAGAGTAACTCACCTGCTGCCCCTCCAAAACCTGTTTATTGTCTCTAAGGAACAAGTCAGGAATGTGATAGAATCACTGGCCTGGATAAGTGTAACTCCAACAACACTCAGGATGCTCAGCACCATCTGGGACAAAGCAGCCTGTTTGATTAGAAACCCATCTACTGAAACTTTAAACATTCAGTACTTCTACCAGAGATGGATTGTGGCAGCATTGTCTAGCATTAAAAACATGTACTGCAGCAACTCACAAAGACTCCTTCGATAGCACCTGCCAAATTCGCAAATGTTACCAATTGGAAAGAACAGAGCAGTTGATATGTGAGAACACCACTGCTTGCAAGTTCCTTTGTAAGCCACAAACCATCCTGATGTGGATATGTAGCTTTCCATCCCTGTTTCAACATCAAAATCCTGGAACTCCTTTCCTCATACCGCTGTGGTGCATCTCCTCCCTCCATGAGACTGCAGTGGTTCAAGAAGGCAACTCATCCCCTCTTTCTGACAAGCAATTAGGGATGGGCAATAAACATTGGGCACCCATGTCCTATGAAAGAATAAAGAAAACTAATGGATACAAATTTGTCCTGGATTTCTGTGTATATGTGGTAACTGAAACAATATTCTCTGAATAAGCTAAGAATCGTTACTGCTATCTTGGCATTTCCAACATTTTCTTTGACTTTTAAAGTGTGAAGGATAGTGTGCATTAGATTTAGAGAACTTTCGAACTCACTTGCATCATGTTCTTACACAGTTTTGGGAATGTTCAGGCATAAACTCTTGCAAGTGACAGTGCTGGCAGCTGTGATCCTATGCTATCCTCGTTCAAGAGGAAAAGCATGCCCATTTCCCCGAAGAAGGGTCCCAACCCGAAATGTCAGCTTTCCTGCTCCTCTGATGCTGCCTGGCCTGCTGTGTTCCTCCAGCTCCACACTGTTTTATCCATTTCCCTGATTATCCTTTAACCACTGCCACCTGCTTACTTGATCCCAAATGCTCTCAGTGGAAGTTGAGCATGCTTCTACTTCCTACACTATGGCTACTGGAGAAACTCCTCTTGTGGTCACCAGGTTACGTATGAACATGAGCACAAGAAATTTGAACTCGAGTGATTTTTAGTTTTCACTTCATTGCAACTATGAAATGAACCATTTATCTTTTTTGTGTGACAGAATCTGTTGGTGAATACTATGAAATTAAGGAATGGGTCCAACTACGAGTTGGACACTTGGTTATTGGGTTAAGAGACAATTCAACAAATCTATTTATTCCTTCTTTGCTGATGTGGAGTTCTGTTCAATGGCATCATTAGGAACTCTCGATCTTCCACAATCCCGGGCATTTTCCTGCTCCCCCACTTCTTCCGCGTGAGGTCACTCCAAGGCTTGTTTTCTTTGTAACACCAAGAATTTTGGAGCTTGTTGCCATGAAATTAGAGAGTTGTACTGACTGATGCTTCCAGACCAGATAGGCAGTGGACGTATTGCTTTCGGTGGACAGTTATTCAATCAGAGTTCAGCATGAAACATGGTTTACATTTATTTCTCCTTCTGTTCCTGAAAAATGGTTATGCTTGGGGTCAGGGGTGTACTGAAGGTAAATAAAATAATTTCCAATTCTACTTCTTCCAAGGTGAAATCTCCATCCAAAGACAAAGATTGATGGAATGATTGCTGACTTGGCATGTACAATCAGACACATGACGTTGAGACTCGAACTTTTCTAAATTGCCTGTGTCTAAATAGACATCCTGACATTGGATAGATGAAATGCAAATGGAGGTGAGTGTGGGTGGAATTAAGAACTAACACAGGTACAATTATTCCTGAGAGATAACCTCGACTCACCATTAATTGCATAGCAGTTGATTATTCAAGGAGCGGAAAAGTTCAAGAAAAGTTTGAAATCTACAGACCATGTAAAACTAAAATACACAATGAAGGATGCCCTGCAACTTGGGATATTGGAGAGTCTGGTGCATCTCAGAGCTCTTTTCTTTTGATGGTCTGCTTCTTTGGGAAGGTGATTAATTGATCGATTTAGCAAAGAGTGCATCTGTGACTTGGTGGCTACAGCAAGAGGTTAATAATTGTCTAAGGTTGCTAGGCTGCAGCCTGGAAAGTTGGGTCACGGACTTTGAGTGTTACAATCACTTTTACATACATAGGCAGTGGCATCTGTGCCTGGGTGCTCAGCTTTGACAGGTGCTGCGCTTGTGATGTGGATCTGTCACTAGCTTCCTGATGAAATGGGGTCACTGAACATAGAAATAGAACAGTACAATACAGTACAGGCCCTTCAGTCGACGCAGTTGTGCCGAACTTTTACCCTAATCCTAAGGTCTATCTAATCTCCACCCCTACCTTATACTGACATCCATATGCCTATCTAATAGCCGCTTAAATGTCCCTAACGAGGCCGATTTCACTACCCTCTCGGGCAATGCATTCCATGCCCGGACCGCTCTCTGAGTTTGACGTCTGACGTCTCCCCTATACCTACTTCCACTCACTTTAAAACTATGCCCCCTCATAATAGCTACCTCCACGCTAGGAAAAAGTCTCTGGCTGTCCACTCTACCTATGCCTCTGATCATTTTGTACACCTCTATCAAGTCACCTCTCATCCTTCGTCGTTCTAAAGAGAAAAGGCCTAGCTCTCTCAACCTTTCCTCGTAAGAACTTCTCTCAATTCCAGGCAACATCCTCGTAAATCTCCTCTGCACCTTTTCCAACGCTTCCACATATTTCCTGTAATGAGGTGACCAGAACTGGACACAATACTCCAGATGTGGCCGAACCAGGCTTTTGTACAGCTGGAGCATAACTTCACGGCTCTTGAACTCAATCCCTCTATTAATGAAAGCTAACATACCATACGCCTTCCTAACAACTCTATCCACCTGGGTGGCAGCTTTCAGGGAACTGTGGACATGAACCCGAAGATCCATCTGCTCCTCCACACTGCCAAGAATCTTTCCGTTAACCCTGTATTCTGATTTCAAGCTTGTCCTTCCAAAATGAATCACCTCACACTTTTCAGGGTTAAACTCCATCTGCCACTTCTCAGCCCAGCTCTGCATCCTATCAATGCCCCTTTGTAATCTAGAACAGCCCTCCGCACTGTCCACAACGCAACCCACCTTCGTATCGTCCGCGAACTTACTAATCCACCCTTCCACTCCTTCATCCAAATCATTTACAAAAATCACAAACAGAAGAGGACCCGGAACAGATCCTTATCATAACTGAGCACCATGTTGAATATTTTCCGTCCACTACCACCCTTTGTCTTCTAAGGGTCAGCCAATTTTGAATCCAATCTGCCACATTTCCCCCTATCCCACGCCTCCTTACTTTCTGCATGAGCCTACCATGGGGAGCCTTCTCAAACGCCTTACTTTAAGCCGTGTATACCACATCAACTGCTCTACCTTCATCCACATGTTTGGTCACCTCTTCAAAGAATTCAATAAGGTTTGTGAGGCATGATCTACCCCTCACAAATCCATGCTGACTATCACAAATCAAACTGTGCCTATCCAAGTGATCATAAATCCTCTCTCTCATAGCCCTTTCCAATAATTTGCCCACCATGCTGCTTCTCAGTTACGTTCAGGTTGTCTGCTCTTTTGGGGATAGAGTGGGGGCAGGTTGTTGGGTCTGGTAGGATGTTCTTCAGAGGGTCGAAGTACATTCAATGGGCTGAATCGCATCTTTCCCCACTGTAGGGGGTTTTCTATGATTCTATCGAAGACAATCAGCCCCAAATGCTTTCCTGCTTGCTCCTCATCTTCCAAACATTCACTACCCTGTGAGTCAAGAAATTCCTCCCTAGTAAAAGTTCTAAATAGCTTGCCTTTTTTTCTGAGATTGTGTTGCCTTGTTCTTGACCACACCCACAGCCCAGAAACACATCCTTTCTGCATCTACCCTCTTCTTATCCAGAAGTGATTGTATACAATTTCAATGAGATCAGCTTTCATTTTCTAAACGTTAGTCAACACAGGTCCAGCCTCCTGACGGTGAAATAGTCAGAATTCACTCAAGAACATTGCATCACTGAAACTAACAACTCTAGTAGTCTATGTATGGACAGAACAAGCAGAAGTCGAGAACTAATGCAGTGTTTCCACATTTTTCAGCGTGCGGTTGGTAGATTAGTTTAGAGATTGCAAACGATGAGAATAAATCAACACCATTCTTGGGCTGTGAACATCATTGGCAAAGCCAGCATTTATTGTTTAGTCTGTATACGCCCTTCGTAAGTGCTGTGTCTCCCACAATTAAGTGGGTGCAGCTGCCATCTTTCCCTCTGCAACAGGTTGCATTGAAACCAGCCCCATTTGTGGCACTTCTCCTCACACTGTCCTATTGGAGGGATTTGAACTCACAGAGTGAATAAATGATCACAGCCATGTATTACAGTGACAATGGAATTTTGTGCTGGAACTTGCTGTAGAGACAGCCATTTCAGTGCCTTGTTTTTTATAGAACACTTAGACAAGAAATCATATCTCCTCAACCACACAAACGTTCAGACTGAAGATCTGCTGTTGAATGATGATGTTTGACTAGGAAGTGCCAGCATATTTAATTCAGTGTCAGATCATATCGAGAAAGTCAAGTAAGTATGGGAAAAATTGGATCAAGAGAAACAATCAAAACAAATTAAAAAACTGAAACCGTCATTGACTTTACGCTTGGAAACGAGAATTTTCCACCAGTGGTGGTGTTTGGCAATAAAAACGGCTAAACACACAGTACCTTTATTTAAAACTTACTCACATATGTGGGTGTCTCTGGCTAGGCCAGCATTTATTGGCCATCTCCGATTGCCCAGAGGGCAGTTAGAGTCAACCACATTGCTGTGGGTCTGGAGTCACATTTTGGCCAGACCAGGTAACGACGGCAGATTTCCTTCACTGAAGGACATTGGTGAACCAAGTGGGTTTTTCCTGACAATTGACAATGGATTCATGGTCGTTATTGAACCCTTAATTCCAGATTTTTAATTGAATTCAAATTCTACTATCTGCTGTGGCAGGATTTGAACCCAGGTAACCAGAACATTAGCCAAGTTTCTACATTAACAGTTTAGCAATAATACCGCTAGGCCTGTGCCTCCCCTTCTAACTTACATTGGAATGAACATCCCCAATTTTTTTCTGGTGAGTTTGGGTGTGTTTAGACAAGGAAAGTAACTTTATGTTGTCCCATGCATTTGAATACCGTGACCCCTGGTCAGACACTAAGATAGTACAAGGTTGGATTTTCCGAGAAGTGGCAATCTCTCACAGATTGTTACCCTGGCCATTTTTTTTGAAACAAAAGAAAGGAGCTGGTCGCCATGGACGAGTTGGACTGAAGTGTCTGTTTCCGTGCTGTACAACTCTATGATGACTCTAAATGTGGAACCGTACTTCCAGTGTGAATGCTTCTTTGTATCATAGGACTGTCACAGAAAGACAAACCATGCCCCGTTTTCCAAGTTGTCAGCTGCAGTCTTCTGAAACTTAAAAGGTCCTGACAGCCATTTTGACATCTTCTATCAAACGTTAAGTTTGACAAGTACTGAGAAGTGAGGGCATCCCATGCATGAGGGGGGTGGGTGGTGATGGGTAGGATTCTGGACGAGTAGGGGGTAAATTGACAGATTAGTAGGGTGACAAGTGGATTGGGTGCCAGCTGGAGAAGGGGGTAGAGTGCAGGGATAGGACACCAGATGTGTAAGGCAGCAGATGTGGGAAGTGGGTCAGGTTGGCCTCAGTGAAGGTAGAAGGGTGGGGGAGATCATTTTCTGGGGGTGCCAAGCTATTCAAAGCACAGAAGAAACTGCTGAAATATGCTCCAAGGATGGATCAGTAAATTGTAAATAATTGGTGACTACAATAGTCGACTGTGCATTGTATTATGATAGCAGTTCTCAGGAATTTAATATTTATTTACATTGAGGTAATTTTTCCATAATGTAATATTGAATGGTTGCATGAAAATGATGGAATCAAGTGCTAGGAGCCTTAAAATAACTCAGCCTTTGAGGGTGTCGTGTAGTTGATATAATAATTTTCACTAGTTACCAGCAAGAATGACATTTAAATTCAAATTTGATTTGCTAGATTAGCCATTTGAGTGAGATTGGAAAAGGACAAATTCAGATGTACTAATTTCCTTGTCAAGCTACCTGAGACATGTTGGCTGTGAATGGAAGTATTGGATATTAATAGTGCAAATTTTCAGATCTAGCTGCTGCAAAATGCTCGTGTTGAAATTAAGGGTGCTGTCAAATTTGTTTATTTGAAGCAGTACAACACGCAACTGAAGTTCATATACAAAACAATAATTTATATTCATCTTTTACAAGACATCAAAAGTGTGTAACTAACTAAATATTAATTAAACTGTATTAGGTCAATACATCAAGGCCTACAAAGTACACAATTAACTACAAGGGGTTTCACAATTACAATATCTGTTTCACATAAACAAATTATATTTATGTACATGCAAAGAAAACAGCTCTAATTTACTGCAATAAAAACAGAAAATGCTGCATGTACTCAGTAGGTCTGGACACATCTGTGGAAGGAGAAACCGTTGATGTTTTAAATTGAATAAGAGTCATACAACATCATAAACACAAACTGTTTCTCTCTCCATAGATGCTGCCAGGCTTGCTCAGTTTCTCCAGCACTTGGTTTTTATTTCAGATTTCCTGCGTTTGCAGTATTCGATTCTAACTTACTGCTGCTTGCTTTGCCAGCAGAAATGCTTAAGTCTGCACACATTCCAGGACTATTTTTTTAGATTCTTCCAGCTGAAAACTGATTCAAATTTAAGCTGGTTACAAGTAGAACAGCAAGAAATTATCTTTTCAAGACAGATCTTTTTTCTGTATAAAAAGATACATGACTGCAAATTGTTGTGTGAACAAGGCAAATATCATTTCATACCTAAATACCTCTTAGGAGACTCCAATTTATATAAAATAATAACAATGACTAAAGTCTATTGGCATGTGAATTTCCAAAGGTAATAACTTGTAGGTAATAACTTCTAAGCAATGTGAAAACGAGATATCAGGTACTTGCTTAAAGTACACTACAAAGGAATAATCAAATCAATTTCTGATATGTATATAGCACTTCCATTCACATATGGACTACTGGCTCGTTTTATATATTTACAAAATATGCCACTTTTAACGAGGCAAGACCTTTTCTACCTCAAATGGTAGTATTAAATGTACAGCGTGAAAAAGCTTACTTAAACAGTAGTTACAGAAAGCAGGGAATTATATATCCTTGTTCCATCAGGTGATTTAGTGCCATGGGTTAACAGTTCCTGTATTGTCATCCAGTTATCAAATATTTTTTTGCTCCTTTTCTTCATCATTTTTTTGTGACTCAGTTCAATTATGTTCACTTCCTTCTTCTCGTCTGTACTCTGCTGTTCTTTTAAACATTCCAATCTACTCTGCATCATGAATTCACGCCGTCTTCTCTGCTCTTTGGCACGCACCAAATGCTGCTTCCGTTCTTCTTTGCTCCAATAACGGCCCATTTTCATCTCACTTATCGCATCATCATCAGTGGTCATACCACAGCGCTCTTCTTTAATCTTCAGTGCACGTTCTTTCAGGAGTCTATCTCTGACGGGTCGCTTGGTAATGTATCTGGTTCCATCGCTTCGGATTTTTACCTTCCATTCCATTTTGGGCTCTAACTGATTCGAGGATTCCTGAGAAGGTGGCTCTTTGCACATGCTTACAAGGCTCATCTGGCTCTGTGCATATTCGACGGCAGATTTTTGTTGTATCAAATGCATATAGCTTTGATAGTGTTGAGCATGTGCTGGGATATGAGCATGTCTATATGGGGAATGGTGGAATGTGGTTGGATAGGAGATGTTTTGCGAACCTGAGTTATGGGTGAAAGCATGGCCTTTGGTGCTCTCGGCAAGACTTTTCTCCTCCTTTCCCTCAAACTGGTGGCCGTGGTCAGATTCCTTGGTAGCAGAGTTGGATTTTGAGGGATTATACTCTCGGCCTCTGGCAAGGGACAATAGTGGCTTTTGAGCTGAGCTGTTGGAGGCAGGATTGTTGGCTGTTCCCTCGGTGCTTTCGCTGTTGATATTTTCAGGGGTTCTGCGCAACGAGTTGTCGGGAGACAATTCCAGTGTCAGTGGTGTGCTTCGGCAACTCTCACCAGTGTTGTAGGCACTGGAGCTATCCTTATCGGATTTTTCGGGCAGCTCGGTAATGTCGGAAAGCTCGTGTCGACGGCTATCAATGCTGGTGTTATAGTTGTGGAAACTACTGTCGTGCAACATCCATGACTCTCTGTATTGCTCTTTCAGCTGCTGCATCTTATGGGCTCGCACAATGTTTAGACACTCAAGCTCAATGTTGCGTAATTCTTCATTCAACATTTCAAGTTCTCGGTCAACAATTTCCTGGTCATTTTTACTCATATCCAAAGTGCTGCTGTGATAGTACAGGCTATACCGGTTGGCACTCTGCATCTGACATTTTAGCTCCAGCAGTTCGCGGAACCTCTCGCACTCATCAGCCGGAATACCAAGAAAATCCGCATCTGTGTAGTCGCCCGACATGAGCGACTCATTACTGAAAGGCATGTCGCCGCTACCAAGAGTGTCCTGGCTGTACATGAGTTTCATGTGGCGACTGAGGGTATTGGAAGTGGTTTGCTCATCTCCGAGGTTCTCCTGCTCTGAACTTTCATCATTTCGAGTGCTCTCATCAGTACGCCCAACACCACTATCTTTCTCATGCTGGTTTGACAATATCGTGGCCGTATCTGTCGTGCCTTCTTCTTCTTCATGCTTTTTCTGAAACACAAAGGCATTGAAGAGAACAGGCAAAAAAAAACAGGTCTAAGAACGTCCACGTCACCTGAAATGTAGTTGACTTGAAGTGTGTCGTATCAATAGGATGCAGTAAAGTGAAAAGGTTGGGAAGCTGTTGTGCAGGAAAACACTATGCACTAAATTATGATGCTGCTTGGTCTGCTGTGTTCATCCAGCTCTACACCTTGTTATCTAGTATATATTGACTTCTTTTACAAAATATTACAAATAACAGAAATTGGAAAGAAAACGGAAGCAGCTCATCGTTTCAGATTCTGATTAACTTTCTAATGTTAACTCGTTAGACACTGAACAAATCGCTGTGTATTTTGAATGTTTTGTCCAAAATACGTAGTCATTAACGGTGCTGGCCCTGATTTTAGACGTGAGTGTGGGGGATGTAGATGGAGTGAAGGAGCAGGTTAGGCATGCAGCATGTAAAGTGGCAGTGCGGGTGAAATGGAGAAGGGTTTAAGGGTTCGGAGGCCTGGCCTATCTCCATGCTTTGACTCCCATCTAAACCAAGGCAGAGCCAGCCCCCTGCAACTAACAACTTGCAGAAGTGGTCCCTAGCCGTCAGGCAAGTAATTGAGACTCCAGATGGGAACAGGGTAAGGGCTTGGAGCCATTAACGAGTAATACCCAGAGCTAAAATGTGGGACCCATGGCAGCCACAAGGATACCCAAACTAAAATGTTTAAACATGGAACACATGCCTCTTCTGGCCCATGATCTAGCTTCCAATATGTTTGACCCCACAGGGATGCCATCAATGTTGTAGGTCTAAGCCTTCAACTAAGATAGACAATCAGAGTAATTGAGCTCTGATGTAAATACTTAAACAAGATCCATTAGCTTGGTCTTTTGTTCAAAATGCATATTAACATAAGTATACATTGGAAAGGCCTATAGTAACAGGCTAAGTGATCTAATAATCCCTGGATACTCTAAGAATTAGGGATGATCTCATTCACAGACACAAAATTCTGAACAGGCTTGATAGGGCAGATGCACAGAGACTGCTTCACCTGACTGCAGAGAACCTAGAATATGGAGGTATATTCTCAGGGTAAGGTATCATTTAGGATTGAGATGATGAGCAATTTTTCTAGTTCGTAGATTGTGAATCTTTGGAATTATTTTAATGATCCATCATTGAGTTTACATAAGGCTGAGATGAATCGAAATTTGGTCTCTCAGGAATATGAAGTGGGAAGTGAGGAAATGGAGCTGAGATAGAAGTTGATCATATTGAATGGCAGAGCAGGCTTGAGGTCTGTATGGTCTACTCCTGCTCATATTTCATATGTTTTTACATTCTTAGCCAGCAGGATCTGAGGGGATAAATTCTCTGCCTTTATTTGAACTTACCTGCAACTTGAATGTTAAAATCAGGGTCTGTTAATCTAAATCTGACTATTTTTCATGCCAGAACAAAGGAACCTATCATTTCGGAAGCAAGAATGTCAACTATTAGAAAGAGCTCTGTCATTGTGACCGCTGTCATTTAAGATATATTTGTTATGATAATGATAGACTAGTTTACAATTTCATTAGTTACTTTTCTTGTTCCATTTGCAGGACAAGCAAATTATTCTACTCCTGGAAGCTGTTGGTGAAGGATAAAACTGGAGCCAATCTTTATACATTTTTATATTTATTAACATAATTACATGTTGCATGTATACACTTCCTAATCCAAGTTTTAACTTGTTTGTATTAATAAGGGTTCAAGTGAAACCTGAATTAATGCTCATTACCTGCATGCAATGAAACACAATTAATATATATGTAATGATTAATGCACAATCATTTTGGTTCTGAATTCTCTGGATTCCCTCATGTGCAGGAGCAGCTATTGGTTTGTCATTTTCAACATTTTTGTTTATGGCATCTGAGTGCTATTGCCCATGCCCAATTATAATCGTTTCCCTTGACTTCCCCTGTTTCGACTTGGCATTGTCCCCAGACAACCCAACACAGATCAGAAATTCACAGCATGGGGAGTAATAGATGCTGCTACCTTATTGTGCGGAACAAACTTCAAGATAAGGACGAATGAACTTAATGTGAAAAGCAATAGTGGTGCTTACCAACTCTTGCCTTGTGATCAGGCTGCAATAGTCGTTTTTGTTTCAGAAACAAAATTTTAGCTCAGCCAGATTTTTCACTACAGAATGGTACAAGGATTACAACAAATTGAAATAAATATTTCCGTTAAGAACAATGTACTCCTTTCAAAAATTACAAATTACCATTCTTTCGTTCCCAGATGTACATTGCTATTGATTCCAGTTGGTGTGATCAAAATCTTAGTATGGACCTTGTGGTGTATTGGTAGTGTCCATATCTTTGGGTCACAATGGCTGGGTTGAAGATTTCCCTGCCATGGAGCTGCATCACAAGGGGGAGGCTGAGAAAATACTTTGATAATTTAAATATTTGCAGAACAGCTATTTCTACGTATGGGGAGCAGATGACATCTACTCTTGCATTGTTTAAAAGCTTCTGTCAAACTGGCAATAAACCCATGAAAATGAAATATCCGCAGCATCTGGAACATGTACTTCACAAATTAAGTGTTAATTCTAACTGTATAAAGTGCAGTTGTTAAAATTTTCAGAGAAAGAAGTGGTAGTGAAAGTAAATTAGTTTAGAGTCTAAACATTCTATTATTACATGCAAATTGATGGGAGAATGGTTGGTACAGTAGATATAAGGATATTTCTGGTGGATAACATTGTAGAACATTTACTGCAACAATGGACAAACACGTTTAGCTTTTGTTACACCTCAATTTGCAGTATTTTCTGGCTGGATTGCATTGGGCAGCGCTTGTAGGAAATTGTTACAGCAGTTACAGAACAGATGTACTAACAGCCCAAACCTCGATGTAATTGTTAAATTTAGTGTAGCATTTTTGGTAAGACCAAAAAAAAAGAAACTCTCTCAGTGTAGGCTGATGATTCAGAAACTGACCAAGACTTTGTGTAATTTTCTGTAATCACAACTCAGTAATTCACTGATTCACATCATATGCTTCATTTTAAGGGTCAATAGCCAAAAAGAACATACATATTTATATGGGTAATTTGATATTTTATGAGGTAGAAGCAGTTTGAGACATGAATAGGGTAGATATGTTGCTGGCTGTTGTTGTGATTATGCCAATCTTGCCCCTCAGTTTAATTTCTGAGAAAAGGAGAGGCAATAAACAACAAAGTGAAATGATATGAGGCTGGAAATCTGCAGAGTCTCAAAAGGCAATAAAGAAAATTCAAAATGGCGTGGAAAATGAGGTCAAATTTTGAAAGACAAAATGAGGGAGGCTGTCAGGTGAAACAGTAAAATAGCTTAGTGTTTAGGGAAAGTGAGGTAAGCGGTATGCTGATAAAAATGAGAGAAAGAAGTGCTAGCTGTGCGAGGCTTGAAAGCAGTTCTAAAGTATTCCCAAAGACTTGTGTGGTGCAGCAACAGTATAATGGTTGACCTTGTTGAATTTCATACAAGTTATGCCAGGAGTTTACTTTTAGCGAATGTGTGAAGACACCAGAAGGATGAGAGGATGTTCCATTATTCATTCACAGGAATTCTAAATTTAAAAAAAAGTAACATTTACCCAAGATAAATACTAACACAAGCCCAGAAACTACCGGTAATGAGAAACAATATATGCGTAAAATACCTAAGAACTCGGAGCAGCAGCAGGTAATTTAGTCCCTTGGGTCTGTTTCACCATTTGACACGATTACAGCTGATCTCATCTCGGCCTCAACTCCACTTTCCTGTCCACTCTCCATAACGCTTCAGCCCATTGTGAATTAAAAATCTGTCTCCTCCTTAAATTTACTCAATGTTCCAGCATCTACCGCACTCTGAGGCTGTGAATTCCACAGACTCACGACCCTTTGAAAGAAATAATTTCTCCTCATCTGCGTTTTAAATCTGACATCCTTTAATGCCACGAGCACAACTCAAAAACAAACCTGGATATTGATTAAAAACTGGAGTGAACACGGTTTTCGTGCTGCATATATGTTAAAGTATTCTCAGATCTTTATCTGTAATCCTTTCTGTTGTAACTTTACAAAAGTAACACTTGTTCATTGGCTAGATATATTGCAGATAATATTTGACCCAACTAACTATGTGCGACATCCACTGTGAAAAACATAAGACTGAAATTTGTATCCATACTAATTTAACAGTGGAAGGCCATGCTCAATACGCATAGCTATTGATTCCATATCTAAAACATTTGGGTCAATTTGTTTCAGGCACACAAATCTAGATTTCCCTGAACTGCTAATTAGAGGCCAAATGCTTGCTAAAGATTCCTTTAGTGATAGTAGCAAAGGGTAGGTCAGTGATAGGGTCTGCCTTACTGACCATTCTTCAGAAGCACAAGTTAAATATCAGAAAGCCTATCCAGGTTGGTAGGAAGAGCAAGAATCCCACTCAGAATCAGTCATTTTGATTCAAGATGGCACTGACACAGGATGACTCTCTGCAAGCTCTCTACAGCAGATTTTATTCTCACATTTCTTACACTCGTTCTGCATTTTTAAACCTCAATAAACCTTCTTTGCAGATGTAACTTTGTGTTCCTCACTCTGTTCAATCACCCTAAGATCTTTGTGTTATGATCCGCCTGTACTGCACGCAAATTAAAACTTTTCACTGTACCTAGGTACATAAGACAATAATAAATCAAATCAAATCAAATAATGCTGCCCTGACATCACAGGCATTAGGATCTCTCCACTAGGTCATTCCAACAAATTTTCCAGGATTACCCGAGAGCTCCTGTCAGTGAAGCAGGCAGCCTAACATTGAAGAATTTCCCTCTGCCAAGCTGCATTTGGATGAAGGCCAGTGTGGAATCGAATTTCTATGCTATAGTGTTGTTTTAGATACAGTTACTCAAGTTATGTTCTCAGTGAGGTTGTAGACATGCTCGCTGAGCGTGTAACCAAACCCAGTGGCTCAGCGAGCATGTTCACAACCTCGTCCACAACCCGAGCTACAAATCTTCTCAAAAAACTTATGTTCTCAGTACCTGTTGAAGCATGTTGGCTGTAAACTGCATAGCCTGGTGATGCTGTTCCTCGAGCATGTCCATATGCAAGTCATCTAGGAAATCGTTTCGGTCATCATCCATCCAGCCTTCATCCAACTGCATTTCATCAAGAAAGGCAATAAAAAAAGATTATAGTGTTTCTGCAATCCAGATCCTATTTATAGTATAATGTTAAGCAATAACAATTTGCATTTATGTAACGCCTTTCACAGACAGATTTTGCCATGGTCCTTTTCAGGTGAGTAATCAAATAAATGGATGCTGAGCTACAGGAGGAATACTGGAACAGAAGCAGGCCATTCAGCCCCTAAGTTAGTAGGAAGAATGACAAAAACTTGGTGACAGAGGTGAACTTCAAGAAGTGTCTTCAGCATGGACGGGAAATGGGGAAGCTTATGAAATAAAATTCCAGGCAGCTATAGTCACAACCATGAATGGTGAACACATGAGGGCGGATAAGGTGGACCCAAGAAATCAGTGAAAGGGTGATTTGGGAGATTAGCGAGGTTGAAGCATTTTAGAAAATAGCAAGTTGGGGAGAGAGTGTCAAGAGCACACAGAGATATTAATACAGTGATAAGTATTTTCAATCTGAGGCACTACCAAGAATCAATGTAGAACAATGAGAGCTGGTAGGGCAGCAGGATTGGTATAGAGTTGGATATAGACATCACTGCTCCCTCTAACCGGCATGCACATGCAACAAACTAGAAGTTTCCACACACAAGGTTCCCTGTCAAGGGAAACGATCCTTCAAGATGGTGCATGTTCATGGCCGTGAGAAAACACAAACACACTAAAAGGAATCAGCTGGCAGAACAGAGAAATTATTAGATGGGGTGAGCTTGACAAACAGCAGATTTCGGACAAGATGAAGTTTACAGCTGGTCGATGGTGGTCTGGGGGAGCATGAGAATATCTGAATCCAGAAGCGAGAAAGGGACAGATGACAATTTCAGTAACAGTTGCTCAGGTGGAGCTGGAGGCGAACTATGTTACAGAGATGGAAATAGGCAACCCTTATGATGCGGAGGATAGCGTTCAATATTCAGTTTGTGGGTAAACAGCATGCTGAGATTGCAGTAAATGGGGTTTAACATGGCAATAACATGCAATAGGTGACAATGTTACTCAGTCTTCAAAGTCACCTGATAACATTTTCAAATCCCACATCACTGATTCAGACATTAAGACAGGGTCATCAACAAATGTTCTGTGGGAGGCAATTAGCTCCTTCTAAAAACAAAACAATCAAATACAATTTTGCTACCATGTCAAAAACTTTGACATGGGAAATTTTAAATCAATAGATAAAGAATTACATCACTAAGTCAGTTTTGAAAGTTAATATGAACCACATTAGCCAAATTTATGAAAATAGGATGAAATTTCACTGGAAGTTTGATATTTTTATAGATTTCTGCAAGATTTGTGTGACCTTTGCCACTTTTCAACTAAAAATTTCTCCTCTTTTATTGCACTCCTCAGAGCAGTTAACTTGGCATAGAACAAAGTTACTTCGAAACAGCTTTGGTTTGTACTTTTTTCAAGCATAAGGATTATAATGAATGATCTGTATTGGCTGCAGTGGAGATAGATAGCTTTTGAATTGTCTCCGGCCTCCTGCTTATGTGACAATGGTGCGCAGCTCAGCACAATCGAGACTGTTGGTTTGCAGTATGGATAAAAGGATGCCGAGGAAGTGAGAGAGGCCAGGAGGTGTTCCAAAGAGCCTACAGCTCTTAAACAACACACTGTCCCCTTTAAAAGGAAGTTGCGTTGAACAACTGAAGGCTATAAATAACTCAGACTGAAACATTAGTATTGGAAAGGAACATGGGCCACCAAGCCGGAGCGCTCCAAGATGCTGTACGGTCCAAGACCTTCATGTGGCTTCATGGAGATACTAGCGTTGGAGGAAAAGCGAGGAGACAGGCCGTGTTTCCACAGCAGGGTAAGGTTTTGAATGGGTGAGCAGCAGCAGGGAGTGGGAACAGGTGGCAATGGAGTTAAATACTCAGACTCTGACAGTGGTGGCAGAAGTTTCATGACCTCATACACATGATCAAAGCCGATGAATACATCTTCACATGACCTCTTCTTTCCTGTAAATTACTAAGCCATCACATTTCTCAATACACCACACCCCCATCAGACCCTACAGTGCTCAACTGTCCTTCAACTGGTTTGCTAGGGTTGCTGAGACACTGCCCGGTGGGAGTGGAAGGTGCTCTGTGGAGCACAAACCTGTGGTTGTCTCTCAAGATAATAGCATCAATGCTTCTGGCACCACCATTTTGTCAGTGCCCCTGCTGTTGCTGGTTAGTTAGACAGCCATACTGCTGTTACTCATGTTAACGTTGTGCTGCCTGATGCTTTGATCTTAAGGCCTAGAGATGTTTGACAGCATGCAGTAAGGTCACCTAAGTTTACTCCATTCAAGTAGGTACCCACTGCAGCCAGGCTGCAGCCACTGAGGTGACACCATGCAGGAGAACTAGGACAGACAAAGACAATTGAAAGACAGGTACTAAGGCAAATGCCGAGAGTGATCAGGCAACTTCTGTTTTATTTGAGTTGGACATGTTATCAAGATGCAATGGAAAGGTTATTGTGGGTGCGTTTTAATTTTTGCCGAGAGTCAGCGGATGCTATGATGGAGCCTCTCAGATGGAGAGAGAGCATCCGGTCCATCATGGTCTGGGGTGGTTATATCAATCTGAGCAGAGCCCGATCATCCATTTGGATTTTGGCCATCCTGCTTAAAGGGATTCAGGATGCCATCTTTTGTTCCCCTACATGCTTTACTTTTAGAGCGGGCCTCCGGATCCTTGGCAGTAGTGGATGTGCCCTCAAAATGACAATGTTACAGAGGACACAGCAAACAATCACAAACTTGGAGCCTTCTTTTAGATTGTACTGAAGTGCTCTCCAGACTGAATATCTGCACAATGAGCAGCTCTTTGGGAAGCTCTCCCAGTAGGCTCCAGGGGATGACAGAAAGTGGCCATCAGTTTCAATAGCCACTCTCCAACTCCTCTAGGAGGCAGGGAGAAGATGGTGGGCACAGTTGCTGCTATGGTAATGGGTACTCACTGAAATAATGGTCTTGGAATGTCCTCAAAGCGACTGCTCATTGTGGAATGGAAATGCTTGGAGTACCTAGCAATAAGGTGGCACAGTGGTGAGCACAACTGTCTCATAGAGCCAGTGACCCAGGTTTGATTCCAGCCTTGAGTGATTGTGTGGGACTTGCACATTCTCCCTGTGTTTGCATGGGTTTCCGCTGGGTGTTCCATTACCCTCCTACACTTCAAAGGTGTGCAGATTAGATGGACTGACTATGCTAAATTGCCCATAGTGTCCAGGTATGTGCAGGCTGGGTGGATTAACCATGGGAAATGCAGAATTATGGGGATAGGGTGTGGGGGTGGGTCTGGCTGGGATGCTCTTCTGAAGATTGGTGCAGACTTGATGGGCCGAATGACTTCTGTCATTATTTTAGTATTCCGTGATTCTAATATGGGCACCTTCAGAGCCATATGTGTTGTTGATGTAAACGTGCCCCCTTGGGAATCCTGCTATCCTGACAAAAACATAAGCCCTTTCATCCAGCTTGTCTAACCTCAGGAAAGAAGAGCCCTCATCTCAAATAGTTGGCCTCTGTGATCTCTTGGAAGCAGCAATGGAAGATATTTTGTGAAATACAGGTGATGTTTCTCTCTCTTGCCTGAAAGGACACAGGGACACCTACATCAGTGCCTTTTTCAACAATGGTACGTGATACAGGAGATTGGCAGTACTGTGTTCATCACCAGGAAGTTGTCCAGCTTCCAGATTGCTGTTTACAGTGGTGCTACAGATCTGATATTCAGACACAGTGTCTTAGTCAGACAAACTGGGGGAAGAAACAAGAAACACTGGCAAAACCCAGCATGTCGGGCAGCATTCAACAGCACTTTGTTTTTTATTTCCTGATTTTTTTTCAGCATCCAGTGTATTTTACCTTTAAATAATTAAGATGTCCTACCATGCTTTGCAACTGATTCAAACACTGTGCAAACAAGCAGGCCCGAAAAGTGTTGATACATTCATGAAGTAACCTTGCAAATAACTATGTGGAATTACTGTGAGCCATCACTTTCCTTTAGCAATGTCATGCTTTGAGACATTAAAATGTTTGGACGGTACTAAGCAGAGACTGGCGTATCTTGAAGTGTGTGGGATTAAAAGGCAAACTCTCAAATCCTGAAAACAGAGAAACAAAACTGTTGTTGCAATGCTGTAAATTTAATGATTCACCGGTGACTCAGTTCAAGTTAGTTCATCCTGTTTCCACCACACTCCAAAAGAACAGGACAGAAATCGAAACACTCAAAAGAAAACTTTAATTTTAACATTGTCAGTATTATAGATAAAAGTTGCAGCAAGTAAATGTCGACCTTAATATTTTGATTGTTTTCCCCTATGTCTCAGCTGCATCATTATGTGGTCCAATAAAACAGTTGGCAGCAACTGTGACAGGTACAGTTAGTGTCATAACCTCTGAAAGTTGAAAAAAACTAATTTTTTCAGATGCCTCGAGTCACTGCCTTTTGAGTTTTATAGCTTCTGCTATCTGTAACTGCAATTATTGTGTAGGAATCTCTGCTTTTTCCTTGAAAGGACATTAAACTAAACAAACTTGCCACGTTATTTTGTGATGGCACTGCCTAAATTAAAATTCACAGCTTTCACTTGAAGGAGTGTCACTGTTCTTCAAGTCTTGTTGATTGGGTATTGGTTTTGTTGCTTTAGTACACATGGGATGTGGCTGTAAACTGAGGAGTTGGACCATTTCTTTTTATGAACGATGATATTGCAATCTTAAGGGATAAGGCATTGCCATGACTTGGCTGAGCTAGGAAGGAGCTTCCTTTTTGAGTGACCTTTTCTCAACACTACGCAAGAGTCTTCCTTTAACCTTAATTAGTCCTGAATATAACTGTTTATTGGGCTGCTGTCAAATGGGGCTCTCTTTTCCCTATGCCACATTTCACAGCAAGTGCTTATCAATTCAGTGAGTATTTCACTGTTCACAAACTGTTACTGTAACAAACACAGCCAGAAGGTTTCCTTGGGATAAAGCGAAACAGATCTCATAAACTAATGGCATGGATGGTTCCAGGCTAGGTTTTAGTGAACTTCCAATTTTAGTGTCAAGGTAGTTTAAAGATAATTAAATAGTTATTTAGAGGCATATTTTAATTAATTTAAAGATTCTAAAAATGTATTGTTTGCTCTTTTCGAGACAGCAACTGCTATGTACAGTTATTTTTTTCCGGTCTGGGGTATGTGAAAAGTTAAAAACAGTATGTTTGGACTTGTGTGTGAATGAGAGAGCGAGAGAGAGAGAGGGAGATAGAGAGAGCGAGAGAATGCCCACACAGGGATCTTGCTTCATGTCTTCAGTTTTCTTGTATCCTGGTCTGCAGAGAAAATAGGTACCCCAACACACAAAGGGTTTGCTGGCTTAATTGTCACATGGCCTTTTCTACCTGCTAAATGATCGTAGTACGGTCACTTTGAGTGATTTCCAGTTTAACTGACGATTTTAGCTTACATCTGGACACATTCAATCATTTACATCTTATGATTTTCACCTATCCAACTGAGAATCCTAGCGATATTGAGGATGCTTTGCCAATAAGATAGGAGATGGCCACCCTGTTCACACTCCTTCAAGGTAAATGCTCCTGGTAACACTCTGAGGGCATTTCAATGGCTTTGGAGAGCAAAAGGTTCAACGATGCAAATGGTCAGCAATCTTTGACTGTGTTGTCACCTCTGCGGAATGATGAGGGGCCACATTTACAGGCCTCACTGTACTTTTCTGCCGTTCTCTTGTGAGGAAAATACAGGCACAGATGAATAATGTTCAGCCTCATCACCACTGACCTGTGTTGCCTGTAGGAGGAGAACCAGAGCTTGGATGTTTGAGGCTTATTTCCCATTTGGAGTGACTCAACCAGGTTCAGCAGCAACAAAAGTAACACAGCAGATATTTAAAAAGAGAAGCACATATATATGATCAAAAGATACAATTATGTGTTACCCTCCATCGTCTTTGGAAGTCACAAACAAGGCGTCAGCAATGTGGTTCATGCAGTTGGCAGCTGCAGATTGTCACAGTCTACATATTCTAGCAGCTGAGTACTGGAAGGACCAAAATGCAAAGTCATTGAGTACTGTGGTTACATCGACAGCCATGGGTCACGACCACCTACACCTCTCTGACAAAGTCTATTCCAAGAGGATGGAAAGGTTTGTGATCTTGTGCACAAAAACCTGAGCCTTCAGAAGCACTACTGTCAGAAAGGGCTGGGAAGCCAACCGTTAGTTTACTGACCCTTTGATGAGGGTATTACCTCCTTTGGGATGCAGCTGTCTGTAACATGCAGATGCACAAAGCTGTGGAGACGCATCCGCTGGAGCTACTGTCCCAGTGCTGTGACTGCTGAGCTGATGCAAGTTACATATCCTTCTTGTGATTTAACCAACTTCAGAATAAGTGCACTCCCTTGGCACAGGAAAACAAATGTAGGCAATAAGGTAAGAAGGTCCTTAGAAATGTCAAAGACATTTGTAATACATTGCACAAAATTGCTGTCCCAAAAAAATTGGTGAGTTTAGACAGAGGAAGGTATTCCTGTCAGTGCATGCTGTCCAGAGTTATTGGTTTCACCCTTCATATTCCTCATTTCATGTCAGTTTGGTATCCTTGAAAAGGCTATTAATTTCATTAAAGTACCACAATTGCTTCATGCTAGTTCCATGGCAGTTCATCACGAGATGCAAGCTGCTCAGGGGAAAGCTGCAAGAGGGCAGGATTACATCAAGATCCCAACCCATTACCCTTTCTGTAATGGCCCCAGTCTGACCAGTCCAGACTTTGCTTCCAATGAGCAGACAAAGTTCTGCTAATTTTTAAAGACAGTTGAAAGATTTCTTAAAATGTGATAAAATCCAATATGAATACAGAGGAGGTGAAGGAAAAGCAATACCAACACTTTGAAATGATGGTCTCTTCATATTGATGAAAGATATACATGGATTTTACACCTACAGATAAAAGCACAAATTCAAAACTGTCGCCAAGAATTTTCTCAGGGCTTCACTGGTGTGGCACTCCTGTACAACAGCAAAATTATGGTAATTGAGTGGAAGAAGTTCTCTGGTAATTCCTAGTTTGTGCTCAGTACTGTTTCTTTATTAGAGTGGACCAAAAGGGACCCTTTAGCAGCGACAATTTCCACACTGTTCAACATTTCAGTAAACCCTGAACTCTACCAATAAAGAAGAAAGTTTGTTTATCTGTGTTTCCTGAAAACAATTCAATGCATACAATATTGTGTGCGCATTTTATTCCCTCCTTAATTCTGAAATTGTCAAAAATTCATTCACAAATTGCTGAACACATTGTGATCATCACAGAGCTTTGCTAATGTAAGAGAGTAAATGTGTGCATATTCAAGTGAGATAAGTGGAGTTCACATGTATCAATGGTGACCAATCCTTCTGGTGAAAAATTACATTCCCTTACCTGCATCTCAGGCCGTGCCAAAAGCAGAGAAATGTTCTTGCTTTCATCACTGGTCAACAGGGCCACAGCCTCCTCTCTGTTTTGGATCTCATTGCCATTTATCTGTAGAAAGCATAAAAACACAATTTAATTGACTTAAATATCATAAGTCTTGCTGTTGTAGAGGTGGGAAGTTGACCACGAAACTGTGCATTTTTTGATGAATAATATAATTACATCTACTACGATTGATGGAATTGCATAATGACTCGATTAAATAAAAAGGTACTCAAGCTCTTACCTTTTCAAGTCTAAAACAAATATTTGTTTGTTCAAGTACTCCAACCTTAGAAATCCAGCAGTAAATTCTAAGTGGCATTTGATGAACACTTTTTTTGTAAAATTACAGCGCATAAAGTACGTTTGGTCTGATACGTGGCTCACCTCAGCACAACTCCTAACTCACGAGTAAAAACATAGGAGTTAGCTCCTGGATATTTTCCCTCACAGAAAGAAAAGAACAGGGGCCAGCAAATGGTGTGAAATTGGCAGGAACTAACATTTTTAAGAGTACTAATTATTTTAAAAAAGCAAAAGACACAAAAATAGGGTTGTTATCGTATTTGTGAAACTGCTCGACTCCTTTTCGACAACATTAATATTACGTAAAATATACCAGATCAACATTAGGTCAAGCTTCGTTGCAAAACGTTGAACGCTCCTTGTAAAGTTCTTTCTAAATGCATCAGAATTGAACCACCCATGTTTAGGTAACTGTGCAGAAAACATAATATATACATAAACAAAGTACATAAACACATAGTTGTAATCACACGAGTGGAGGAAGCATTTCTGTACCTGAATTATTCGGTCCCCTTCCCTTATGCGGCCATCTTTTGCTGCAATACTGTTGGGATCAATCTGTGAGTAAATAGTAAATAGTAAACTTCGGTTTTCCTTTTTAGATGTTACTTTGCACAGAATAACATTCAAGACCTGGAGGGTAGGTGTATTGTTCATAGGTCTTTGCTATGCTGTTCTGCAACTGACAATTTGTCAGTTTACATGTTATTATTCAGATTTTACCACTTTTCTGACAGAGAAAATATAACTGTTCTGCATCTCTCATTATTACAGTTGATATATCAATACAGAGGTAATTCTACAGGCAAAATCATATCTTACAACTTTCTGATACCCCTTTAAATAAAGGCACTTTTTGTTTATTTTGTAAATCAGAAGTCAGATATAAAATGAGCAAGTTCATTTCCTGAACTTCATCAACAATTCTTTCGTGGGATATGGATGTCACAGGCTCGGCCAGCATTTATTGCCTGCCCCTTGTTGCCGTTGAGATGGTGGTGGTGAGCTGCCTTCTTGAACTACTGTGCTGTGCCCTTTTGTGATGGAATTCCAGGATTTATATCCAGTGACAGTGAAGGAATGGCAATATATTTCCAGATCAGGATGGTGAGTGGTTTGGAGGGATATGAGTAGGTGCCAGTCCTGCTCAGGCATTTTGACAAACAGAAAACTGTGGGCAACGTGCTTTTATTAAAACAAAATAGCCAAAGCTACTCCTTCTTCTTGCTGGTCTCATTCATTTCCAACGTGCTTGCTCACATGGAACTCTGATATCAGATCTCACTGGGGGAGCCACTTTTAGCCTGTTGCAGGTGAGTTCATATTATACACAGAGATGTACAGCCATGTAGTATTGGTGCAGGATTTACAGGATCCACTTGGTGCTTAGTATGGTTTGGTCACATGGTGATTGGTGTGGGGGGCGGTGGAATTATTGCGTTTAGTGCAAGGGATTGATTTTCTAGCAGGTGCAAAGAAACGTCTTTGTGATTAATCTATGGAACTGCAGTCAGGCAGGAAATAATACTAAAACAAACCTCAGGATGTCAACAAGATGTTAGACCCATTAGCTACACAAAGCAAGGGATCTAATATTAAATGAAGCAATATTACGTGAGGACCTAATGCAATGCAATATGTGCTTCTTACCTCAGTTATGTATATTCCCGAGTCGTCTTCATCATCCGTTCTATAGCAAACTGTGAGACCAAGCTTGTCTTGACTGTGTAATCTGTACAAGTCTACTTCCTAATTCAAGACAAATTCAGACAGAATTCAGCGAGGCGTTTGGAGTAAATTGAGATTTTTCACTCAAATTCAGATCGGATGTTCAGATCTGATTACTATGCTTCCTATTTAATATTCCTTAGGTTCAGTTTCTCACAATATAGTGGGGCATTGCAAGCACTCAGCAGGAACCCTATGCACCATGCAATGAAGGTCTTCATGGGCTTCAATCAGTTCATTCTAGTACGTCAGATTCATACAGAAACTGCATAATCTACATGTCCATATATTTTGTATGATGCTCAAAAATTGTCAAAAATTCTTGAAAGAAAAAATACATTTTTACCAATCCAGATGGCTACTATTACTCATCTAGAAAGTCAGTGTTGTTGCATCAAAATACATTCATTTTTCTTCAATTGCTTTCCACTGTCTTTAAAGTAATTCTGCAATAAACGTTGCAACCTCTCATTTTTAAGTAGTGACCATGGTTGGAATATGGAAAAAGTCTTTTCGATATGGGCTGTATTTCATTTCCTGAACCAGCTCATCACAGAAAACACCTCAGGCTCCCAAGTACATTAACCTTAAAATGTAACATAAATTTCAACAATTGATTTGAATTTTACCTTTCTGCATATACAGACATACATATCTATGCTTTATATAAAAAATGTACTTGGTGTGAAATTTGACTTCAGCAGGGCACAAAATGAGTGTGTGCTGCTGTTTTCATATCTCCCATTATGCATTGCTGATGAAGATGAACTTTCTTCTCTAAGAGAATTTTTAAAAAATCAACATGCTATTTGTGCTTTGGACAACATGTCATTATGGAAAGTGAACCTATGTAATTCTTTTACATCTAACAAGCCAAACATGCATGAACCTAAGTTCAATGAGAACCAAAAAATATTTTTCTGCACATTGCTAATGATCACAATGGGGTTGCATTTTCATTATTAGTGTTCTGTAGGTCAGTTCAATTCAGGGTCAGCTTTAAACATAAATTTCTAAGTCAATCTACACTGACAACCATTTATCACTAATTTTTCCCTATCATGTCTATTTTTCAGCAAAGAGGGGAGAAAACAATACTGCCTGTATAAACATTGTGGGGGATTTGGGACATAGGACTTTAAGTGAAACCATAACCTGGGACTTTGAATACAACATGCGTTATTGAAGCTGCGTTCCACAGCGACCATGCAAAATCATTGGTGAATCGCATGTCAAGGAGTTGTAGTCAATGGGGATCAGCCATGAATGGTGGAAGCAGGCTTGAGGGGCTGAACAGCCCTCATTTCTTATGGTCCTACGGTAAGACATAACAAAATTATTTTCACAGTCTTCAGTACAGAGCAAACAAAAATTGATGTAAATACACTCAACTATAAGGTATGTGTATATCCCAACTGCTGAACAATCTCATTGTTAATGATTTAGAGGCATGCACATCATTAATTCTCAGACAGTCATTGAGAAACTGAAAAATACATTATGACAGTTCTGCATGCCCACTGTCAGGCAGAGGTAGACAAACCAGCAATCTTCATTCTGAATTTGCTAAATTTGCAATTTGCTCATTAACTTCTCCCTTCCATGACACTTCTGCCTTATTTTATGTAAGCTCAAATCAGTTTTGTAAGTGTTCAATTTTTTCAAAGCATAAATTATTAGAAAAGCGGCAAAGGAATATTATGTGAGATTCAAAATCCAAATTATTCGTGACAATACAGAAACAAATGATGGTTATAAGCCTATTAAATGGGAAAGAAGTTATTCCAGTTCTGGTAATGTGGTAACAATGAACCAATGATTGGGGCTGTGAGTTGCAATTTAGTTGTGAATCAATATTAGATAGTCATATTGTTATCCAGCTTTCTTAACTGAACTGCAGACTATAGACGGCAACACAAGTTTCCGTTACTTCATACCAACTACATGTAGACCCTTCATTTAAAAAATGTAAACATTTAATACAGTGCTTAATAACAAGAAAGCCAACAAACAATTCTGGAACCCTGACTTGGGATTTCATTGTGGCTGTTCTTTTTCTACTATGACTGCTATGCCTCAGGCAGCATATATTATACTTTGAAACAACATTTCATTTCACAGCATTTTCCAAGTAGCAAGGCTATCGGGTAGAATGAACCAGGTTTGGTGACAATATTTCCCAATTCAATTCTTTATTGTCCTATGTATTCTAATTCTTGAATTTCATCTCTTAGAAGTCGTAATTTAACTCCAAATGTTTTCTGAACTGTCAATTCTGCATATACTAACGCATAATTTACAATTTTTTTGTATTTGCACATGTTAAATAGATTAATTTCAGCATGTCAACATTTTCAAGCTTTTTAAAACATTTTGGGAATAGAAAGCAAAACTGCTTCACTTTCGCCCTTCAGTTTTAAAAAGGTTTACGCCAGCATTTCTCGAGTTGACTTTAAGTGACTATTTTCCATCATGTACTTGAAGCAAATAATACAGAATTTAAAGGTATCCAACAGTATTCACATCTTATGTTAATGCATATCAGCTCTTTAGAAATGAAATTTTTAAAATAAAAAGTAATCGAAATATTACAAATAAACAATCAATAATTGCAGATAAGTTATTTTACTTCTCCTGCTTGTTTCACTAAACTGTTAATTTGATACAGACATTTTACTGAAAACAATAGCTGATCCTTACATGACTAACACAATTAAATTCCATGCACGTCCGCTAGAGAGAAACCCCATAAGGCTGACTTGATATTTTTCTTGCACATTTCGACATTTCCATTACAGTAAATGGAACAAGTGTCTCTGTGGTCTGTTCTAAAGCATTTATCAACGGACAACAAAAAGTAACTGAGAAAGGTACTGGAGCTCTGCTTTGTTAGTACTTTGACCTCTCCATTGATCTTCGTCTTCAAGATTTGAACAAGCTTCTTTAGTGGCTGAAGACATACTATCAGGCCATTAAGAGTTTCCCAATGCTCAGCTGTCTGTGTCATTGTGCTGCTCACCTTTAGCCACTGTGCAGTATATCAAAGTCACTATTATTAATGGTCTGGCTCACATCATCACAAAAGAATTAACAGCAAAAAGCTTCAGTATATCAAGCTCGATATTTTTCTTTTTATGTCACATTACTTTTATAATTTAATTACTAACTGTTACAACTTCTGAGCTAATTTCAGTTGCTTTGATGTGTTGACGATATATGATATCAAAATAGCAACTTTGAAAATTAATGGCCTGAAAGTAGATTTATTCTAACTTATTATGCAGTTAATAATTTTTGAAAGTGTACCAATTTATTACAAAGTTTCAGTATAGTGAACGTGTCACAACATAATATGAAACACAGAGTCAGAAGTTGAAGCTTCTGGAGAAGTCATGATCAAAAGATGCACAGAACAGGGTGGAAAATTATTAGAACTCATCAATTGCTCAAAGCATTCTGTTGGTACCCTGAAGATGCAGTATACTTCAGCATCAAAATTACATCCAGCTACTCGCAATATATTCTCAGTGATGACATATTAAAGATTCTATTGATTAAACATTAGAGACTAGAAAATAAAGATCTTTGTTCTGTTTTTCTTGAAGGCATGACATAGTAGACATACGTAGTTGAAATATTTCCATTTCACAACAAAGTTTGTACTTTGTGAAGTAAATGACATACTTTGCTGCCAATTCTGCCATCAACCATAATTGAAGATCTTTACTTAAGAATTACGGTTACACGTGGAAAAATGTCCTTAAACCACCATGTGCAGGAGGACTAAGTGTGAATAGTTGCTTATGCCGTATAAATATTTTACAATAAAGTGAAGAAAATCTTCTAAATTTAAAATATACCATACTTGATAGGTTTTCAATCTGACTGACCTCCACAAAGAACTCACCTCATATTCTAATTCTTCTCTGTCCATTTCAGTTTGCAATCCCAAATAGTCATTTGCATCGTAATAATCCTGTCCTGATGGATGTCTACCATGAAAACAAATGTGAGATGATTCATATTTCAAATTAATTATAATCAAATACGGCAATGAAATAATTGAAAAAGATGGAAATAACAGTCATGTGGATTTCAACACATAGAAATATCAGAACCATATATTGTTGCGATATCTCTTAACAACCAAGCAATAGGGATTGAATTAGTCACAGTTGTAGTCCGTCCAGGCTTGAATATCGGAGGAGTTTCAGCAGTGATTGTTGCATTGCAGCTTATATAAAACACATCCCGTCTTCCCTAAAACAGACTGCTTGACACAGCATGCTTTTGCTAGCTTTTTATGAAGCAAAAAGCACAAGAACATCTTGCAAATCAATATTTATCATGAACCTCAATTCAAACAAAAAGGATCTGCAGGAAACCTGACTGCTGGCATTGCCCAATAATTATGCTTCCCAAACAGAACGCCATGAACTTTTCTTTTGTTGTGTGACAGCAATTCTCATTAATTCACACAAAGAGAAGTGAAGTTAAGGAATCTTTACAATCTCAGTGGAGTGACTTAATCCAAACTTTAGTGAAACTCTCGTTTCAGAATTGTTGGTCATTTTATACGTTCTTGAGATGTCAGCAGTTTTGACAGGTTTTCATTATTGATGGTCCCTTAGTTGTGTTTAGAAGGTAGGAGATGGCCTTCTCATTGAACTGTGTCAGCTCAAGCCATGTTGTTGCTCCCATTATGGTGTTAGGTCACTAACTTTCCTGTGGTGTAGTGATTAGGATTCAGCACTCTCACCACTGTCGCCTGGGTTTAAGACTTAGTTACAAAGTAAGGATTAACTCCGCATCTTCAAACACCACCTGTCTCGCCTGTGGCAGTGTATGCAGATCCAACATCATGTAAAATCATCTCATGGCCCACAACCCCGCAGTGGAAGAAAGCCATCCTTGGCCCGGAGGGACTGCCAAAAAGAACAGGTCAGGGATTCCAAGGTACTGGCCCAGTGTATTGACTCCTCCGAAGAATCATTGTGATTTGTGATCAAAATCCTCTACCTTATGAGCCGAACCAACACATCCTGAAAATTCAATTTTCTGGGCATCATTCAAATTTTGACAGCACTGACTAATTTCCTCTCTGTTTTTGGCATTAAAATGAATGCATTAGCAGTTTTTCTAATTCAAATTATTTTCTCTAACACACTGGCTATAGAAAAGACCCAAGGTCTTTATTGTCTTTAAGTTATATTTGCTGATTTGTTTGCGTAGAATTCTTGTCCCAGTACTCTGCTCTTTTTCACCACATTTCAGTATCACTTTAACAGGTGACAGAGTACCTCTGTTTGCTCTGAGCCAACGTAATTTCAATCAAATGTGAAGCTTAACTCTTACAGCTTTGTGGCTACACTATTAGAGCTATTGAAACAGTTTCTTCATAGGTTTACCTTTTCTCCACAGTGTGTTACACTGAGCAACTTGGTATATCCTGCAGTGTTAATGCACTGTCAATGGTCAGGTTTCCTGTTCTTTGTAGGAAAAGCTGGAAATCTTTACCACATTTATAAAAATATGTTTTAGATTCAACTTTGTACAAACATTTCTATTGAAGAAAAGCCAGAAGAACTGCGGATGCTGTAAATCAGGAACAAAAACAAAGTTGCTGGAAAAGCTCAGCAGGTCTGGCAGCATCTGTG
>JAHRHZ010000069.1:14722900-14813199 GCA_024137785.1 Ginglymostoma cirratum | reverse complement strand
TCGGCCTTCCTGCTCCTCTGATGCTGCTTGGCCTGCTGTGTTCATCCAGCTCTGCATCTGGTTGTCTCTTACCTTTGAAAAGTACTTGGATGAGCACTTTAAGTGTCATAACATTCAAGGCTATGGGCTTAGTGTGGCCAAGTGTGACCAGTGCAGATAGTAGTATATTTTTGGTGGTACAGACTTGATGGGCCAAAGGGCCTTTTCTGCACTGTATGATTCTATGATTATATGAAAACTCATGCATAGTTCCAACATTTATCTATAAAATTATTCCAAAGTGAAGATGAATTGTTGCTTCTTATTTCCTGATTTGCTCTCCCTGAAAATTTTCAGATCAATTCTCTGTTAAAACTGCTCCGTGTCATTATTGTTGTTGGCTGTCCGAGGTCCCTTGCAGCTCACTCCAGAATAACGTTAATGCCAGGAGAGATTAAATCCATACCACAGAGAACGGTGGATCCTTGTGGGCAGCTTTCTTCAATGCCCACCTTCTTCAGCATAGAACTAATAGCAGGGATTATAGGCTGGTGTTGCTGGTATATAAATGAGAGCCAAAACTAAATTTGGGGATTTGTCCCACTCCATTATTCTTTCCCCATAGCTCTGTAACACTTCCTCCTTCAAGTACTTTCCAATTCTCTTTTGAATTTAATGTTTTAACGAAGATCTGTAGCTCGGGCTGCGGTTGGAGTTGTTGGTTGGTTTGCCGAGCTGACTGGTTTTCATGCAAACATTTTGTCTCCCTTCTAGGTGACAGCGTCAGTGCTGTGTAGCCTCCATTGAAGCGCTGTTGTTCTGTCCCACTCTGAATTTATATGGTCCCGTCTGTCATGGTGGGCAGTCTTGTTTCCAACTTTCTCCCGTAGTGGTATGTAGATGGGGCCCATTTCAACATGTTTGATAATTGCATCGATGGTTGAAAACCAGACCTCCAAGAATTCTCGTGCTTGTCTTTGTCTCGCTTGTCCTCGTACTGTAACCTTGTCCCAGTCAAATTGATGTTCTTCTGTGTCGGAGTGTATTGAAATAGGGGAGAATTGGTCATGCCGTTTTGCTGCGAGTTGGTGTTCATGTATCCTGGAGGTAAGTTTCCTGAATGTTACTATCGCACCTGCTCCTTCTGAGCTTTTGCCTGTGCTTTGGGCACATATTGAATTTCCTGGCATATAACTTTTCAAAGAATGCTTTGATCTTTTCCTTAACTTAGCACTACCACGCAAAGGTAACATGTCAATTCACAGAAACTGATCATAGGCATACGGGGCAAATTTTTTTACACAGAGGTTGGTTCGCCTGAGGGATGAACTTCCTGAGGTAGTAGTGGATGTGGGCACAATGACAACATTTAAAAGATATTTGGATAAATATATGAATAGGAAATGTTTGGAGGGATATGGGCCGGGCAGGTAGGTGGGACTAGCTTAGTTTGGGTTTACCTTATGTGTGGACTGCCTGGACTAAAAGGTTTGTTTCCGTGCTGTGTGACTGTATGACTCTATGTGCTGCAGTTAAACAATACAACAGAAGTACTTTTTTAAAAAAGGGACTTACCTATGCTAAATACTTCAAGTTATCTGATATAATTGACTAAGAAAATCTGCAAAGTCGAAACTATTCTTTCAAAGAAATACAAGCTGGGATTTTAAGCAATAGCTGTAAAACAAACTGAGGAGATTGGAGCATAAATTATTGTCTACCTTCAATAAAATCTAATATTATGGAATACCTTCAGGGCTCTTGAAAATAATTGGTAGTTTTCCAAGTAACTCGCGCTGACGATGGGTTTTACATGATTTAAATGAGTTAGAGATACCATTTAAACAGCAGTGCCTCCAGACCAGCAAACTATCTTAATCTATGCTCTTTTATACATAATTATACCTAAGCTAACAGTTCATGATTCAACTTAATTGCACACATCAAAGCAACTTGAAAACATTATTTTGCTCCTGACGTAAGTATAATTATAATAATAGTAAACATAAACTTACTCTTCAGGCAAAAGGTACTGTTCCAGTACCACAACTGGTGGAGTAGGTGGTCTTATTTTAGCCAATGCCATGATGTGTTCAAAGGTGATATCTGTCTGTGTGCCCATATCTACCAGCTGACATTCGTGAGATGGGTTAATTACTTTTGTCCGCGGAGTTCTTCGCAATACTTGTACGACAATGGGTTCTTTGGCTGTTCTGAAAGCTTCTACTGCCTGCTCGTGGGTTGCTCTGGATAGGTCCTTACCATTAACCTGTGAGGTAAAATATGAAAATCATGAATACATGACAAAATTCTTTCTGCACCAAGAAAACATATAACATGCATCATATATAACTGACAAATACCATTACAATAGGGGCTATCAAATTTTATATGCTATTACTACGCATTGTGTAAAGCTGTAATTTATTTGTGGTAAATATCTGCATTTCACTCGAGACATACTATAATCTGACATGTTACTAGCAAAAACAAGTTTCATCAATACTTTTGATTTTCCACACTGCAGTGAATTTATTCTTACATGTTACATATATACCAAGAAATGAAACACAATGATCAATAATTTCATGGTGTTCAATACAGGTGGTAAATCATGGCAAGACATTCTTTAGACTGACAGAGCAAATGTAAATTGATGACAAATAGACCCACAACTTCATTACATTGAAGGGCCTGTTCAAATTGTAAAGTGAGATATAAAAAACACTGTAATCAAGAAACTGGATTAAATACAAATTCTCACTTTATTTCTTTAATTAAGGATATGTTGAAGAAGCTTCAGTGTAATTATAGAATGATACAGTACAGCTTTTTTAGCTCATTATGTTTAAGATGTCTTATTTTGGCAGAGCTAACAATTAATTCCAAACCCTATGTAGGAGCAAATCTCTGCAGATGCTGGAATCTGTACTGAAAACAAGAAAAAGTGCTGAGGATCACAGCAGGTCAGGCAGCATGCATGGACAGACAGCAAGCTAAGGAAGAGTCATTTTGACTCGAAACATCAGAACTCTGTTGAAGAGTCATCTCGACTCGAAGCATTAGCTTGCTTCCTCTTCCCATGGATGCTGCCTAACCTGCTGTGATCTCCAGTACTTTTTGTTTTCAAAGCCAAACCTTATTGTGTCTCCAGAATGCTGTAATTTCTCTCCTCAAGTATGTATCTAATTCTCCTTTGAATGTTACAACCACATCTGATTCCACCACACTTGGAGATAGTGCATTTTAGGTCACAACTTACACAGGCAAACAAGTTTTCTCATGTTACCTCTGGCTCATAATTCAATGACCTTAAATATGTTCTGCTCCTGGAAACAGATTCTCCTTCTTTACTGAAAAGTATTGACAATTTTTAACAACACTTTCACATCGCTTCTTAACCTTCTCTGTTCTAATGACAGCAAATTCAGCTTCTCTAATTTCTTCACTTAGCTCAAGTTCCTTGTCCTGATTAGCAATGCAGTAATTCTCTTCGAGACTTCAAGACCGAGGTATCCTTCCTAAAATACAGTTCCTACAATTGAAAGCAATACTGCTCCTGAGGCATCATCAGTGTATATTAAAGTTTTAACAACTTCCAGGCTGTTTAATTTTATTCAAATGTTACTAAAACCAAGGATTCTATATTTATTTTAATATCCTCCCAGCTTTACACACTGACATAGTTTCACTGCTATCTTTCTGTTCCTGCAGCCCCCTAAACTGTACTGTTCAGTTCACATTTGCTGTCCTCTTCCTTCCAAAATGTACCACTTCATATTCCTTCAAATTAAATTTTGTTTGCTGTATCTCCGATCATTTCAATGGCCTCTGTCCTCCTCTTATGATCCTACTCTTTGCTTATTACATTTCTGACTTTTGTCTCGTGTTCAAACATTGAAATTGCATTCTGCACAGCCGAATCTAATACACATCCAAAACAGAAGTGATTCTAACGTTGATCTGTGGTCAATACTACCATGTATCTTCTTCTACTCTGAAAACTGCTTACCACTACTTGTTACTTTGTCTCAGGGACACAATCTGTATGTAGCTTGCGACTGTCTCTTTAATCCCATAGGCTTCAATTTTGCTGATGAATCTGTGTGGTACTGACAAAAGTGTCTGAAAGTTTATATACATAATATTGACCACACTATCCTTATCAAGCCATGCCTTTGCTTCAAACAACTTGATCAAGTGAGCCACTATTTGCCTTTACCAAATACACTAATGGTTTCAAATGCTCTCAACACTTTTCTCTTCCACAACGACCACAGTGTATTTTAGCCACTTTTAGTCAAAGCTGTCATAAGTTTGAATGAAAGGAACTTCATCATATCACAGTATTCCCCAACACTCTAGTTTTACCTCACTCTTTCAGAACCCACATCTTTATTGAAATATCTAGCTGTTTCCTGCAAAAAATCTTGATCTGAGCCTTAACCTTTTTGGTAACTTATTCGGTTGAGTGAATCGTGTTACATAAAGTTAAGAATAGCTACCTTCCTGGTCTGAGAGAAGAGTGGTATTTAATGAAGGAGACGAAGTTTATTGCATTACCATTACATGAATATGATCCGTATCGCAGGGAGCACACTAGCCTCAGTTCAGTCACTTCACTCTCAGTCCCTGTGACATCATCACAGTGGGTGCTGCTCATTGCACTCAATCTAGTATTAACCCTTTCAGGACATAATGTAGTGCATTCCAGCAGTGTGTCACCCTCTTTGCAATGAAACAGTCTTCTGTCATGAATATCATGAGCAACAATTCAACTTGTCTCAGCTGAGGCTTAAACATTGTCTGATCGGCAGAGCTCCAAGTGCCAACTTAAGCATGAGTTGAACTTAACGACCGTAAACCTCTCAGTGCTAATTTTACAAGAATTTTTGCACTTGTAACAATTACCAGAGAGAGGTTCACGAGACGTTGACCTGTGTCTGTGCTATGATGGTCATTTAATAAAGAGGGAGAAAATCAAATCACTCTAAATGAAGTAGAATGATCTTTTGGGGCTTTTGATCCCAGTAGCTTTGTTTATTTGAATGTGCTCAGCACTACCATGGTACATGACCTTTCTTCGAAACCAAAGTTAATTAATCAGAGAGTAGTTGCTCTTTATTGACAATTTGAAACAGGCAAAACAGACCCTTGATTAATTTTTCAAATCTCACTCTCACCTCTTTAAAAACTATTTGTGAAAATTGTTCTAACTCACTAGTTTGACGGCAAATTACCCAAAGTCTTCCATGCAGAAATGTAATTGCAACCTTTTAAAAACCATTATCGAGAACGTCATAGATGGAATTTTCCCACTTTCAGTGTTTTGTTGAGTGATGTTCATGGAACCAAGTCCAACATGGCTTAGAGCAACCTTTCGTACACAACTAGGCTCTGGGGCTTCATTCTCAGGCAGACAGCCGGCCGCAGTGGGAGAGATGCTTGCTACTTCTGGGACCTTTGGTGTACATGCCAAATGGTGCCAGTAACATACAACTTCCAACAGCGCAAGTGAGGAACAAATCCTCACTACATGGTGTTTGAGCCTGTACGTTCAGGACATGGCCCAGTGGAAAGGGAAGCTCACTCCCTGATTCCAGGTAGGGACCTGGAAGTTTTGCTGGTTGGTGTACAGGAGGGCAATCATTTTTCCAACAAACTGTCACAGGAGTCCATACCACCAGATCCAAGCAGCCTGGAAACAGCCCAGAACTGGTCAGTGCCCCGGCTGAAGCAGAATGACCAGCAGCGCAGGAAGAGGGACCATGATCTTCATTGCATCACAAGGATAAGAACTACCATCTTCTATTTTCTACCTGATGCTCATCAGGTCACCACTTATTCTGACTTTGTCACTGCACATGCATTTCACCAAAGCTCATGCACTCTTTTATTCTTGAAGTATGTCCATTCAGCAGCTCTGATCCACCTACCAACTGTCAAACAGTCAAACTACCAACCCTTCCTGCCATCAGCACTTTCTACCAACTCTCTGGAGACACCTCACAAGACCCCTGTTCCTGCATCACCACCAACTGTTCTTCCATCCGCTGTCATCAAATTCAGTTCCCCAACTTTGCCTCATTTCAGGAAAATTTGGCCCACAGCTGGGTCAAGGGGTCCAGGTCCAGTAGGAGTTGATGTGCTTCAGCCTCCTCACTCCCTATCAGAAGAAAGAGAGCCAGAGAACAGCATGACCACTCACGTGGGAATGGAGAGAACTCACTGGCCAACCAACCCATTCAGCTTCATTTTGCTGTGCTGTGCAGCTTTAGATTAACACAGAGCTAACTCATTTCTAATTTGCACGAGCTTTCATTCTGTTAAACTCCTAATTTGCTCTTCTCTTATGCAGGAACCTATCGGCACCAACACCAGACTGCCTCAGCTCTACCTTCACCTCTGAGGAGGAAGTCACTGAACCTTCAGAGGATACGCTGGCAAGAATTTCCCTGCGCCCACCACCAGCTCAGAGACTTTCACCGCAGTGGGTATTCTTTTGATTTTGGACTCCGGAGCACAATTTGCTGAGCATATCATTGATATGTTTCGACAGTTGGCTGATGAAGAAACGCTCCATGTCTCTGACAATGTAGTGGACTGCAGGAGACAGACAGCTTTGTCAGAAACAATAGACAAGTTGAATCAAAGAATGGGGGTACATGATTAGGGCTGCGCTGGCTCTGACAGGCATGTGAATGACTGGCTCTGTGAACAGGCTGATGACTGTCGTGGAGAGGCAGGTCTAGCACACACTGTGCCTGCCACGTGTGTATGGACTTACACTCCATCGTTCTGGCCATCGGTGCTCACCATTAATGCGCAAGTTGAGAGTAAGATGGAGTCTTTGACCTTGCTCCGAGTCCCTTCCTCTTGGATCTGGTCAAGACCCGATCTTCACACTTAGAAGATTGTTGTTGTTCCCTCAATTTGTCTACATACAGAAAATCGCCCTCTTGTTAGCTCCTGTTGTGAGCAGCATAGCATGCTATGATGATGCAGCACACCTTTTCTCGACTATCCTGCAAAACCTCCACCACACTGGTCCAGACATTCAAACCTCATCTGAAGGAGGTGAATGGTCTGCTCCATTAGGGCTTTGCTGTAAGTGTAAAATATCATTGTAACTTTGTTTTTCTTCATTCTCAGGGTTTCATAATGGTGTCATTTGAAATATTTGTTGGGGATAGCCTTTGTTTTCCAGCAGCCATTGCTGTATGGCCCAGGGACATTGGAAGGAGACAGAAACCTGCAGCTTCTCCATCATGTAATTCTGACAGTTCCCAGAACAGCTGGCACTGATACTCAGAATGTGGCCGTGACAGTCACAGATATGTTGAATGCTGATGGAGTGGAATTTTTTTCTGTTGAACTTTGCAGGATGGTAACTGGACAGATTCAGTTGAGAGAACCTTGCACCTGAGTGAACCTAGTGATGAAGAATCCCACTGGCCGGAATGGTTCACTCTCCTCATCTCAGGGGGAAAGCCACGAATGGCTGTGCTGTGGAGAAAATGGCATGTTGCTTCCCAGATACAGTTGGTGGGTCCCCGAGGGTTGTGAGATGCCACATAGGTTCACAAGCTGATCTTTGAAATGAGCCTCTGGCATACAAATTTAGGACAGGTGCAACCTCACCAGGCATTGGATATGATTGCCATCCATTCCTCCTGTGAAAAGGTTCTGCTTCAGCAGGTTTCCCCATTTCATGATGAGTAGTCACGGCATCCTTAACTGGCATTGAAGCTTCACAAACTCCAGACTGAGTTGGCAGGGTAACCTCCAGTAACAATGGCCCACCCCCATTGGACTGATGTCTCCACAGCATACCCAGCTGACATACTTGTAATCCACAGACTGGTTGCACTTGGCCCTCAGCACTGACTGTGGCCCTATCCTTGGACTCTGGGAGGACCAGCTGCCTGAATTAATGTGGGAATCAATGGCCTACTGACTAACTACAATTCCCCTTCACTCCACTTTGACTTCCACATATTGCCATCTGCTTGAAGTTCATGTAGTGCGTACGCTATGGGTTGTACTGGCTAGTTCTACAACTGTGACATTCACATGGCATGGTGACATGTCCAACCCGTGGCTGTTTACTGCTTCCCACTGTCACAAGCTGCCTACGTCCCCAACCAGGCTATCAAGCATGGCAAGCTGCAGAGGTTGGAAGCATGTATTGAGCACAGGTAACTGACTTTGTGCAGAAGTATCAGTTGCATGATGGCTGGCACAAGCATTGGTTGAGCTGCAGCCACCAGAAACCTGCTCTGACTTACATGTTGGGAACTTCCACTGTCTAGTTTCTTGGTTACAGAGAGAAGAATTGGAATGTGGCATAGAAATAAGGTGAATTGAGTCTTTAAGTAGATGCAAATGCATTGCCATAAGGTCATTGCTGTTCAAAGAAGAGATTCTGAAGTCACCATGTATGCCTTAACAGAACTGCAAATATTTTTTCTTGATATTGAGAATCTGATCTTTTATTCTCACTGTAATTTAATACCGATCTCTTCTCTGCTCTTGCCATACCAGAGAGGAGAAAATTTCATCCCTTGTTATCCTTGTGAACAAAATGAATGTTTAGCCCAAATATCTTGTGCTTTACTGCATCATACAGGGTTCACAATGATGATCAGGAAGTCATATTTCAGTGAATGCCCGCACATCTCCTTTCATTGGAGTTTTTAACTCATTGCGCAATCTAAATGGTTTTATTTCTTAATTTTGTTACTTTCAAATTTTAACATCCAAAAAAAAAACCTTGTGGTGTTTACTGACAATAAGTGAAGCTATGTTTGTTTACATGTGACAATTCTACTATGATTCCTATTTAATTTTGAGGTCATCATCACAGGATAGAACTCAGAATGAACTTAACACAACACTTATCTTCACAGATGTTTGGCATGCTTGAGTTGCACATAATACAATTCTTTAAACCATCTGTTCGACCAAGCTTTTGGTTATTTGGCCTCATGTACTTTGTTTGGTAGCAACTGTAAAATGCCTTAGGTATCTTATCGTGATATATTTATGTTACATAACATGGTGAGGGGAGTACCAAAATAAACCAGTATTGCATGCATCTTAAATGGTGAAGACAACAATATCTTTATTTTCATTTTTTTGTTTTTATACATTTCAACAGAATTTCTGTCTGGAATTACCAATATTGATATCACATATCAAGGACTGAGATTTAAATATTACATGGAGAAGTTGTAGAGGATAGAATAAAAACCAAAAGAACTGCGGGTGCTATAAATCAGGAACAAAAACAGAAGTTGCTACAAAAGCTGAGCTTTTCCAGCATCTTCTGCAGAGGGCAGAATGTCTGCTCTAGATAGACCCACAAAGTTCAAATATTCTGGCAAAAGATAATACAAGTTGTCAAGAAGGCGGAATGAACAGAATCAGATGACAGCATGCAATTGGGATAGAAATTGGTAATGATAAGGAGAACGAATAGCAATTGGGAGCTGCTATCAGCCACACGTTCAAGCTGAGCGGGTAGATAGCTAGCTGTTCAGGCAAGTAAGACAGGCTGCAAGAAATCAGGATGAGATAATCACAGGGGATTTCAACATCCCTGAAGTAAAGTGGTCTGATAAGCAATAAACAGAGAAGCAATTTCCTAGAGGCAACCAGTGTCGACTTCTGGATGCAATATTTCAGCAGAATACTGGAGTTTGGGATCTGGAACCTTTTGGCTTCACTACCACGTGCAAGTGAAAGGCAACATTTATTGTTGAGGACTGATTTATGTGAGGAAAAAATAATCAGCGCATATTCCGATTGCTTGCACTACTTCTGAAATATGTCTCCTGAAACTCTCTTGCAGCTTGTTTACAAGTAAAACCCGACTCAGGCAAGTTTCCTGCATTTACACCAATTTGTATTATGAGAAAATGCAAGCACTGGTTGCTTTTTAGGTACCTTGATTGGATGAGATATCCTGTTCTTTAGGGAAAAGTGCAAAGCATTAGGTGATACTCTGGGTGAAACAATTAAGGACACAATAACACAAGAAGTTCACCCAAGTAGCAAATAAAGTTACCAATATTAAAAGTGAAATATTCCCTGGCAGTTCGAGGCTGGTTGCTTGAACATCTATGGTGAATGGAATGCTGAATGCCATTAATGTTTCACTAAAGTGAAAGGATACCAAGGGAGTCAGTGTTTTTCAATAAAAAAATACTGCCAGTTACATGTGGCTACAAGGTCATGAGTTGTGACTTCTTGTTTCTCAGGCTTTTTTTTTGTCATCTATACAAATGATTTGGATGTGAATATAGGAGGCATGGTTAGTAAGTTTGCAGATGACACCAAAATTGGTGAGATGTAGTGCAGTGAAGAAGGTCACCTCAGAGTACAACAGGATCTTAATCAGATGGGCTAACGGGCTGAGAGTGGCGGATGGAGTTAAATTTAGATAAACGTGAGGTGCTGCATTTTGGTAAGGCAAATCAGGGCAGGACTTATACACCTCATGGTAAGATCCTGGGGAGTGCTGCTGAACAAAGAGACCCTGGGGTGCCGGTTCATAGTTCCTTGAAAATGGAGTCACAGGCAGACAGGGTAGTGAAGGCCACGTTTGGTACACTTGCCTTCACTGGTCAGTGCATTGAGTATAGGGGTTGGGAGATCATGTTGTGACTATACAGCACATTGATTAGGCCATTTTTGGAATAATGCTTTCAATTCTGGTCTCCCTGCTGTAGGAAGGATGCTGTGAAATTTGAAAGGGTTCAGAAAACATTTACAAGGATGTTGCCAGGGTTGGAGGGTTTAGGCTGTAGGGAGAGGCTGAATAGGCTGGAGCTACTTTCCCTGGAACATTGGAGGCTGAGGGGTGACCTTACAGAGGTTTATAGAATCATGAGGGGCATGGATAGGGTGAAGAGACAAGGTTTTTTCCCTGGCATGGGGGAGCCAAAAACTAAAGGGTATCAGTTTAAGGTGAGAGGGGAAAGATATAGAAGGTACCTAAGGGACAACATTTTCACATGGAGGACGGTGCATATATAGAATGAGCTGCTAGAGGAAGTGGTGCAGGCTGGTACAATTACAACATTTACAACGTATCTGGGTGAGTACACGAATAGGAAGAGTTTAGAGGGATATGGGCCAAATGCTGGCAAATGGGACTAGATCAGTTTAGGATATCTGATTGGCAAGGACAAGATGGACCCATGCATCTGTTTCTGTGCTGTACAATTCTCTGACTAAGTGCGTAGATGAGCTCATTAGAAGTTAACTCAATTACTACTGCCACAGCTAAAAAAACTTCCTGGTATTGGAACGAATGCAGCTAATGAGCTGAATGAAAATCTAGAAAGAAGAGCAGATATATGAGAGAAATTCTAGTCCATGTCTGCGCATTCAGCTTTACAGATGGGAGGTGACATCTGTCTGTTACTTAGTCAATATGGAAACGAATACTTCCTGTAACATAATAAGTGACAACTGCAGATTTTGTTTATTTAGGGAAGAAGAGAAAGGAGAAAACCTGTTTTACAATTCTGGCCAATTCAGAGTATCAGTTAAGGAAAGGGAAAAGAATTCAGAAAAAGATCATTTTGTGTCCTCCTCTCAATTTTTATCTTATTCTTTTCAATTGGCGAATGTGTACATGATAAACAAATGAAAAGCATTAAAGATCATCATTATTGAACATCCTATTATTTTTGAGGACCAGTTGAAAGTGATTGGCACAACAACCCAATGTGGAATAAGGGTAAGCAAATGCACAAACTGGAATTCACTGCCTGCAAGCTTGGTGAAAGATGATTTAGCTGCGGTTATCTGGACAATTACCAGAGGACAAAAATTGAGGGCTGCAGGGAAAAGAGCAAGGTTAGTGGAGTCTTTGTTGACAGAGAATGGGATCTGAAATGATGGGCCAAATGGCCTCCCTTTAAGGATTTCATTCAAATCCAGTCCCGCCCTGTGGAGTAGGTCCTCCTACCCTAACAATACACATCTCTTAAATGATAATGGAACAATAAATTACCCTGTTCCCATTAAAGTGGCAGGTGATTTACTTGTGTGAAAACAGCATTTTTTGTGAATAGATGCAGAAACAGTTGTTCTTCTGAGAGGCAAAAACTACTGTAAATTGGATCATGCAAAAATATTTAAATGCACAAAGGTACAGTCTGTTGTGGATTAGTTTCATGATATTAAAAGTTTTGTTTGCATCATCAGGTAATGTGTGGTTTGTGGGTACATAAAATAGCATGACTTCAGATGTCAAGAGTACTGCATTCAAGTTCAGTCATTTATTTGTTCTTGAATTTTAGAAATAATTTATATCTTCAGCTCAGGGTGATGAGTATATGTTTGCTCTTGTAAACACAGTGAATAGATATTGTCACAAATTGTTACAGTATGCTTCAGAATGTGCTAAGTATTGAAATGGCCAGTTGTGCTTTTCTTTTTAAAGTGTAATTACCAGATTTCCAACTGACTGAGGAAAAATCCCATTGCTGTCAAATATACAGTTTATGAACAGTTATCCAAAACAAAAACCCAAATCTTCATGCATTAAATACAGTCAAAGTACTCACGCGCACACACTCAAAGTAGCAAATGCAGTTAAATCAGGTACTGAGTAAATTCACTCTAAGAAATAATAAAGATTGCCCAATCAAGTCACTTATAGAAATAAGCCTCCATGCAAATTATTTTAACACTATAAGTTAACTTACAAATTACAAACGTTGTCTTCTCTAAACAAGATTTTAGTCTTACAGATGGTTTCAGTTCCTATTTTACAGTCAGTGTGCAGCAAGATTTAATCACATTAATTTCATTTTTAATTAAAATTTCCAGTTAGTCTGATGTATTTTATTCAACACTACCTACTATCTGAAGCCAGTATATAATAATTATTTCTCTTAACTTCATAATCTGATGGTGATTTGTATATATAATATAATGATCACCTTTTCTGGAATGACTGATTAAAGACACCAAGTCTTTAAATGAACACATTTGAATAAATTATGTTGCCTAAAGCATTAGTAATTAATTATATCAATAATGTTATGAGGCACCAGAAATTAATTTGAGATTGTGACAGAAGACTGCTATTTGCAGTGTTTCTGGATGTGCTGGCATTTAACTCCCAACATTCACCAGACTTTTGTTAATGTATCACACAAGTATACAACTCTCCTACGTCATGAGGGCAAGTAGGCGACGTATTCCCATACTTTGCAACTCTTAGACTTACGAGAAGACATTGAGAGTGACTGGCACAGCAGCGCTTGTGGATTTGTATTTTGAAAGGAGAGCGTACATATTGTTTACTTGGCCCCACATTCACCTTCTCCCCATAAACCTGCACAGTCTTTCTCGACAACTAACAACCCCAAATCCTTGCTGAATGCCTTTACTGAACTTGCCTTCACCACATTCTCAGATCCTGAACACGTGCTGCAGGAAAAGGTTTCGCTTCATACCATCATTGCTTCTTTTGGCAGTTCCCTTAGATCTGCACCCTCTAGATCCTGATCCTTCTCCAGCTTTTTTTCATACATTCTGTCCAGATCCCTCATGATTTTGAATATCTCAAACAGATATTCTCTGAAATGCCTCCAAGGAAAACAGTCTCAAATTTTCCAATCTCTGTAACTGAAGTTCCCCATCACTGGAATTACACGCAGAAATCTTTTCTGCACACACTCTAATGCCTTCACATCCTTCCGAAAGCATGATATCTAGAATTGGATGCAACACGCCAATCAAGACTGAACCAGTGTTTTATACAAGTTTAATTCATGTGCCTTGGTTTTATACTCTGTGCTGCTCGTGATAAAGTCCAGGATACCATATGGTTTCTTAACCACTGTCTCAACCCGACCTCCCACTTTTTATATTTTAAGCACAAAGACACTGAGCTTCCTCTGCTCCTGCACATCCTTTGAGTACATTACATTTTTCTCCATATTCTTTGTACAACATGAATCACTTTACACATCTCGGCATTAAATTTCATCTGTCACTTAACTGCCCATTCCACCAACCTGCCAGTATCCTCTAGAAATTCTACATTCTCTTCGTCGCTGTTTTCAACAATCCCACGTTTTTCAACGCCTGCAGATTTTGAATTGTACCCTGTGCACCGACATCTATGTCATTAATGTATATCAGAAACAGCAGGGTCCTCACACCAGACTCTGGAGATTCCATTTCCACATTCCATTTTTTTTGGGCTTATCTTTATATCCCTTTTTGAGCAAGGATGCAATTCTCTAATCCCTTGGCACCACCCTGACTGCAAGGAAATTCAAAAAAATTATGGCAGGTATCTTCAGTATTTCGGGTCTCTTGGCTGCATCTTCACAAAGTGTTATTAGATGGTCACCTCATCCTGGTGACCTGCAGACTTTAATCCTAACAGTCTATCTAACAAATGCTACTCATCAATTTTAAATACTCTAAGACTGAACTAACTTATTTTTGTGAAAGACAGATGCAAAGTACTCATTTGATATTTCAGCCATGCCCTGTGTTCTATTTTGGTCCCTAATTAGGCCCTTCTTTTTACTATTCTGTGTCAACATTAAACTTTTGGATTCCCTAATATGTTAACTGCCAGTGTCTTTTCACACTCCTTCTTTGTTCCTCATAATTGTTGCTCCAATTCCCTTTGATCCCTTAATCTATGTTCTTGGTTCCATTATCCTCCTCACATTTGTTCTTCATATTTATCGCTATCTCATTTACCATAGAGGGAGCTCTGGATTTGTTTGCTCTATATCTTACCTTCATGGGAATGTTCATTGATTGTGCTTGAACTCTCTCTCTTTAAATGCAGTCATTTTCAGTTCCACTTTTGCCTTCTAACCTTCAATCACAATTTTCTCTGGATCAGATCCATTCTTCCCATTTAGATTGGCTATCTCCCAGTCAGTCATTCTTACTCTGCATTGTTGCTTTCCTACTTATGTAGCAAACCTAAAGCTAATACAATGACTACCATCCCAAAATGTTACATGACTGACACTTGATCTATTTGGCCATCCTCATTCCTAAGAATCAAATCGAGCAACACTTCCTTTCTTGTTGGAGTGAAAGCATATGGCTGAAATTAACCTGAATCAGCTAAATATCTATTTTGGCAAATTCATGGAGGGTCTTTTTCTGTGAGCCTAAGTGAGTTTCCTCCCGCTATTCTCTAAAACCCAGCTCACTACCTAGACATTATGCTTCTATGGCATCCCGCTTACACCATCTGCTGTCTCACCAGAGGTGGAGGTACTTGTCATCGCCAAGGCATCAGTGATATTTTTAGAGTCCAGATTTGTGTCAGGCCAAGTACTGCCAGCTAGGAGCTGTCCTTCAGTGTGCAAGTAGTGGGAGAGGAGCCAAATAGGTACCTTTCTCAAGGCACACTGATGGCAGGGGTTCATCATAATGACAAGTGCACATGCATAAATGTATTCCAAGTTCAGAACCAAAACTACGCAGTTTACTCACCCAAAGTTACATTTCCTTGGATAGGGAGTGTTATTCTTTAACCATGACAGCGTGACCTGCAGCTTAGCCATGTCAACCATCACTCACCAGTATCCGCCCCCCCCAACCAATGCCAGTTTGCCTTTGACTGTCGATGACAACCCCCTTCCCTCAGTGATCCATGTTCTCCAACTCACTATTGTCTCTCACCTTTGTAGTTTGAGTTGCCCTTTATGAGTACTGTCCCCTCTTAATCCCTAGCATGCTGCCTCCAATCCCTCTAATTGACCCCCTCACAGCAGTGGCCTTGGATAAACTTACTTTAAGCTGACGGCAGGACTGACTGTGGCCCATACCCCAGACAGTATTACAGGCCTGAATCTAAATACTGTAAAACTGCAGTCTTAGTTATTGCAGCACAGAATAGGACAATTCATCCATCTCGTGGATGTGAGCTCTTTGTGTAGAGAAATCCAGTCAGTCCCATTCCCTATTCTATCGCTATCATCTGTAAGTTTAGATCATCTCAGTACCTATGCAAGTTCCATTTGCCTACTAGGGTGGCAGATAGAGATTAATAATTTCAGTGAGCTGCACGAAAGAAATTTTTCTCACATTCCCCTGCAACTTCTGATCAAAACCCGTCAATCTCTGCCTCCCAGTACAAAGTTGAAGTTACTTAGAACTGCTTTGCTTTGTCTACCTTATCAAACCAGTCATTATTTTGCACACTTTTGTCAAATCTCCCTTCAATCTCTTTTGCTCCAAGGAAAACAACCAGCAGAAACAATGGAATTTAATCTGAAGAAGTGTGAGGTGATGTATTTTGGCAGAAGGGACTGGAAGTGGAAATAAAGATTAAACAGCACGATTCTGAAGAGTGTGCATGAGCATTGAGATCTTGGGATTCATGTGCTCAGGTCTGTGAGGGTGGCAGGATGTACTGAGACAGTAATGTGGGGGGCCTTGGGCTTCAAAACTACAGGTATACTGAGAACAAAAACAAAGCTTTGTTGAACATGAATAAAGTTCTCGTCAGGCCACAACTAGAGTATTTGGCTCTGGTTATCACACATTATGGCTCATGTAAGAACCCTTGAAAGGATGTGGAAGAGATCAACCAGAAGAGTTTCAGATTTCAGGAATTTTAACTATAAAGTTAGGTTGGAGCAGTTACACAGATCAGAGTTGTTACAATGCAGGAGATGATATGTTTGCAGTCAGTTAATGGTTTGCGTGCTTAATTAACTTTTAGGTTTTGAAATCAAAAAAGGAGGAAAATATAACTCACATTATGCAAATTTTCCGTCTGATTAGTTGCAATGAAAAAGTTAATTACTTTAAATTTTAGCACCAAATAAAAATTGAAATTAAAACTTAAAAGGGCAATTAGGGATGAGCAACAAACACCAGCCTTGCCAGTGGTGCTCACATTCCAGGAGAGGAATAAACTAACATCGGGCCTTCCCATACCTTAAGTATTTAATATAAATTTAAGCCTCATGATCTTCAGTTTCCCACCAGCCAGGAATAACACTTACAGCTGTGCATTGTTTTCAAGCACTCTGCTCATTTATTTGAGGTGACTTAAGTCTTATGATAGACTGCAATGTATGCACTCATTCCCTGATATAGTCTCTGCTCCGTATCAGCATTTCCCTACCAACTGAATGTTTAAACCAATTCATAAGAGAATTTCTTCACAATACATGTGGAACTGTTACTATGTCAAATGATTTAGCTCTCACCTGTTGAATCAGATTTCATTCAGTGGGTGAAAGAATTCCTGTCTGGTTGTGTTCATTTTCTCAGTAGAAATTGGCTGCAGCTTTTATTGAACTGACATTAACAAATTTCACTAGCCAACTTGAAATTATTACAAAAAAAAAAACAAAATTGGCTGTCGACTTCACTTCCTCCTTTTTCTGGCCAGAAGACATTAAGTAGCACAAGAACCAACTTTAGCAACCAGGTTTTCAATGCACATTTTACCAACCAATTTGTAGTGTTCACATTTACAGTCCCTACCAGTAAAAGCTGAAAAAAATTCCCATAAGTCAAAAGTGGAGACTTTGAGAATTGCCATTGAAATGAAGCATGGCACATCCCACCTACATAAAAACCGAAAGAATTGCAGATGCTGTAAATCAGAATCAAAAACAGAAATTGCTGGAAAAGCTCAGGAGGTCTGGCAGCATGTGTGAAGTGAAATTAAAATGAATGTTTCAGGTCATCTACAAATATACAAGTACTGACAAGTAACAGAGTTTTACTGTCAAACTCGGAAGTGCAGGAGAAAGAGAAAAGTGTTGTTTGCCATCTCAGTGGATCAGATTCTCCAAGGCATGGCTAACATACTCATTTTGCCACTTTGCTCCGTTTTATGTTAAGAGCAAGGCTCACTTTTCTGACAAGAGATTCTGATCAGGACTCCTTCAGAGATTCACAGCCATATTTAAAATCCAATAGGTCCCTTGTAATGAGGGATATTCAGGAGGGAAACCATGTCCCCTTTTTTCACAGCACGTCTTCTATATCCTGCAGGAGTCAGCGAGTGAGGGAGCCGGGGAGAGGTTTGGAAAGGGGGCAAGGGCAAAGGGGTCAGCTCCTGGATGGCAGTGAGGGGGTGTGTATCTCTCCTGGGGGAGAAGAAGTGTCAGATCTTGTGGGAGAGAGGGGGAGGAGCAGGAGTAACATCCTACTTAAAACTTATTCCCAGGTAACATGAACCTTGCAGTGACATTCTGTAAATGTAACTCAGTATGAGAGGAGGACAGATTTTGCTGTAGAAATAATGATGACACCAACAGCACATGTGGTAATTTTTACCAACTAAAAAATGCCAGAAAAACTTTGTTTTGTCCATTCCAGTGTAAAGGTATAAAAAGTTTTAAATTACAGCCAAACAATACAACCAAACTTCAAACTAACTTGCAGAAGTATGGAAATTTTGTCTTTTATGATTTTAATTATTGTTGGAATTAAAAAAAAACTTTCTTGCTTCATTTCTTTCTCTCTCTCTCTCTTCATACCATCCTTCTTAATTCTTTTTACTTTACCAGATTTAAAATTGAATTAAAAATCCAAGCTGATAGGGCAGATGGCCTTATCAACCACAGTGGACAAAATCCGCAGTTCTGGGTGAAGAAAGATATGTTGGAAGCACTGATATGGGAGGCGGCACCATCAGAGCTGCTGCAGTGGAGATTGAGAAACTGGAAGAATGGAGTAGGAAGTGGGGTGGAAGGGACTCTAGTCAAGACAAGAATAGGAATGAGTAGGCCATAGAAACCCTCGAGTGTGTTTTGTCACTTAATAAGATCATCACCAATCTGCAATGGAACTTGATATGTCTATCTTTTCCCCATCTACATTGGTGCCTTTGAATAACAACGATCTATGAAGCTTAGTTTTAACTAAGCATTCTTCTTGCATTGACTGCATTGTGTGGGAAGGAGTTTCAAATTTCCACCACCCTTCACATGAAGGAATATTTCTTAATTTCACACCAGCCAAGGTCTAGCTCCAATTTCTTTGACCATGAAGCCCTCCCCGACCGTTGTCAATCCTATGCTGATCGTCAGTTAACTCAGGCAGCTGGACAGCTGCTCTGCAATGCACAGTGGAACCACCAGTGCAGGTTCAATCCCTGCCCCAGTTGAGGTCACTGTGAGGTCTCACTTCTCATCCTCACCCACATTGCCTGAGGCATGATGACCCTCAGGTCGCATTCACTACCAGCTGTCCCTCTCTAATGAGGGATCAGCCTATGGTTATTTCCACATTGTTCCAATCCCCAAACAGCAGCACTTTCAAACTAGTTTCTCCCAACCAACCCTATCAATTCCTCTTAGTATCCTAAAGGCTTAAATTAAATCACTCCTTGTCCTTCTAAGTGATGCTGTGGATGGAAGATCTTCAGGTAAAGTCAATGACACTCCTGCAAAGAATGGCTTGTTGTTTAATAGTGGAGTTGTGATCCAGTTGAAGGTAAAAGGACATGTCAGAGAATTGGCATTCGGCCTCATTCCAACGTGACATCCTAGCCCACTCCTCCACTAGTGAGAACTAGAGGGTGTAACAGTCTCATTTCGTGAGGACAACAGATTAGCAGCCAACAGCATTCTTATGCCCCTTAAAACCTCATCCCTCACCCACCCATCCCACACGACCCTTATACCTCCATTTATCCTCAACAGCCATTCAATCAAGATGTCTTTGAAACAGATATTTGAAAAGAAACTCGCGGTCGAATACAATGGTCATTCAATCACTCACATTCATGAAAGCCATTCTATATATTTACAGGTTTTCAAGTCATCAATCCACAATAGGAACAAGTATTTATTCACTTAAAGCAAAGACAGATAATCATTCAGTAATCATTTCCAACTATCAAAATGGGAACACAGGCCCCTGCTTAAATGCGTGCTCTTGTATCTTTTGAAAACGAGTCAAGCATTCATAAAAAGTTTCATATTTAGGTTTTCAAAAGTCTGCTCCTGCATTGAAAAGTAGCCATGAGGGACAGGGGTGATGGAGAAAACTCAAACTTCCGGAAGTGTTTACTGCAGTGACTCCAACTTCAGAAAAGGAACATGTGGGCTCATAAACCCAAGCCCATCTAGATCCACAAAAGGCCGCACAAAAATAGTAAACAGATGGGAAGACACTGCAAATGTGTAATTAGTGCAAACAGTTTCTGCATTATATGGCATTTTCAACCGAATTCATGGCCTTGTCATTCAATTAAAAAAAAATAGCCTTATGGCATTTCCTGTTAAGGGTCGACAATCCTCATAAATGATTCTTCATTCTCATTGGTTAGGGAAATGCAGTTTATTGCCTCATTCCCCTGTAGAGGGTGCTGTGTCAACCTGGCTTTCGAAATACACAGTTTCAGTGCAGAATCCCATTGTCTATGGACGAGCGTAATTTTAATGAATGGCTGGAGCTGTTTGCTCACTGTCAACAGCAAAATTCAGTCTATTATGTTTGTGCAATAATTTTCATTCTATACCCGTTACATCAAAAGAAGAGACTGATTCGACACCCAGAGATTTTCAGATGCACTTGGTTGAAGATCCCATTTTCAAACCCAATCGTCCATTGATCCTTAGCAAGAACATGGAGAGCACTAGGGGAGTAGCCGGAGATGAGGGGTAATGGGGAAGGTACCATTCTGAAAGCAGGTGCAAGTGGGAGGCTGAAGCTTCAAAATGCACAGTGGGAGCAGGAGAGATTGGGAGACAGCAGAGCATGTCCCCCAGCCACTCGACCCACTGGCTCACGGTCAACTATTGTATCTTTGACTGTTGCCCATAATGCCCATCTGTGGGTGGCACTACACTGCAGATTCTATAGAAGATTTTTGCACATGCTCAGGGCCTGCAGAATTCAGGTTGAGAACAACCCATCCAGCAACAACAGTGTATGGTTGCTCTGTCCTGCTATACAAAGGTCAGAGGTAGTCAGGAGTAATTTCAAGAAAATCATCTCATTAAAGTATTTTGAGATAAACTTCATTCTTACAATGTGGAGGTGCCGGTGTTGCACTGGGGTGGACAAGCGCCGAAATCACACAACACCGGGTTACAGTCCAACAGGTTTATTTGAAAACATAAGCTTTCGGAGCCTTGGAAAAGCTTGTGCTTTTTTAAATAAATCTGTTGGACTATAACCTGGTGAGGTGTGATTTCTGACCTTAATTCTTAGATTTTATGCTCAGCTCTGGACTCTTGGAAGTTTTTCAATTTGAATTCTTTTAAATCATGCGAGAGTTATAGTGTTCACTTCGAGCTACATACAATCTATATGCTGCATCTTTTGCAAATGTAGAGCAATAATTCACAGTGGACAATTGGGCAATTGATATAGAGAGTGAGAAGCTTAGCCTTGATACCCAACTGTATGCAAAATAATGCATTTTTAATGGTGGTTAACTTTTGAGTTACGAATCCGTCAACAGCAGTGACTGTGATTAATTTTTTTGCTCTTAGAAAAAAAGTTATTGGAATCCGTTTAGAAGATTGTACAAATTAGGATATGATTCCTACACTTCCGTCCAATCCTACTTTGTGATGCTTAGTGAGGGAAATAAATATTCTATTTTGTCAAATACATTTTATGTTCCATTTACTGGATATTAAGCATGATAATTCTGACACAATAAAACAGTATCATGTAGCTAGTTCATAAAAAAGCATAACTATCAGTTTACTGTCATTTCACATGCTGTGTACTTTCCTCATGGCAAAGAAATCAATCGGTTTTATTTGATGTAATTCCATAGTCCTGTTGGGAAATATGCCACAAATGCTTCACTGTTTGTTCCCTTACTCAATAAATGTACCAATTGTAGTCACCCCAGAGTCCTCAAGGGAACAGTTAGTGCAGTACATCTCAGCTGTGAAAGACGGATTTGTCTTGAGTATTGAAATTCTGCTGGCATTCACCAGCATGATTTCTGTATCCTGAAAGAGCTTTCATCATTGCTCAAGCTATTCACTGTAACACAAAGACAGCAACTCAAACAATGCATAGCCACTCCCAGTAAGGTCACTCACTCGACCAAGGGTAGGCTGAACCATAGCCAAGTTGGAGTTGCATTTTTGCAGAAATATAGCGGGACACAGTGAAAATCTTACAAAAAAATGCACATTCCTTTTATTTTCTTTCAATGTTAGGGGAAAACCCAAAAACATACCTAATGTCCCAAACAGTAAATTGTGAATAGTGAAATATTCATTAAATTTATTGTGTGGAAAATATTGGCAGAATTCTGATTTAGTACATTCATTCAGCGATAGAAACAGATTTGTACTCAGCAAGGGTCGGCATATACATTTCCTGGAGCGATTCATTTGTCATACGAATAGAAATAGCGATTGCAATAAATTCCATGTAAAATGAGAGTTATCTACTGGCTCGAATGGAAATTATTAGAGCACCTTTGAAGATTCCAATTCTGGCAGATGACTAGAGTTTGTGCATTCTCCCCTTGTCTGTGTGGGTATCCTCTGGCGCTCTACTTTCCTCCCACAATCCAAAGATGTGCAAGTTGGGTGGATGGGCCATGCTAAATTGCCTATAGTGTCCAAGGATGTGCAGGCTAGGAGGATTAGCTGTGGGGATTGCAAGGTTACAGATTTAGGGTGGGGGGGGGTGGAGCTAGGCAGAATGCTCTTCGGACAATCAGCGTGGCATTGATGGACCGAATGGCCTGCTTCCACACTGTCGGGATTCTATGATCCTATGACTACAGTCGCTTCTCAAGAATACCTAATCAAAGAAGATTCGTATAAGGGCATTCAGAGAATTCAGAGAATAAAAATATCACCGATGACCTGCAAGCAGTCCTCAAGGTAAAACAAAAGGTTAGAAGTCACAGATCGCTGGATGTATGTGGCAACAAACCCACCAGAAATGTTGCATATACAGAGGCAGCGAACACTGGCACCGAGAGCCTCATTTTTAATGTGAGAAATCATGGCTACAAGAGGTTCAATGATGCAATTACAACAGGCAAGATAATATTTTGTCCATTCACCTTGGATACCTTGGGAATACATACTTCAGCCTCATAAAGAATTGTTATATAACCTACTCTTCACATTGTACTCTGATTGAATTCGTACACAACAATTACCCACCTGTCCTAATGGCAATTACTTAAAGTGGCTGCACACTCCTAAAACTTGCCTCCTTCCTTTAACAGACTAATAGCAGCAAATGACTCTCTTCACATTTCAAGAATTATTGGCATACCCAAAGGCTAGCCTTCCACTTTGAAGGGATCGGCCACTGGAGAGGTATCCCAAAATGTAAACATCTCACGCACTATTTGGAAAAGACCACAGAGCTTGGGGACAGGTACTTGGATCTGGCTGTGGAGGCTTTTTACTGGTGTTTGTCAACAAATGACTGTCCAGATTGTTGCTTCATTGAGATACCATTGAAACATACAGCCACATTCCTACACTCCTTTTCATCTTTGTCATCCTGAGTTCTTTGCTGGGAGATCTGTACCATACCTTATGGGTGTGCAAATGCCAGATATCTATGCTATTGTTTGCATCTGCCTGATTCATACTATTTAGGCTTTGGGGGTTTGTGGGAGGACACCTTAGAAATTGTTGACCCCAAACTTGGTTGAGAGACTTGGGCATGTTTGTTGCCATCTAATTTTGCTGCACTGTTCTAACTTCAGATAGAATTCCATCAGCTATCTTCTTTCACTTCCTGCATGCAGAATACCCTGGAGTTTAAACAGCCTCCTTGTTTAATTCATTTCTATTGAAGATCTTCTATTAATTTTTCACAAAAAGTGAATTTGGTGGTCTTTTTGCTTATCACTGCCAGGGATTACAAGCATCTGTAACATTAACCTTACACATTCTCCAAGTGTCCACATGGGTTTCTGTCATGCGCTTTGCTTTCCTCCCACAGTCGAAAGATGTGCAAGTTCGGCTCATTAGCCATGTTAAATTGCCTTGTAGTGTCCAGGGATGTGCAGGCTAGATGGGTTAGCCCAGGTAAATGTGGGGTTAATGGTGATAGGGAGTGGGGTCTGGGTCTGGGTAGGATGCTTTTCAGAGGGTCAGTGTTGACTTGATGGGCCGAAAGGCCTCTATCTGCATTGTATGAAAGCATTCAAAGGGATTTGTTGAGTCTCTGATTATGTAGTCTAACCACTCACTCTAAACTCTGGAATCAATTACTTAAAAAGATGGCAACAGAAAGAAAAATGGCGCAATTATCTAGGAGCATCTGGCATGGATGCCTGAGGCCAAATGGAATGAGGTAACAGGTGGAATAACTGGGTCAGAACTTGACTGAGTGTATGAGGGGAATAAGTAAGCAGTGGTGTTGGAATTTTTGGTGTGAAAGGTGGAATAAAACTGACTGTAAAAGTTTATACTTGGGCTGTATCTACCCAACATTTAAGCTCTTCAACTTGTTCCAATTTCATTTGTTAGACATGAGTAAGCAAATTCAATCCCTGAAATCTGTGCTGTCATTTTATTGGATCTTGGATGATCTGCACCTTAATACTGAATTCTTCCCAAACAAAATCTGCCGCTCTCACTTTTGAAGATTACCACTGACCTCGTGCCAGGAGTGTTTTTATTTGAAGCAATGGAGGAAAAGTTACGATCTTTTTTTGAAATCAAGGCTTTGACTGGACATCTTAATTTTCTAAACTCAAGGTGAGTTTACTTTCACAGTCTTCAAATTGTAAAGCCCCAGTATGATTCTGCAGAAAATAAGTGTTGAGAGTCTTCAGTTCTGAAGAAGTCATATTGCACTCAGTGTTAACTCTCACTTCTCTCTTTGTTTGTTATTACTATTCATCATTGATAGGATGTAGGCATTGTTGGCTGGGCCAGCATTTATTCCTTGTCCCTCGTTGCCCTTGAGAAGCTGCCTTCTTAAACCATTGCAGTCCATTTGCTGCAGGTCCGCCCATAGTACCAATTGGATTTAACTCAGTGACAGTGAAGGAGTGGAAATACATTTCCAAGTCTGGACAGTGGCTTGGAGAAAATACTGCCTGACATGGTGAGTTGCTCCAAAACTTTGTTTTTATTTCAGATTTTCAGCATCCACAGTGGTCTGCTTTCATGATTCTGTTGAATCTGCATTGTAACCATTTTTTGGTCAATATATTTCTCCTAAGGTACCATTTCTAAGTCAGAATGCAGTACAAGGGACACAATCTGAACAAAATTTTGCTAAAAAAACACATCCCTCCCCCACCTTTGGGCTCTAACCCCTTGAGATAAAGGCCAACATGGTGTTACCCATTGTGATTATGTTCTCTACCTGGGCAGTGACTTTTACTGATCTGTGTAACTGAATATTTAAAGCCTCTGCTCCTTCTGAGTAACTAGAGAGCTGGGAAATAGTCACCTATGAATATGTCATTTGCAAACTGAGTTATATTAATGCTTTCCTAATTTTAGTTTGACTCAGAAAAAAGAAAGAACTTCCGATGCTGGAAATCAGAAACGAACAGAGATGTCTTGAAGAACATCAGATCCAGTGACCCTTCTTCAGAATTTTAATTTTAATTTGACTCAATCTTGGAGCAGAAATCCACACCTTGTGTAAAGCTACCATAACAGAGCATCAATCATCTTTACACCTACACTGTTATTATTGCAGTGCTGGGTGTGAAAACATGATTGTTTTAAAAGAAGAATCCCTATTTGGTATGAAAACACCAACAGGTAAAATGAAAATTAAAACAATAAATAATTTGTACATATATGACAAGTATAATAACAGAAGAGAAGTAAGCTTATTTAGAAATCCGTATATGTTGAAGGAAGGTATTCCCGAAGGAAAATTTATTTAAATTTCTCTCTCTCTCTCATCATCGTCATTTTTGGGGAAGCATGACATCAATTCACTTTGAAAGTATTTAACTCTGGTGTATTAATGTCACTGCATTGCCAGGGAACTGCCTTTTCAACAAAATGCTTCCTTGCATATCCAAAGAATATATTATAGAACATAGAACAGTACAGCGTAGGAACATACCTATCAGCTCACCATTTCCGTGATGACCATAATGCCATCCTAAACAAGTCTCATCTGCCTAATTATTGAAGAATTCATCAATAGGAATGAATTGAGATATTTCTGCGTACTTTTAGACAGATCATTTACCTTGTTGAATCACATACTCGACTGAAAATTAACAACATTATTGTAGGTCAAATAGAACTAAACAGAGATCAGATTCATCTTTGAAGTTGAATACTCGAGTACTGGATTGTATTGTGCTTTAAGTTTCAACCTACTCATTTGCATAAAAATACAGAGAAATGAAAATACTTCGTAAATAAAATGTGTGACCCCACAGTCGAAGAAGCTCATCATGTAATCATTTGGACTGACAGGCTGCACCAAGAAATTACACCTGTGAGTACACATTGTTTTATTAAACTGCTGACATTTGGTTTTGATGGGCTTTGTGCCTGTACATTCTCCTGCTTAAAGGAATAATAATGAGATCTGGAATAAGCCAACAAGAGTTCATTTATGCAGTCAGAAAATTTCACAATTTTAGGTGATGTATCAAGGGACGCTTTTCACATGGTGTCTATTATACTGCTCACTTCCGAACATACCACATTTAATTAAAGATCTCACTAGCACCATAGTGGTGGTAAACAATATTTCCTCAAGTAATCCCTTTGCTATTTCCAGAGAGACAGTCAGTTACACTCAGCTGGAGGCAATGCCGTATGGAGCTCCTTAACTAGATATGTACACAGTGCTAGCACAACTAATATCATTATTTTTCCAATAGCCCATCCTGCTATTTTTCTAAAAGGCATTCAGCTTCAGACAAAAATGGCAAACGTTTGTACACTTAAATCCAGATAATTGTTTCAAACTTTTAAGTTATAACTTGTTCATTCAGCAAAGTCTTTTTACTCCAGTATAGAAATAATACAGCTTCATTAGCATTGCACCACCATATAGTTTATTACAATTCTGTTGGGTCATTGTCATTTGCTTCAATTGTTAGCCAGCAAGACAACATTTCCAAACAGTGAGCAAAGAAGTAATTAGTTTTAGCTCGCTGAGAAACAGAAGCACCTCTGTCCCAGAGTGAGAGAGAGAGAGAATCATTCATAGAGTATGAAGCTTGAGGAGCAGCACTCGGCAAGTGCAGGACAAGGCAAGGCTTCCATGAACTATCACAGCCAATTGGAACAATACAAAAGGGAAAAAAAAATTCCGTTTCAAGTCGAAGTAACATTTTGCTGATATGATTGACAACTCATTCCCCTATTTTTAAGTACCATGTCAATTATAGCACATTAAATCTTCCAGCACCAATAAAGAGATAAACATAAGGAGATAGCTTCATTTAATGATGAAGCAATACATTCGTAGGTAACAACAGTGAGGGTAACAATGCTTGCTGCTATAGTGGAGTAAAAGGATGCAACTTGCGCATGCAGAGTTATACACAAGAAGCTGATGCCAGAGATGCTGCACTCCTTCAGACTCTATGCTACACTGTGGTCAATACAATGCAAGTTTTAAACATCTGCATTCCTCTGCAAAGGTGACAGAAAATTGAAACACAGAAAATAAAGCAAAAGACAGCCCTCACTTTTTGAGAGCGAGACTTCCAGATCTGGGCTATTGGTAACAGTTTGGCTAAGCCTGAGATCCTCTTCAACATTATATAAACTTAGATCCAGGTTAAAACAAAGCTGTTAAAAATATTTGTACAACTTGTGTTTGGCAATCAGCAAGGTGACTAGCAATTGCTGTTCCTTCACAACTGCTCACAAAATACAGGATAAAATTGTAATTTTTAATTTATTTGGGATTGTGCAACAGATATCTTTTCTATTTGGGCACTTGTCCAAATGGAAAGCATCACTACCTGCCTATTGCAAGATACTATTTTAATAAATTTTAGCAGTCACCAACTAGCTGTTAATGGGCATAATCCAAGAGTCCAAATTCCTCATACTTCTGCATTAAACCTACGCAGAGACGTAAAGGAACAACATATGGGAGATGCAACAATGTCATAAATGCAGTCAAAATGCTTTTTTGAAGATGAACTTGCTAAATTGAAGGATAGAAGGCAGCTATGTCGTAAATGGTTTGCGACAGATACACAAAAAAATCAAAAATGTTACCATCATCTGAAAAATGCAGCTATTTTGATAACCTTTTATCAAGCTCAGAAAAAGTGACTAGATTTTGATTCAGTGCCATTGGAACTGATGTGTAAAATAGTGCAATAACTTATAAAAAGGTCAGCAGGAAATTCAACCTATTTGTTGGCAGTAACGATGCAGGTTTGCATCAGGGCTGGGAGATTTGCAGCACCAAATAGTTTCACAGGTTCTGAACAACGTTCCTCCAGAAGTCTATAAGGCACATGAAGAGCTGCTTGCATGCTAAGAAATCCTTACCATGTGCAATTTTTAAATGAATGAGGATTACACAAAATGCAACATAATCTGAGTCTCTATGAATCACTTCTATGTACGTCCAAGCGATTGAGAAACCACTAGCTACAGGAGTGTTATTAGCACAGTTGAACAAAATCTTGGTTAAAGAGATTGGTTTTAAAGAAGGGTTTAGATGAGGAAAGGGAACAAGAGCCAGAAAGGTATAAGGAAGGAATTCCAGTGTTTAGGGCCTCGGTAGCTCAAGGCATGTTAACAACATGGATATGGATGACACCAATATTGGGGCTATTGTGGATTGTGAAGGTGGCTATCTAAAATTACAATGGGATCTTGATCAATTTGGCCAATGGACCAAGGAGTGGCAGGTGGAGTTTAATTTGGATAAATGTGAGATTTTGTATTTTGGTAAAACAAACAAGGGCGGGACTTATACAATTACATGTCCTGGGTAGTGTCGTTGTACAGCGAGACCTAAGGTTTCATGTACATAATTTTTTAAAAGATGCATTAAAGGTAGACAGGTGGTTAAGAAGGCATTTAGCACTCTTGTCTTCATTGCTCAGACCATTCAGTGCAGGAGTGGTGACGCCATGTTGAGGACAGTGGTGAGGTCACTTTTGGAGTACTGTGTTCAGTTCTGATCACCCTGTTACAGGAAGGATGTTATTAAATTGAAGAGGGTTCAGAAAAGACTTACAAGGATGTTGCTGGGACTGGACGGCTTGAATTATAAGGAGACACTGGATAGGCTGTGACATTTTTCACTGGAGTGTAGGAAGTTGAGGGGTGACGTTATAGAGGTTTATAAAATCATGAGGGACGTAGATAAAGTGAACAGCAAACCCATATTCCCTTGGGTAGAGGAGTTCAAAACGAGGCGGCTTATTTTTAAGGTGAGAGGGGAAAGATTTAAAAGGGACCGGAAGGACAACTTTTTCACAAAGAGTGTGGTTAGGTGTATGGAATGAACAACCAGAGGAAGTGTGGACACAAGTACAATTCAATGTTTAAAAGACAGTTGGATAAGTTCATGAATTGGAAAGGTTTAGAGGGATATGGGCCAAGCGCAGGCCCCTGAGACTAGTTTGGGAAACATGGTCAGTGTGTACTGGTTGGCCCGAAGGTCTGTTTCATTGTTGTATGACTCTATGACTGCATGACCTCAGGGTTTTATTTCATTTCAACCTAATTCATGGTCTCTGTAGCTACTGGAGACTTTCTTGAAATAAAACACATTTATTAAAAAGTTTCAGAGATGGTAAGTTTCATTTGATACATCTTAATTCACTCAATTTATCCAATCGCTTATAAAAAGATATGTTTTATTCAAGTACTTAATTCTTGAAGAAGACTCACATAGCTCTACATCAAATACTTTATAATCACTTGGAACTGTTAACCAAACTGGGAACCGCCTCTGTGATACATAGCTTGTCTGATCAGTGAGGATCTTTTCAGATCTAGCAACTCAAAACCAGGCATCCACGAAGTGCTGTGGACCACCGGCAATAGCAATATTGCACTCCAACACAATCTGCAACCTCATAGCTCAGCCTATATCCCATTGAACCATGGCCATCAAGTCAGAGGATCAACCGTGGTTCAATGAAGAATACAGCAGAGCACACCACGTGCAGCAACAGGCATCCCTGAAAATGAAGTGTCAATGTGATGAACCTGTAACTACTTGTGCACCAAAGAGGATAAGAAGCAAGTTATTGACAGGGCTAAACAATTCATCAAAAAATCCCCAGAAAACTCTGCAGTCCTGCGACATTCAGTGATGGTGGAAAATTAAACAACTCACTGGAGGAGGAGGTTCCACAAATGCTCCCATTCTCAATGATGGGAGATCCCAAACCATCAGTGCAAAAGTTAAGGCTGAAACATCTGCAACAATCTTCAGCCAGAAGTGCTAAGTGGATAATCCATCTTGAAGTTCTCCGATGTCCCCAGCATCATGGATATCAGTCTTCAACCAATTCAATTCACTCCATGATAAATGAAGAAATGGCTGAGGGTAGTGGATACTTCAAAGGCCATGAGCCCTGACAACATTTCAGAAACAGTCGTGAAGACTTGTGCACCAGAACTTGCTGGACACCTTGCCAAGCTGTTTCAGAATGGTTACTACACTGGCATCTAACCATCAATGTGGAAAATTGCCTAGTTATGTCCTGTATGCAAAAAGCAGGATAACTGCCACCCAGCCAACTTCCGTGCCATCAGTCTACTTTCACTTATCAGTGAAGTGGTAGAAGGGTTCATCAACACTGCTAGCAAGTTACTCAACAATAAACAGGTCACTAATGCTCAGTTTGGGTTTTGCCAGGGCCATACAGTGCCTGATCTCATTACAACCTTGGTTCAAACATGGATAGAGAGTTGAATTGTGAGGTGAGAGTGACTGTCCTTGGTGTCGATGCCGTGTTTGACGGAGTGTGGCATCAGGGAGCCCTGACAAAACTGGAATCTATGGGAATGGGGGAGAACTCTGGAGTCATTGGAGTCATACTTGGCGCATTGGATGATGGTTGTGGTTGTTGGAGGTCAGTCATCTCAGCCCCAGGACATCTCTGCAGGAGTTCCTCAGGGTAGTTTCCTAGGCCCAACCATCTTCAGCTGCTTCATCAATGACCTTCCTTCCATCATAATGTCCAAAGTGGGGATGTTTGCTGATGACTGCACAATGTTCACCACCATTTGTGACTCCTCTGATTCTGAAGCAGTCTGTGTCCAATTGAAGCAAGACCAAGATACTATCCAGGTTTGAGCTGACAAGCAACATTCGTGCCACATGCTACAACATGGAGACAGGCAGCCAATTCACATCAGCCTCCCTATCCCTGTATTCACAACACAGGAAAATTAAACATTCAATGGTCTCAAAATTGCCCCCAGTGAGACAGACATCAAATTTATGGCTTAAAAAATAACTAACAATTTATTACTAACACAGGAACTTTAACAGAGCAAAGTTAAATAACAAGATGATCTGACTAAATATCTACAATTTCAACCCAATTATCTTTGATTGTAGCTCCCAATCACAGAAGAACAGACAGATGTAGTTAAGGGATAAATGAAAAGAAATAAAAAAGATGCAGCTGGCCAGTTTACTTAAGCAGTTTCCATGGTGTGTGGTATCATGGGGACATGGGATTGTATCTTGTTTGATTTCTGAAGACACTGCTCAATGCAAAATGCTTCCAGTAGGCTCCGAGGAATATTTATTGAATTTTCATAACTGAGATTCTATTCTTTGAGCTTTCAATGAGTTGACAATCAAACCACAACTTTGGCAGCCACAATACCTCTGACAAAAAAAAAAAACACTTTTCAAACTTTGATGCTTCTTTCTGTTCTTTTCAACAGTCTCTTTGTTAGACTGGTTGGCATCAGCTTTCCTGTAATGGCCTGTTAACACATGCCAACAGCTGAGCATGGTGCATCTCCAGAGCTGAAACATCTACGATGTTCTTTGAACAACAGTCAGCCTGCAATCAACCTCCCAGGCCAGATCTCATTAATAAACATCAGTTCATTTGTTCTTTATTTAGAAAAATAAGTTGCTGCTCACAGGTCAAAGGTCACCTTCAACTCTCAGCTCACAACTCCAAACCAAAACTGATAAAAAAAAGGTAAAACAAAACAATTAGCACATACAAATATCAGGCAATGGCTAGCTCCAGTAAGACACTGTCAAACTATTAAACTTAACATTCAAAAACATGGCCATCTCCAAAACCCTACTATCAGCATCCCTGGGCTGACATTAACCAGAAAGTGAACTGGATTAACCACTGAGCTACTGTGGCTACATCAGTCAATGAGAGGCAATTATGTGTGGCATGGTGGCTCAGTGGTTAGCACTGTGAGACAGCAGTGGAACCCAGGTTCGATTCCAGCCTCGGATGACTGTCTGTGCGGAGATTGCATATTCTCACCATGTCTGTGCGGGTTCCCTCCGAGCGCTCGGGTTTCCACTTATAGTCCAAAGATGTGCAGATTAGGTGAACTGGCCATGCTAAATTGCCCATAGTGTTCAGGGATGTGCAGGCTAGGTGGGTTAGCCATGTGGGGCTACGGGGATAGGGTAGGGGGCTAGGTCTAGGTGGGATGCTCTTCGGAGGGCTGGTGCAGACTTGATGGGCTGAATGGCCTCTTTCTGCGCTGTAGGGATCCAATGAAGTAACTCACAATCTGTCCACCATCTCTAAGGCACATGTCAGGAGTGTGATGGAACACTCTCAATTGTCTGGATGAGTGCAGATCCAACAACACAATACTCAAGATCAAAGACATGAATTGCTGGAGAAACACAGCAGGTCTGGTAGAAAGTGGAGAGAAAGCACTGGTAACCTGTTGGGTTCAGTTACTTTGCTTCACAACACTTGACACCATCCAGCAGAAAGCAATCTGCTTGACCGGCAACACATCTGCCAGCATTGACTTGGTGCATCATGAAAGTATAACATGAGTAGTTTACACCATCCACAAGATACACCACAGAAATGTATCAAGATCCCTTCGATAGCACATTCTAAACCCACAACCACTACAATTTGAAAACTACAGACTTCAGACACATAAGAGCACCACCACCTGTTATATTCCTTCCCAGCCACTCTCTGTCCTGACTTGGAAATATACCACTGTCTCTTCAGTGACACTGGGTCCAAATCCTGGAACTCTCTTCCTAATGGCATTGTGGGTCAACCTACACCAAACGGATTGTAGCAGTTCAAGTAGGCAGATCACCACCATCTTCTCAAGGGCAATAGGGATGGGCAATAAATGCTGGCCCAGCGAGCGATGCCCACATCCTGTTACCCAATGAAAGAGTTAAAACTGCAGATCTTTTTCTTACTTTAGGAGTAGGACATTTAAAAGCCTTGAAAGCTCAACAATTCCACAGACCTTATTCACTTTGTACACAGATTAGTGTTAAATCTTACCAATCCAACAGGGCACTTTTCTTCTCTAAAAGCAGTTCCTGGGCTTATCTTACAGACTATCCTTATGCCTTTTTTAAAGAAGTCTAAAGCCCACGAGTTCTGTTTTGGACATTTCACTTATGAAAATTGGATCTATTTGAAGGCAGCTGCTCTCTTACACGTGCAAATGTCTCTGTGAATGACGGATGCGAACTAACACCCCCTTTGGCTCCACCTTGGTAAAAATAGTGGGTGCTTGTTTCGGGAACGGGAAATACAGACATGTTTCAGATAACATGCAAAGCTCTTCCATTCCCATGAAAAGTGTGGCCTATAGGTCTGTTGGCTATGTGCTCAGAGAGCTAAAAATTCTCTGGAAAAGACAGCAAAGAAATAATATTTGTCACTCCTGCATATCTTAAGTCTAAAGTGTCAAAAAAAACTAACACATACTTAGACAGAACATGCAGCACAGTCCAGGTTCTTCTCTTCCCTTCTTCTGATACTTGTTTAATCAGAACAATCAACATACCCTTCAATATTTTGACCTCTCAAGTACTTTGTCTTGAACGTCTCTAAGATATTCGCGTCAACCACTCTATGCGGTAAATGGCTCCAGATGCCTATTGCTGAATGTGAAGTATGTTCAGGTAAACTTAATTTGTATAACTTCATTTTAAATCGCGGAGGTGACGCAAGGCATTCTGTAAATAGTAGCATTAATGACCCAGATGAAGTTAACATTCGTAACAGCAAAATTGAAATTCAGAAAAATGGACTCAATGCATATCAAACGCTTCAGAAATTTCTTTTCAGAATCTTTCTTAATTCAGCAACGATTTTTGCACACTTTGCATGGTTTTACTTCAGCTTTCAAATGCCTAACACGATAATAAGTTAAGGGTAAAACATAATGAATGTAGTCAACCTTCCTTGAATTAGTAAATACAATAGTAAAAGGCCTGTTTATTCTGTTCTTGGTTTTATTTACCAAATTTTTAAAATAAAACGTATGTCCTAGCTTCGGAGGCATTTTTGCCTTGAGACAACTATACAAATCCATGAGAAACCAAGCAAAAATTGTTAGTTCCAATACACCACTGCATTCTCATTTTTTTAGAAGTCATTTACGATCTAAGAACTTCAATAACTCCCAATGTGCCAGTGTCGCCCTATATATAAAACCAAGAGGACTGTGCAGAAGATGAAAATGCACAAAGCTTTTCTTCAAATTTCATTGCAAGGAATTCCAGTGAAGAACCACCAGGCTATGCATTAACTCTGTCCGATACACGAGTTAATTCCCTCTTTCGCTGTCTGAATTACTCGCTCAAAAAAGCAATAGGGCTTTCTGCATGCCTAGTAATAAGCTGTCAATATACATACACTCCTTCCTTTAGGTTTCTCAGATTTCATGTATACATGTTAAGCAATTAGTCGACCAATTTCTTCAGCTTGGAGAAGAACAGACAAATTTCTAGCCCACAACTTGCCATTATATGTGATTGAAAAGCAATTTTAAGGAATAGGGCGAACAGCTGACCAGACATAAAACTCATTCTGGCTGAAGTGTTGACAGTTTTTGGTAATGACATTCAATGTACAGAAATACAGTTTCATTCCATAGGAAAGAACAAGTTGAACAGATCCCATCAAATGCTTTTCATCTTGTGAAATTCAAACTGTTTCTAAGCATTGACTCTTAATAATTCAATGTTTATCATTTTCAAAAAAATGTTGAAGTGAGTTTGATTAAAAGATAACCTTTGAAATATTGAAAAGCAGAAATTTGAATTGTAATTCTTATACCTGGTACATTATTCTATAATCTTACTTGAAATCTTTTTTTAGTTAGAAGAATTTCTTACTAACTATTTTCAAATATAATACTTATTACAAAATACAATAGGCAAGGTTTAGAATGGAAGCAATCTTAAGTTTCTGTGAAAGCTGGATAGATAAAAGCTGTTCTGAGTTACATTACAAGGATGCAAGAATGGATCAAAAGTCATACTTGATGAAAAACGTGCTCATACCACCATGTGAAGTCCTTTTTAATGTTAATTCATTATGGTTGACTTTTGCTTTTCAAAAATGTATGCTAATTTGCCAGACATAGTTAATCTAATTTTGACAAAGATTAGGATTGAGAACTTTAACGATCCCTTGACTCCCTTTAAATCAAAAATGCAATTAATTGTATTTGAACAGTCATAATAACTGTCCATAAGTAATCTCGTCCAGAGTACGAATATTAGACAGAATTTAAATGGAAACTACTTCAAAAGAAAACTACACAATGAATGGCAATTACATTTTCTGTACATCAGTTGAAAAATCCTCTTTGCTGTTACAATTCCCATTTACTCTCTTAACTTTGTCTGTTCGATAATGAAAGGCATGATATTCTTTGAAAGAATGACATACTGACAAAGATCAAATGATGTTACCCTACAGCTACAGTTTTGTCTTTGTCGCTGAACAACTAATTGTTCCTTTTAATTTTTAAAATATGTTTAGACACTGAAGGCACCCTCTGTGACTGTCAAAAAGGAAGAATGTAGAAGTTAGTATAATTTTTGTGAGTGAGTTCATTCAGATTCGAGGCACCATCTTTGGAACCAGAATGCGTAAGGAAAATGCGGGCACTTGAAGAAAAACATCTAAAAAGGCACGAGGAACGAACAGAGAAAAGAACCTGCTCAGGGAAGGCTCCTTTTTGTTGTAAATAGCTATTGCAATTCCCTTATTGAAAAAGGAGGGAGGTAGAAAGGAGGAAACCATGGGCCAGTTAGCTTAACACCTATTATAGGGAAAGTGTTACAGGTTATTATTAAAGATGTTAAAACAGGACAATTGGACAAGTTCAAGGTAATCAGGCAGGGCTAATATGGTTTTGTCAAAGTAAATTCAGGTTTAAACAATTGATTTGAGTTCTTTTAAGATGTAACTAGTGCAGTAGATCATGGGAAAACTAGTGGATGTATTGTACTTAGATTTATTCAGAAGACATTTGTGGAGCTGCCACAAAGGTTATTGTGGAAAATAAAAGCTCAAGCTATTGGGAAGTAGCAAGTAGGAATAAATGGATCTTTTTCAGACTGGCAGGATGTCACAAGTGGTATGCCAGAGGGTTGCTGCTGAGGCCTCAGCTACTTACAAATTATCTAAATGATTTGAGTCAAAGAGTCATACAGCACAGAAACAGACCCTTTGTCCAACTCATCCATGCCCACCAGATATCCGAAACTTAACTCGTCCCATTTGCCTGCGCTGGGACATAGTTAGGTGAATAGCCAAGGTCTTTTTCCCAGGCTAGGGGAGTCCAAACTTGAGGACACAGATTTAAGGTCAGAGGGAAAGATTTAAAAGGGACCTGAGAAGCAACATTTTTCACAGAGGATGGTGCGCATATGGAATGAGCTGCCAGAGGAAGTGATATAGGCGTGTCCAATAATGAAGGACTGAAGGTACAGCTGCTAAATTTGCTGAAGACACAAATATAGGTAGGAAAGCGAGTTGTGAAGAGGATATAAGGAGCCTACAGTGGCATATAGCGAAGTAAAAGGCAAAGTTGCAATAGTCCTGCCAGACCATAGGGCTGCTCCTCATAGAAAACGGCTAGTGAGGGAAAACATTGAGAAGGTGAGTCTTCCACGGTAACCTTGGCTGGTGCAGGAGCATTGATATATGGAAAGGTTAAGTGAGTGGGCAAAGATTCGGAAAAGAGTACATTATGGGAAAGAGGGAAATGGCTCATTTTGACAGAAAGGATAAGCAACAGCATATTATCTAAAAGGTGAGAGGTCACAGAGCTCTGAGAGGCACAGAGACCTGAGTGTCCTAGTTCATGAATCGCACAAGGTTGGTATGCAGGTACAGCATGTAATCAGTAAAGCTAACAGAATGTAGCACTTTATTGTGAGGACAACTGAATGCAAGAGTAGGGAGGCTATGCTTCGTCATACAGGGTAATAGTGAGACAGCATCTGGGGAACTGCGTACAGTACTCATCACCTTTCCAGTCTTGTACTCATGAAAGGATGTTAATCTGTTGAAAGCAGTCCAGAGAAGGTTTACAAGACTAATACCTGGAATGAGTGGACTGCAATATAAGAAAAGGCTGGAAAGGCTAATCTTGCACCTTCCAGAAATTAGAAGGGTCAGAGGTGACTTAATTGAAACATCTAAGATCCAGAGGCAACTTGACTGTGTAGATGGCAAAAGGATGTTTCCTCTTGTGGGGGAATCTAGATCTAGAGGAATTCCCTTCCTCAAAAGATAGTAGATGTACCATCTTTAAAACAAAACTAAGGCAGAGGTAGACAGATTCTTGATTATCAAGGATATGAAAGATTATCAGGACTATGCAGGAATGCAGAGTGGAGCTTAAAATCAGATCAGCCATGATCTTATCATGTGGTGGAGCAGGCTTGAAGAGCCAAGTTGTACCACCACCTGCAAGTTCCTCTCCAAGCTACAACTATCCTGATTTGAAAATATCATAACTCCTTCACTGTCACTGGATCAAAATCCTGGAACTCGGCTGATAAAGGCCATGTAGGTGTCCCTACACGCAAGGACTGCAGTGGTTCAAAGCAGCACCTCACCACTATTTTCTCTCTGGCAACTGGGAACAGGCAATAAATTCTGGCCCAGGCAATGACAGCCACATCTCATGAATAAATTAAAAATAATGGAACCAAATAGGGTGTTTTTGTGGTGTTCAGTTTTATAGTGTCATGACTGAGAAACTTCGACGTGCAAGCTATTTTCCTGAAGGAGGATCACTGGATCTGAAATGTTGACTCTGCCTTCTCTCCATTGATACTGTCAGACCTGCTGAGTTTCTCCAGCAATTTCTGGTTTTGTTTCAGATTTCCAGCATCCACAAATCTTTGTTTCTCGTTGAGCTATTTTTCCTACACATCTACAATTTTCATTTGTCCACAATTATACCCACTTTATTATCTGTCTTACAGGAAGTCACCATTTCTTGGCATCATCAGTGTTTAGGGTTAGAAAAGAAACAATCATTTTGGAAGTATCTGTTAATTACATTAGTGATGGCTAAGTATAAACCAGATTTCCTTCACTTCCACACTGCCAATTTTAAACTCTGTACCTCCATCTCTGACACCATCCTTTGCTACGCTCATCCAATCAGTTGTCTGTTCTAATCAGAGGTGCACTTCAGATTAAATCCTATTCATCACAAAAACTCCCTGCTTCTCCTCCGCACGTGCCTCAGGCCCATTGTTGATGAAAGTCTCTAGTTACCTTCACCGCTTCTGATGCACCCCTCACTGGTCCCTCGTGAACATCATCTAAAATACTGTAATTTCTGTCCTTTTCTGCACCCGCTCTCACTTATCTATCATCGCCGCCCTTTGAAATGTAACTGACCTGCTTTTCTCACTTGAACTTAAAATCCAAGTCTCTCCTGATAAATTAGTAATTGTTTCACCTAAGTCTATTTTGGTAATCTCTTACAGCCTTATGTACACCAATACCCTTTGATCCGTCAAGTTCATCCATCTGTTTGTCTCCCTGTTCTACCCAGCAAACCACTGGTGCTGTGATTGTGATCTATCTTCACCCCACTTTCTGGGAATCTTCAATCCTCGGGTTTCATTAGTCATTCATTGGTAGCATTCCTGCTGAAATCTGAAAGTTTAAAGCTCAAGTTCTGTTCCAAGACTTCATCATAATTTAGGCTGACACTTCTGCACAATACCTGGAGTATTTTTTTGTTGGATATGCTGTCTTTCAGGGAGGCATCAAGCCAATGCTGTTTGTCCTGCATGTGGGCATACTGCAGACCCCATAATGAAGAGTTTCACTGTTGCTGGTTTATTATTTTACCAAATGAGATGAATGGGGTTTTCAGATCTAACTGTGTGCACATGTAGCTGAAACAACTGCTCACAGAACAGCATTTCAAAATTGATTCATCAGGGCACTGCATCAAATTCCACTCAAGGTCAGGCAGGAGACAGCAAGTCAGAATTGGACTGGCGAAAATTGGTGGCAGAATTAAGTAACTGGTGGGAAGGCAGTGAGGAAGATAATCCACTTTGAATGCAAAGGGAAGCCAATTCTTAAGACAAAATTTGCTAAACAATTGCATGCTGCTGAACACAATTCAATGCACTATTTGGGATTAAACAAGTGACAAGAAGGCATTACGGGTAAGCAGATCCCAAACAATTCCAAACTGGCCATGATGAAGAAAGGTCATCAATTTTTCAGCCACCTTCCACAGGGGGACATAAGTAGTTTGGAAAGTTGTAGGCTGAGGGGCACAGATTGGACATGGAAGACGGGACGCTGCAGGTGAGGAATAAAAATCAGAGCAGGAAGGCTTAAATGGTACAGGCTGAGGGGCGTATATATTGACACTTTAAGTGAAAAGGCAGAAGTCAAGTCCAAGTGACTGCGAACCTGATACTAATGGTGGATCAGGTTGGAAGAGCTCTGCTAAGGAAGGCATCAACGGGCATCTAAAAGGCATCAAAATTGGTATGAAAGCCACTACTACTTCGGACACAGAAACAGGAAAAAGGCCTGTCCCCACTATTTAACACAGATAGACCCCATGCATCACCTCCCCTCACTGCTTGGCCATTATGTGATGGACTGCCAGTCCCTTAGGACTCGCTCAGGAATCCTGCCAACTTCTTGGTCCAGTTTGGGATTCCTGTTGTCAGGATTAAATTCCGTTTATTGATTTAGAGGTGCCAAGGCATGACCCTTAAGATTATTAAATGCCACATAAATGGAATTCCTTTTGCTTCCTTTCCCCAACGAAGCCCTCCTCTTAATCTCCCACCTTTCCAATCATCATGCTCTCTAAAGCTTCTGTGAAGTGCCCTGACTTATATAATGCAGAACGTACTAATCAAGTGGTAGCCAGGCGTGCCTTATGTTAAACAAGGCAACACTGGCAATTTGAGAACGAAAAAAATCACAGCAGGTCAGACATGATCCATGGAAAGAGAACAAGCTAACAAGAGTCATCTTGATTCGAAACATTAGCTTGCTCTCTTCTCCACGGATGCTGCGTGATCCGCTGTGATTTTCAGCAATTTTTGTTTTCAGTACTGATTATAGCATCTGCAGTAATTTGCACCAACACTGACAATTTGTTGCTTATGGAGTTTTCTTCAATTTTCATTTTCAGTGAGATTAACACTGAGGAAACAATATCAAAGCACAGTCGTACAAATGGCAGAGAAAGGATTAATAACAAATTAAGGAGATGTTAAAATGAATATTCACAGAAAATTCTAACAGGTTGCGTTGACAAAGCTGCTTGGACATGAAACTATTTTTAAGTTTTTCAATGTTTACAGAAACTATTACAATCAAAGTCTGAATAAATAATGTGCTGACTACAAAGCTTTACTACAAATCAATAGGTGACAATTGAGCCTTCAAAAAAATTCAAAAATCTGAATCGTCAGCACAGTACACATTTAAGATGTTATTCAAAATAAACCATTTCAAAGATTTCAGATGCCAAACTATGACAATAAAGTGCGTGAGTCTTGAATTGTTAAATGCTTAAAAAGAACAATGAAACTAGAATTTGAAAGGAATTCTCAGTTTATATCTTCAAATTATACTTCAAAGATATTCAGCTTATATATAACAGGGAATAATGTCTCAAGAATTTATCACCTTTCAATGAAATATTACATAATTGTTTCATGTTTGAATCTTCATCCTTTAATTGAATATTTACCATAAGTGTAATTGAGCTTCCTGGTCTCTCTTCGTTCATCAGATAAGCAATGCATAGCTACCGGTTTTAAATATATTTTGTCCAGAATATATTTTTCATGACAATGAAATAAATTTCACTGTATGGTGTTCTCCTGATGGCAATCTGTTTAATTAAACTGACTTCTTCATAAAGCTGCTTTAATTACAAAAAGATTTAATGCACCTTATGTATAATCCAAATTGTAAGCAGTGAAGAAGGACATATGCAAATAACATCAAAAGGTCATGCAGAAGTTGCAAGTTAAATCGGCTTTTTCAAACTATTTAATGCGTAATTAAGGTTGTTGCATGGCTGAGTTGATCAGCATTTAGGTTTATCGGTCGACTCAACATGAACATGCATGAGGAAATCTACAATTGTGAATTGACCAATTGGATAGTTTTTGTTTTCTGGTGTCACCAAATGGAACACTTTGAGACAGCAAGAGGATTCATAAGTGGCTGGCAGGGCTGGAAGGATAATAATGAGAAATTGAGCATATTTGTCAGCATTACATCTATGTTTGGGTAATTCTAGCCAATCATTTTCTGAAACAATGGTAGAGGTTCAGAAGAACCTTTACCAAATTTTTACCTCGTTAAATATGCCCCATAAAACATATCAGATTTAACAGTTAATTTTAATGAAGATAAAATAAGATCTGATTGACGAATCTGGAGACATTACTTACCACTATGACGTGTGATATATTTCCACATGTATTTCTGAACATAACCACAGCATTGTACCAGTGTCAAATGTTTTCCCTGACCATTCTGCAGCTTCAATGTCTTCATCAATTTCAAAATGAAACTATGTGTCTGGTCTTGCCTCAGATTCGCGTGTGTACAGGAGAATGTTGCTCCACTCTGGAGCATTCCTCATCAAGTTTTGCCAAACAAGTTCTCAGGAGGTCCATTTGGGATCTGCACCATCGAGCACTTGAGCTCTTCATTTTTCCAACAGTCTGCACAAATGCTCATTGAAATCACATGTTGTTTCAAATTGGCACAGCTGTACTTCTAATTTACCCGGTTTCATTCACTAAATGGATTTCAGCAAAGATAGCGGTGGTATTACAAATGAAAAATAAAAATCAGGACACACATTACTTGCAAAACAAATGAATTGAGGAGTAAATGAAACTGGAAGGACTATTACACAGGACACGAGCATTGAAAGTTGACAGGGCAATAAAACAGCAAACTAATTACTAGGGTAAATTTCCAGTGGGATGGAAATGAAAAGTAGACAGGTTATACCAAACTTGTATGGAATCATTGAGAAACTACATTTGGAGAATGTCAAGTTGATACCATAACTGCAAGATTATCCGGACCAAGATAGGATAAACAAGCTGACTTCCTTTTTGCTTGAGGCTGAGGGGTGACCTAATGCTGACAAAAAGTACAGCTGGGAGGATTTTTTATGGCAAAAGACATCCACCCGATGTTTTATTCATTAAATTAATAGCAAAATCTGGCAGACGTTTTGGAACATGCCATCCTCAAAAGCTACTCTGCACTCTTTACAAACAATTCCAAACACCCAGGGTAGAACGATAAACATTCACGCGAATCACTACATCTGCTTAAGACACTGTCTTGTTTCAGTCAGTGATGTTGCCCATTAATTCACCAAGTCTTCTTTGGAAAAAAAAACCTGCAACCCCTGTCCACTGTGAGACAGGCAAGGGCAGTAGGTGAATCAGAATAGTATCACCTTCAGATTCCCTTCAAGTCACATAGCATACATTCTCAGAAATATATTGTTATCTGTTGCTGTTATTTATATATTGCTATTTGTTGTAACTGCTTAATTGACAGCAGTTTGGGAGTTATGTTCCCCAAAACTGCCACCAGTAAAGTTTCAAAAGAAGTTGGAAATTCTAGCTAACAGATGAAGGGATGACACAAGATTTCACTCTAAGACTTTAAATGTAACAGAAGATTAAAGATACCATCGAATACTATCTTCATCGGCAATTTATGATTTAAACCACAAAACTGAACACTTCCATTATGGTACAACCAAAAGCACACTTCACAAATATGACTTACAGTTATCCTTTAGATAGGCACACATTTTTCCTGGAACCAACCCAAAATTATTCTTAACTCTTGAGGACTTACTTCAGTTCTTCTTCATCTTCAGCACAGGAATTCTTTATTTCAGCCTCCATGAGTGAAGAATCACGTTGGATTGACTCCAGGAAAATGGTGACCCAACCTAAAGGGCAACCATAATTTGTGACTTTTGTAGTGAGATCCTTTTCTTCCCTGGACATTCTTCCATGAGCGCAAGCTGGTTACATCTTCAAGCCTTGTCTCAGACCTCTTAAATTTGGTTTTTGCAAACTACGCTTGAGCGCCTACTCTCATTCTATATGTTCAACCATAGCTACTTCCTGCCTTTTGCTGCTTGCCTGTTTATGGATGTTGGCAAACTAACTTTATCTGAGAGTTTTCAGGGATATCTTGGGCATTTCCCCTCTCAAAGCTCAGATCTATGGATCATTTAGACCTCGTATCCAGGCAGAAATAATGACGTGTCTTACATATTGGAAATAAAATGATTGTCTAAAATGCAATAGTGCATAACATCTTCAACACTTGAATGGGACTTGGTAAACTCAGTCTCATCCATGACTAGCTCACAAGCTGATGTGACTATCTACAAGTGTAAACACTTTTCACCTTCTTCAATGTAAAACATTATGAGCCCCATTATTCCCTAACAACAAACAATTTAGGCTTTCTGTCAGGTAGGCTTCAAAACAGGTCACATGATACTATTCATTTTATCTTAAAGACATATCACAAAAATAATCTTTTACACCCCATAATTATATACCTGAGCCTTTTTATTACACAAACTGCAGCAGTTCAAGGTGACTTATGATTGCTTTCAACAGCAACAAGGGATGGGCACTAAATGCCACGCCTGCCAACAATGCTGCCATTCCAAAAATAGCTTATTGAAATGCTTGAGAATGCAGAGACTAATTGGAAGAAAAAATGAATGAGAAGAATGCAACTGGGTGGGGGGGAGGGAGGTGCAGGAAGAGAAAAAAAAATTGAAAAGTGGAGAGAGAAAACAAATAGCAAGAGACATCAGATAAGGAGGGGGAACATTGACAGAAAGTGGAGAGAGTCACAGAGAGACAGAAATGAATGAAAGAGCAGAAATGAAAAGCAAAAAGAATGCAAAAAAAGAAAGAAGTGAAAGAGATGGTAATTACGTAGTCCAGGAATTCTGAGAATCAGAAAAACTGATAAAACTGACTTTATTCTCTGTAACCCACTTACATGGCTGTGAAACATTGTTGAAAAGCTGGGCACTACACTGTTATGGAATATTTTTGGCCATTTGAAGATTTCAGTTTCTTTAATGTTTGTGTGATCAAAAGAATCGATGAGTCAATAAATGGATTGTGTCAGCATAGGATCAAAAAAAATTCCCATAAAGGAACCTTCTGAAAATAGGCATGTCACTATTAAATCCTTCACTCAGCACTGAAGTACTGCCAACATGCATCCCCTTAAAAATTATTAACAGCTACATTCAGGCCCACAAATGGAATATTAAGGAAACGGCTGTTGCTAAGATAGGGTTAATGTGGTGATCGTTTTTCCAGGACAAAGTATTTCAGGCACAAATTGATTTTCAACATACTTGAAATTGCTTTTCTAGGAGTGAGACTAGGCCTGAAAATTAGCTGGGTAAGTGTTGGCTGTTACGCTTTTGTAGATAAGATTGCGCATAGTAGTATTTTTATTGTAGTACCTTTGCCACCCAGGTTTCAATTGAAGTATTTATGAAATTTAAACCAGTCAAATACCTCAGTTTAAATTCAAGTATGTCTCTCTAAAGTCTGTTTGGAAGAAGAGTCATACCAGCCTCAAAATGTTAACTCTATTTCTCTCCACAGATGTTATCAGACCTGCTGAGTTTCTCCAGCATTCCCCGATTTAAATATTTCAGTTTACTATTTTTTGGCATTTAATTCTAAAATAAAATGGCTGATTGTGAAATTTGCCAGTCTTCCTGGGATATGTGTGTGAGAATCTACATGTATTTACGATTCTCCAATGTTTTTAGGAATATTGTACATTGGGTGTACTGGGCAGCATTCAAAACACCACTAAGTAAAACCAGTGAGGAAGTCTGACTCTAAATCAAGCTAGAAATTTTTATTTGAACTACTGGCATCTTTGTGAGGAGGGCAAAGGAAGGAACATTAATATAACCTATAAGATAAAAAATATTTTTAAACCATGGTGCTCCAAATAAATCTGAAAGCCTATTTTCCTTCAACGTTTAAAAACCAGGTGGGATCAATACTCAGAGATCAAGGTGACCGAGAGATGAAGGGTGAGCTATAGATTTATTAAACATTTGAAGAATGGTTCCAAATTGAGTTTTGTTGAACAACTGCATAGATGGCTGCTCACTCTTATGGACAACAATATCCAAAGCACCAGCATCAGCAGTGAAATATTTTAATTCTTGCAGGCTCTTCTTTCAACTATTTATAATATGCTCAATGTATTAATGTATTCCTGCGTTGCTCTTGGATATCACTAAACAGATTGTTTTGTCAGTGTCATTATACATTTCCAATATGCAACCTAGCAATTCCTGGATAATAACCATGCTGTTCCTACTGATACAGTAAATTTGGCAGGAACTTGGACCAGCATTTATCAACAATACGATTATACTTTAGCAAAATTGCACGGGTAAGATTCTGACAAAGGACAAGAGTTTGACAGTTAAGTGCGTAGCAAACAATGTGAAAGGCACTTTTGTTTTTAAGAATCCTCGATTTAATATTACTCTAACAGGACAGTTAGATTTCAATCACTGTTTTGTCAAATAGTGCTCCAGCCAAGTGTGGAAATTGCTCATATTGTTTCCTGCTTTTGTATCACTTACAAGTAAGTAGCACTATAGATAATCATGGTGAGAATTGTGAACAAACTATGTCTTAGGCATGCAATATAATCTCAAGTAGTTGGGATTCTCTGGATTACAATTACGTCGATACTGCAAAATTATTTCTAGTGTATTACAGTCTATCAAGAATTTATATAATTGCCATACCGTAAGGCAAAGTAAAATCTTGTGACATATGTCTGTTTAGAAGTCTCAACTCCTAATTTTGTTTAAAATAGATTGAAAATGGAACCAAAGTTTGTGTTCACAGTCAAGGACCAGGGATTTCTCAGAGATTGTTGTCTCTCCTGTTCCTCGCAAAACAAGCTTGCATGGATTAAGGTGATGACGTGACATGTCCTGACCATCCTCACATAAGACTAATAAAATAAGTCTTAATAAAAGATCTTAAGGAAGAAGATGTTTAAATACAATTAGTCAATGTTATATATGGAACAAACATTTGTTGCCCTAGATATATTATTTTTGCCATTTCCAGATTAGTTATTTTCATTTTTTTGGAAGAGAGAGTTTGGCAATTGCTTCTGGAATCTTCCAAGCTGGAGTAATTTTGAACCAATGTATGTGAAATGGGAAGCAATTGAATAGAAAAAGGGACACTTAAAAAAGATAATAAAACCGACAAATGCTGCAGTCACTTGAATTTATGAAGCAGGATCATGCTTCATAAACCTTTTCATAGAGCAAAAATAAACTCCAAGAATAAACTTCCAGACCCCAATTACTCCTCTGATATGATAGACATCCATTAGAATTGTAATCAGTGTGGTTAACACTGGATTTAACCTCCTGTCAATCTATCTCTCTTGAACATGGTGACTAACAGATCCAGGGCTCTAGCAGCTCAGTGAGTAGCTACTTTTCATTGGTAAACCAAACCAGCAAGGGTCTCAGGGTCATTCCATCATCAAAACAGAAAACAATCCGAAGCTCATTAATATAAGCAAACAAGATAAGAGCTGAGGTAGGCCATTCAGCCCCTTGAACCTATTCACTATTCAATAAGATTGTGACTGCTCTGTTTGTGATTTGAATTTCACGTTACCGTTTACCTCTGATTCATTTGCCTTAGAGGAATCAATCTACCTCGGCCTTGAAAAAATTCAATGATGCTGCTTTCACTGTCTTCTGAGGCAGATAGCTCCAAAGTACTACCTTCTAGGATAAAGTATTTCTCCTTATCTCAGTCCTAAAAAGATGACCCACATCCTTTAAACTATGCCTCCTAGTTCACCCACAAGAAGAAACATCCTTTTACATCCATGTTGTCAAGACCATTTCAGTTGTCACCCCTCACTATTCCAAACTCCACTGAAAGCCAGTCCAGCCCACAGAACATTTCTTCATAAGACAACCTGCTCATTCCAGCTTTCAATCTAGTAAAAAGGTGCTGGTCAAGCTATAATCCGCCTTAATTAGCAACTAGTTGCCATGTTGTGAAAAACTCAACTTGCTGCTCAGCAAAAGCATGAAAGATGCTCAACGCACTGCTCAACACAAACATCAGCCTCGCAGACCTCTGGCCCAATCCTGCCTCAAATCTCACCAAAGGTCAGATTGCTCAGGTCCCTGTAAGATTCTGCTTGAGTATTCTGAAATGTCTCCTCAATGTTTGCTGCTGCCTCTCTCTTGATCTAGCCTAGTATGCCAGTTCACTTCAGATTGCTCAGCTTTCATGTCTACATATTTAACTTTATTGAGGTTTATTTATTTTGGACTCAATCCCCAAACTGGACGTACAGTTTAATGATCTGATCATTGCCACTTAGGTGTGCTTGAATTTGAAGTTATTGGTTAATCATGCTCCATCTAGCTGCAGCTATCAAGCTGATTTTCCAGATTATATATGGAATAAAATTACCCATGACTAGTGCCATTCTTCTGCAATATTTCTTCAGTACATTGACCACATTGTGCTTGCTGTTAGATGGCCTGTAGATCGCTCCCACGAGTAACATTTATCCCTCACTATTTCTCATCTCCACCCAAACTGATTTTACAATCTGATCTCCTGAACCAATGTACCAATGTCATCACTAACTGCTGTACAAATCCCATCCTTGACCAACTGTGCTACCCATCCACCTTTACCTACCTTCCAATCTTCTTGAATGTCATATACTTTTCAATTTTCAATCCTTGTCTGTAGCCCATCTGTTATGGATTATAGCGAAGACCACAACCTCTTTCCCTCAATGGCAGCAAAAGAAACAAGCTGGACATCGACTTCAGGATGCTGAGTGAAGGACACCAACAATCTGTTCTAGTCCATCCACTTTGGTGCTGCAGTCAAGAAAGTATGCTATTGCCTCTGCCTCCTAAAAAGACTAAGGAAATTTGACAAGTGCGCAATGACTCTTATCAATTTTCATAAGTGCACTATGGAAAGCATCTTATCAGGATGCATCACAGCTTGATATGGCAACTGCTTTGCCTAAGACTGCAGGAAACTACAGAGTTGTGAATGCAGCCAAGCCCATCACAAAAACAAGCCTTCCTTCCACTGACTCCATCTATACTTCCTGCTGCCTTTGCAAAGCAGCCAGCATAATCAAAGACCTGTTCTAACCCTTCATTGTGTAGATACAAAAGTTAGATACAAAAGATACAGAAGTTTCAAAACACCTACCAACGGAATCAAGAACAGCTTCTTCCCACTATTATCAGACTTATGAATGGACCTTTCATTTATCAGAGTTGATCTTGCTTTGCACCTTCTCTGTATATTTTACATTCTATTCTATTATCCTGATGTACTGACGTAAGGTATGATTTGTCTTGAAAGCACGCATAACAATACTTTCCACTGTATATGTGACAATACTAAATCAAATCAAATTTCTGTAATGGCTATTAGATCATATTTATTTACTTTAAAGTGCGTGATCAATTTGTATACTTTATCTGTACGCTAAACATATTAAAACATAGAGACTTTAGTTTTGTCTTTTGGAATCGTCTTCACAACTTGGCTAGATTGTTAAAACAATCTTTGGTTTTTTTCTGTCACTCCCTGCCCCCACCCCACACAACACAGTGAATTAGCTTAAACCCATCTATGCTTGAACTCTCCACCTATGTGGTTTCCAAAACACTGGTTCCAGCATAGGCAGATGTAGACTGCCCCAATGCTTAAGTCCCCATCTTCCCCTGTACTAGTGCCAATGTCCAATGAACTGGAACCCACTTTACCCACACTAGCCTTTAAATCATGCATTCATTTCTTTAATTTTATGTACAGTGTGTCAATTTTCACATGGCTCAGAATATAATTCTGCGATTACAACCTTCGAGGTCCTACTTTTCGAATTAGTGCCGAGCTCCTTGTATGCCATTAGTAGAACTTCTTGCCTAGTTCCTTCTTTTCCAAGAACTTTATTTTATTAAAAGAAATATAATAAACAGAGATGTTAGTGAATGAACAGACGAGATAAACTTCTCCCATACCGAACATTCATAATCAAGTGTGTCAAGGTCTGGCACACCACAAAGTCAGGTGAGAAACAGAAAAATCCATTAGCCCTGTCCAGTAACCTGCCTCAGGCTGTACTCCTGCAATTGGGTGAAGTATGACACTGTTTACATCAGCTGTCAGTGCAGCACCAGCAGCACTGAACTCTGGGCACTTTTTTTTTGAAGGTTGATAGCCACTGATTACTGAGTTGAGACTACCCAGCTTATTTCATACAATGGCCATATAATCAGTTCCAATCCATTTCATCAGGCTGGGATCCATTTCAATGCAAGCCCTTGAGGTGGCACTCAAAGTAAATTCTCTGTCCCCAGCAATGCGCACCTATCTTGTCGGAACCTACATGTACCACGTACCAAGAGAACTGGATCCTCCCCCTCCCAGTGCAGGTTCTTCTGCAGCCCCTAGCAGATATCAGGAACCCTGTCACCAGGCGGCCAACACAACCATCTGGACTCTGTCTTTGCTGCTGACTTTCCTGACCCTTACAGTCCCCTTTGCTCTCCTTGGCTTTAACAGCTTCCTGTACCATAGTCATTTTGTTTATCCAAACAAGCTCAGCGAACCTCGAACCTCTTGCAAAATTGCAGAAGCTGACAATCCTGCCCTCTGGGTCTCCTTACCTGCCTCATTTGCAGCCATGCCCTTCAGTTGCTGGGCATGGACTGATTCGGAATTCCCTATCCTAAATGGTGTGACTGCCTCCTGGTACAAAGATTCTAAATAACCTTCCCGTTCCCTGATGCGTCACTGTATCTGTAGCTCAGCCTCTGGCTCAAACTCCGAGCAAAAGGTATTGGCCTTCATACATTCATTGCAGGCATGTTTACACTGGATCACAATGTGTCCAGGTCCAAGGTGGCACAGTGTTGACGTTGCACCTGTCTTGTCGACCTTACTGAGTTTCAATCAAATACTCAATTTTATTAAGAAAAGCACAAAAAAAATTGCGAATGCTGGAAATGCAAACGAAACACAAAGTGCTGAACAGACTCAACATGTCTGGCAATATTTGTGGTGAGAGAAACACGATTAATGTTTTGAGTCCAGTATGAAATCTTCAGAGCTCAAAAAGCTTGGAAAATGGGAGATTTCGATACTTTTGACAGAGGCAGAAAGGGAGTGAGGGGAACAGATGGTGTAGAGGCCAAGTACAGAAGACAAATGAGTTGTTAATTATATTTTGTAATTAATGATACTTCCAGCATTCACATTTATGTTAATTTTTGTACATTTTATGTTATTAATGCGTAAAATGATGCTGCAGTTTCTAGAAACCAAGAAAGTCAACTAGCTTTCCAAATGGAAGCATTACTTCACAATTGAGAGCTGATTCATTTTCAAATTTTTCCAGTTCAGTCAGTTGTGGAATTTATTTGATGTCATCGAAGGACAAAGAATATGAAGCTGAGTGAACCTGAAAACTAAATGAAAACTATAGTGGTTCACATTATCCAAAAATCTGTGCGACAAAAAAAAAATGGTAACCGGTTCAAATGATCAAGTTAAAAATTCATAAAGCATCATTGGGCAATATAGTGATTGTAATGAGGTCAGCTTAGTGGACCTCAGAGAATATGAGTTCCAAGACTGGGGCTGTTAATCTGGTCCAATCAGGGGGCCCAGGTTGATGGATATAAGCAGGAGTGTCAGACATCCTGTTCACTCTGACAGCTGGCTCTGAGGAAGCTGGATTAGTATCAAAGTCTTTCTACGTGTAATTAAAGGGCCATTTGGTGATGGAATACCAGCCTCTGCGGAGTTATTTCAGGTAATATGTAAGTAGAAAAATGGCGGACTAAATCATTTTTTATGCCATTCATGATCAAGGAATCACCTCCTAAATGACCAACCAAATTGAAAAAAATATTTCTTTATTCAATTTTTTTTCCATCATTTCAATTCTCAGGCACAAGAGGTAACAAATTACATAAATCTGAAAATTAAACAACTAATTTTAGGCAAAGTGATTATTTGCTTTCTGCCTACACTTGGGAGCTCAGAATTTCACATGGGCTTGGAAGCACAAATTATTTGACAGAAATGCTTTCTGGTGGACAAACCATGGAAGTTGTAGTTTTCACCTCCCATCTGTATAACTGCAACACTGGAAATGGCTGAAGTGGGCAGAAATTTTTCAGATTGTGTGAGGCGTGAAAGGTGGAAAAAGTGTTTCTATTTTTGACATACTAATTCATTCAAAATGTCTAGCCGACAATGTTACCATGGCACCTATCACAGATTTCCTTTGACAGCATTTTCTTCACAGAATCAGAGAATCTTACTGCATGGGGGTGGTGGGGGGAAGCAACGGGCATTTAGCCTGTAGCATCATGTTGACTCTGAAAGAACTGTCTAATTTAATCCCATTCCTAAATTTTCACCCCCGAAACACTGCAAAATAATACTCTCTAAACAGACGTCCAATTGTCTTTTGCAAGTTCCTTTGTAATCCAGTTCTACTCTGCTCTCAGCTGGCACATTCAAAATCACAACAGTGCTCTCTGCAAAATAATTTCTTCTCATTTCCATTCCAGATCTTATTTTAAATCTATAAGCTCAATTTAGTGACTCACTTGCTCGAGGACACAGTATGTGTTTGCTAAACAAGAACACTCTCACAATTTCATTGGCATTAACTGCCTCTGCTCTCAGGAGGACAATCTCCACTTCCCCAATCTCTCTACTGAAGTCTTTCATTACTGATATCATCCTGTTCCATCTCTAAGGTCTTGGGAAACTGCCTTAAGTAGCATGACTTCCATGTCTTTGCATTCAATACCATTAGCCACTAATTAATTTCCCATACACTTTCTCGTCTTTTAAAGATTGGAAAGCATATGGGATACACTTTCCTTATTGCCTTCTCAACTTGATCTACCATCTTTGAAGGTTTGTCAATATGCAGATCGTTCTATTCTTCCACCCTCCTTAGAATAATACCATTCAGACTGTACTGCTTCTACCAGAAGATCATCACTTCACACTCACCACAGAGCATCTGACACGCGTTTGCATATTTTACAAGTCTATCTACATCATTCCGAAGTCTTCTAATACCCTTATTATTTCATACTGCCGTGTCATACCTGAGTCACCTGCCAAATTTATAATCATGCTCCCTAAACCTAAGTTGAGGTCAACTATATCGAACAAGAAAAGGAAAATGTTCTAAAACTGACTCACGGAGGACACCACTTTCTTCAGAAAAATATGTGCTCACCATTACTCCCTGTCTGCTACTGATTAACTGGGTTTCTATCAACCCTTTTAGCGCTATGTGCTTTTATTTATGAACTGTATTACTTTATCAAATGTCTTTTGAAAGCACCCATGGACAATATCCCATATTATCTTCATCAACCCTCTGTTAATCCATTAAAGAGCTCAATCGGGCGAATCAAAAATTGATTTGCCTTTAATAAATCAGTGCTGGCTACCCTTTATAAAAACACATTTCTCTAAGTGAGAACTACATTTGTCCTCAACAGACTCAGGCAATTTTCTCACCACTGATGTGAGACTGAGTGACCTGCAGTTACAAAGTACGGAATCTTTCCAGTCTCTGAACAACACTGCCATCACTGAGACAGTTAGGAAAATACGGCAAGAGCAGAAAATGTCTGATTTGCGACTGTGAGAAAAATATTCTGATTTCGGGCATTGAGTTTGACTGGCGAGATACGCATCTCGCTATTGAGCAGCAAAGGGCACTTTTGCATGTTTTAACATCTCATTAGCATGTATTCTCAGCTCACTTATTTATAGGTTGCTATTTTGCCAGGCAGTGGAGAGAGACTTGAGAGCATCGATTCTTGACATGAAGTTCAGACTGTTATCCAATGACTGCAATTCATGAGCTTCTTATTTCCAGGGTCTCCGCTCCTCCATCTTTTTCAGCATTCCCCCACATCTCAGGGCATGCTCCATGGGCAGCGACTACTAAACACCTTCGTACATGGAGGCTGGAATCAGCAAAACAGCAGTCTCATCACATCATCATGGAACATCTCCACTCAGCATTTCAATACTGCACTTTGGAGCCTACTGACCACACACTTTGCTGCTGGGCCACTTAGAACAGCATATATTTCAGGGCTCTTAGCTTGCTCACTTGCATCTACTTTGATGCTCACCGCATCTCTGCCTCACTTTGCTGTGTTGTGGATGGCTGACTCATTTACAACTTACCAATTTACAGTTGTTCAGCCTTGCCTCAGTGTTTAGCGCAGACAGAAAGCCAGGCAACCTGCGATGATTGCCAGCAATGATCAGTCAAGTGGATAGACATGTTACTGAACAGCACCTTGTTTCATCAAAGTCTTTATGCAGCACCAGCTTATGGGGGAAACACACTGCATGTATGCTTTGACCAAACGGCCATGTCTAAAATTCAAAAACGTCAGGCAAGTCATAACGAGTCAGTGAGCAGGTCCTGCTCCAATCAGTCAAGGGCATCATCCAATTTTAGTGCATGGGCTTGGACACGGTCAGTTGGCCACTTGGGGCTTTCAAGATCAAGGGTTCCATACAATTACTTTCTGGGCAACGGGTGATAGTCAGTCCTTTGGGTCCAACGCACCCTGTCTGGGGAGGAGTGGTAAGTCAGTTGAGGAGCTGCATAGAGATCAGTTATGGCTCTGGTCACTTATCAGTCGGGACAGTCCATCCAAATTGGTCACGAGAAGGGTCACGATTAGGCCACAGGTTCTGTTCACTGAAAGTTAAAAAGTGTTATCGGGGCCACTGCTGTGGTAGTGAAGTTGGGAAATCAGAATGTCAGTTGTGTGGGTTAAAGGTAGCATGCTGGGAGGCAGACAGGGCACTAGCTGGCAGAGAGGGAACCTCAACATGTAATGAGGCAGTACATACAAAGTGTGGGAGGGGGTCCATTAGCAGGGGAGTGATGGCCTCGTGGTCCTATTGCTGCATTGTTAATCCAGAGATCCAGGTAATGTTCTGGGGATCTGGTTTAAAATCCTACCTTGACAGATGGTGGAATTTGAATTCAATGATTTGAGGAGTCAGGTGGTGTTGATGGTATGAGATTTAACGATGATAACAGAATTGCGTATCAAGAGGTAATGGTTGGATTCTTTTTTATTTACTGGAGATGGTCTTTGCCTGGCTTGGCAACTCGTCAATAAGATTAGAAACAAAAAGAATGCTGTCAGAAAGTGGCAAATGTGAAATGCAAATTTCTATGAACATTCTCCTCTGGCTTGCTGCAATTTTGGCAGAATGTGTAGATGAAACCCTGTGGGAAAATAAAGGCATAAACAGTAATTACATTGCTTTTCCTGGATTTCCACCTACATATGGTTGATGAATGGGAGGTTCCTCCAGAAATATTTTACATCGTTCCTTAAATAAGAAAGCATGCTTTCATTTGATATTTGCTATCTGCAACTGTTAACAGCATCAATATAGTTTGTAACCATTGACTTTCTGCTACATATAAAGACTCAAGCACAATATCCATTGCATACTGGTTGTGGTAAGCATTAATAGGGCTTAAAACAAAGGACTTTGAGAATGATGCTTTAAGGTTTGAGAGGAGAAAATCATCAATGGATGCATAGTTTTGACGAAACTACTTGCAATAATTGTCACAACTGAGGTGACTTCATATGTGCTAAAGCTGATATATGAGTACATCACCAGTGAAGTCAGACATACAGTCAGTGATATAATCACAAACATGAAGTTTCATGGGGTTCCACTGGTCACCCACTGTAACTCTGATAGCAAAATTACCAAGTCTCCAGATAAATGACATGAAAAGCTGGTGTTATAGAATCATAAATGCCCTGAAGTGTGGAAGCAGGCCATTCAGCCCATCAAGTCTAATCCAACCCTCTGAACAGCATCCCACCCAGACCCACACCCGCACACTAGCCTATCCCTGTAACCTTACATATCTCATGGCTAATCCACCTAACCTACACATCTCTGGACACTACAGGCAATTTAGCATGGCCAATTCACCTCACCTGCACATGTTTGGGCCGTGGGAGGAAACCGAAGGATCCGGAGGAAATTCATGCGACGAGGGGAGAATGTGCAAACTCCACACAGGCAGTCACCTGAACGTGGATTCGAACGTGGGTCCCTAGTGCTGAGACGCAGCAATGCTAACCACTGAGCCATCATGCCACTCCTGTGGGGAATTGGTGAAATTGCAAAACAATTTCAGGGTCTTAGCTTTCTTCTGTCCTCAGCTGATTTTTTTTTTTGGCATTGTCTAATATCTGAGTGACGATGAGTGGCAGACTCCTATTTTCCCTCCCTTGTGACCTCTACCACCTGCTTTAGTACATTGGACAGATGTGTAGATGTACCAGTGCAATTTACAACTGACTGAAATATAAGCTCGTCTATTGAAAAAAAATGAAGATTGATTAGGAGTGGAACTAAAAATTGCCTATCAATTGTTATAATTATAGTATTTTTAAAAAATCATGAGGCAATTTAATGTCTATGTCAGGCACCCTGTCAGACATGCTTACTTTCGATGGTTTAAATTCAGATAGATAGTATAAATGGGACGATGAGATCTTGAATCTTGTATCTCCAGTTAACCTGTTGTACTGTTCGTGAAATAATTTTTCCACATTATATCCATAGGAAATGAGACGTTTTAAGCTGCGCTGCTACAGAGTACAATAATAACATTGCACTTGAGATGGTAGGCAGCACAGAATGAAATCTTTTTCCTGTGAAAATATCAGCCATCTCAAAAAATATCCTACAGCTTGCTTTTTATTTTGCAAATGATGCAAACAATCAAATCTTCTCAGTGTTAATGAAGTGTGCAGCAAGCTGAGGATTTTCAACATATCACATTAAGTGTAACAATGCAAAATCAAATGCTTTTTAACACAACTGCTTTTACTGTCTGATTTTCTTGAGCTGTTAATTCTCACAAAAGTATGCAAAGTAAATTTTCAAATTCTTTGATTTAACTTGCAATTGCTGGTTCTCTTACTTCAAGTGTGTCAAAGCCTTTCCAAGTACAATAATATTTGATTCTAAAAAAAATGTTGAGGAAATCATTTGTCGCCTTTGGGAGAGGAATGCATTTCATCCTCTGGGTGCTGCTAAATCTTAGTAACTGATAGAAATAACAAACCAAAACTCAGCAGATAAAAGTACTGTAATTTTAGCCTGAACAGGAAGCTAGAATACATTTAGAATCCTTGAATGAAGTTAATAATCCAGATTAAGCATTTTATTTCTTATGTGTGTCAGTGGATCACATAAATTATTCATGGTCAACTCAGGTGGAAAATTTCAATTGCCAGTTTCTCACAAACGTCCAATTAAGAAGGGGACTTCTGAGCTACAGACAGGCGCCACCATCATTAAAGGGCAGTTTCTGAAGATTACAGGTCTCCTGTCTGTCAAACAGAGTCTTTTCTGAGGCTAACGTAAATCAGTGGCTGCAAAGCTGAAATTAAATACCTCACGCAGAAAGAAAGCCCTTGTGAACTATCACCTTGTTTAAACAAATACCTGCCTACTTTCAGGTAATTGTGCTGTGTTCAAAGTAATAGTGGTGGCAAGAGGAGGCGTCGAAAATTTTCACTTAATTGACTATGCTCCATGTATTAGATGACAAAAGCTCCTGAATAGAGACAACCCGTACAATTCCTTTGATTTATCACAAGACTTGAAACCTAGTAGTGCCAGGTGGAGTTGACAAAGCCAGCTCCAGAAAGCAGGGACAACCAAAATGGTCCAACAAATCTGTTACAATAACCATCTGTAAAGTTAAGAATCTAATGAAGCAGAAATGCACCTGGGCATGTGTTCATCCGACGAGGGACAGGTGGTAACAACATAAGCCAGAAGACATAGTTAACCTGTTTATTGATGTGTGCAATTAAAGAAAGGTTCGCAATTGCATACGTTAAATATCATGTGTATTGGTGAGGCATACAAACTAGAGTCCTGTGTTATATTTTGAACATATTTACATTGCACTAAATGCACATTTGAAATTATCACGTCGTGTATCAAATTCAGCCAAGTGTTATTTTCCCCCCACTTACAAATTATTGATAGATAAAAGAAGCAATTATGTACCTTACATTCTGGTGCTTCACTGAGCTGGCTTAATGACCCTCTTCAAAAATCAATGAACAAAAGAATTTAGAACATAATTCAGCATGAAAACACAAAACAATGGGATAAACCAATCACTGGAGTCTCCAAATACAAAACGTTCTTTGAAAATGCTAAAGTGTACAGTGCACTAGGAGAGCATTGAACAAATATTTCTCTAAATCAATCAGTACTTAAGGCAAATGTTTCTATATGTTGGTGATTAGCCTTGATAACATGCCAGGGAAGGAAAAAATGATTATGATTAGCATTTTGATTCAATGTGTATGTAATGACAAAACTCTATGCAGGAGAACCCTTCAATCCCAATACTTCGGACTGTGGAATCAACCAGGATTGAAGGTTCTGTTCAACATTATAGGTTGAAGTTATTAAAAGCTGTAAGGTTCAAAGACCAGAATGCACAGTTACAAATTAAGACAGTCCAGGATTATTACAGATCTTACTGATAGTTGTTAACTGGCCAAAATATCTGATTAGGATACTACTTCTTCCTGGAAAGCAAACAGCTTGATAAATTTAGAATGCCAATAGGGTCAGTGAATCTAGGTCCACATGTTTTAAGAATAGACTAAACGAAGAAGATTAAATATAGAGATCACCAGGTCTAATCTCTGACTAATCTACAGATACCGCTGAGATTCCCTTCGATAAGGCATTTGACCAATTGTCTGTAATTTATTTTCAGAGCTGTGTGAAGTTAATGGTGCAGGACTACGGCGTTCCTCTCAAGTGGATTATTAGTTATATTATTAATCATACAATAAACTTCCAGTTAAAGAGTTACAGCTATTTAAATCTATGCAAAAATATACCGTGCGATTTCTGTTACGTGACTGCTTTTGAAGAAATCCTGGTGATATGTGCAGTTACTACAGTGTTTGAAGCTAACAAATCATAAGAATATCAAGTTGGACTGTCATTATAAACCAAGACTTGAGCGTTGATTGGCACCCAAGTATTAGCCATAATCTCTTCACTGCACACTTTTCATGAAATATAATGGCAAAAAATATGACGAAGATTAGTTAGCTGTAAAAGGACTTTACACCCAGAAAACATAAGTATAACAACACTTCCAGTCAGGTTTGTTTGTAATTTCATCCTTTACGGAGGACACATACAATTCCACAAGTGCCTGCCACCAACCCGACAACACCAAACTGCCCACTCTTCTTTTCTGAGACTAGACAAAGATCAGCCATGTGTGATACTAGAGCCAACTGAGATCTGGTCCTCAGTCCATGAAAGATCGATAGATTGCAATCAGTGGTGCAAACATTTGCAGTTCTTCCTGTCTCCCTGTTTCAGAGACACGAAGGCACACTCCAGGGCTACCGCAGCTGTCTGACCAAAATCACTTCTCTCACACAGGCTTGGCTTCAAAATTGGAATCACTCTGGTTCCAATGGCTGAGTAACCGTGACATTGTACAGGCCAGCCGGATAGCTCTCATGACTTTTTGTTTTAAAGTATGGTTTCATTATTTAAAATAAATATCCAAGATATTGCAAAGTTGACACATGCTTCACATTAAAATAACCAAACATCCTGCACCGAAATTAGTTTTCAAGGTCTATAGCACAGTAAAATGTCCTCTGTCCCACTGAGTCCTCAGTGGTCAAAAACAAGCACCTAATTATTCTAAACCCATTTTCTAGCACTTGGCCCGTGGTCTTGTATGTTTTGTCATTGCAAGTGTAGATCAAATTATTTCTTAAATGTTAAGAGGGTTCCTGCATCTACCACCCTTACAGGCAGTGAGATCCAGATTTCCACCAATCTCTGAGTGAAAACGAACTTCCCTCATAAGCTCTTTAAACCTCCTGCCTCCCCACTACCTTGAGTCTATGTCCTGATGATTGATCCCTCCACCAAGAAGAGGAGAGATTGTTCCTGTCTACACCCTTCAATTTTATGTACCTCAGTCATGACCCCTCAGTCCCTGCTCCGAGAAAAACAATCCCAGTCTATTCAATCTCTCCGTGTAACTAAAACTTTCCAGCCCACACAACATCCTGGTGGATCTCCTCAGCATTCTCCCCAGTGCAATCATAACCACTTTATTGACCTGTCATGCTACCTTAAGGGAACAATGAACCCTCAACTCTGACCCTCAGTGCTTCCCAAGGTCCTATCGCTCATCATGTATCCATTGCCTTGTTTGTCCCGCCCAAGTGCATCACCTCACACTTATCCAGATTGAAATTCATTTGCCCCTATCAGCCCAACTGACCAGCCGATCTAAATAGAGTCCAAAACCTTATTAAAATAACACTTATTTCGCTAAATTTTCTGTTTGCAATATATTTATGCTATAACCAAAGTAATGTGTTGGGACTAAGCAAAATAACCAGGAAAATGTACAACAAAACCCTATTCAGTCTGATTCAGTTATGTGGATTGAGGAATGAATTCTACTTGGCAAGAGAGGACCATTAAAGTGTTCAAGTCCATCGAGTATCAGTTTATCTAACAGTCTGCTGTTCTGAAAATTTCTGAATTGGTATCATTACTGGATTATTGCAAAAACCGCTTCTGGTTAAGTGCAGTTCAACATGTTTTACTTTGGAGGGCTACACATCTTGAATTGTGAAGAAGAGCTGGGTTCCCTAATTTCCATGCAAATGTAATCTTCCTTTTGCGTCAAGGCCAATTAGTATTTTGAACATTCTGCAGATATGCAGTTCAAAGTAATCTACTCATGACAAAATCATTTTTTAAAAATTCATTGAGGGGATGTGGGAATCGCTGGCTAGGCTAGCGTTTAATGCTCATCCCCTTGAGGTGGTGGTGGTGACCTACCTTCTTTCAGTTAGGCGGATTAGCACACTTATAATTCAGGTTCATAAAAACAGGAAAGTATCCTTGAGTTAGTTAAAATAAATTCATTTTGAATGCAGTCTGTGTTGTCACATTCAAAGAATTTCCAGATTGGAAAGTCTAAGTATTGATGGAGTGGATTCAAACCACAGATAAAACTCTTATTTTGCCTCAGGTGGTCTCGAAAGTTTAGTTTGAGGAGGTAACAGGCAGAAATTCAGGACATCTTTTTAAATAGAAAGTTTGGCTAGTTCATCAAAGAATGACGGAATCCTCACAGTGTGGAAGCAGGCCATTTGGCCCATCGAGTCCACACCAACCCTCTGAGGAGCGTGCCACCCAGCCTCACATCCCCACCCTATCCCCATAACCCAGTATTTCCCATGGCTAATCCACCTAGCCTCCACATCTTTGGACTGTGGGAGGAAACATGCGTACCCAGAGAAAACCACCACAAATACGTGGAAATGTGCAAACTCCACATTGACAGTCACCCACGGGTGAAACTGAAGCTGGGTCTCCGGCGCTGTGAGGCAGCAGTGCTAATGACTGAGCCACCATGCCACCCCTGCATCAATCTGCATAAATTTGGTTAATGTTATCATAGGTAGGAATGATTAATGATTATTTCATTTGGAAACTTTGATAACTGTAAAAGAGCTATTTAGCTTTGCTAAATGTATGTTGTGCGCTTCTTTAAAAGTAGTTTTACTTCTTTGGACAGTAGCAGCACAGCCATTTCCTTCACTCAGGAGGATGAATAAAGATTTCTCTGTTTTTCACTGAGATTACATGTTAACCCCAAACGCCGAACATCCTGTTGCAGTGTAAAACTTATCCAAACACATACCACATTATAGGCAGAGCTTTGTGCTGTAGCCATATCCACAAGAAATGGGATGGAGGCATTCCAAAAGACGTGCGAAAGGGAACAGATTTGGAGTGATGTGCAAAAGAAACTAATGCAATATGCAAACAAAACTTTTTCACACAATGGTTCAAGTTGGAATGCATTGCTAGAAGAGCGGTGAGACAGGGTCAGTCAAGACATTCTAAACAGTGTTCAAGGTCAATGATTACTTGAACAGAAACAGTGTGCACGGGTACACAGAAAAGGCAGGAGATTGATACTAAGTCAAATACTCAATTAGAACATAGGTGTGGATACCATGGGCCGAATGGCATCCTTCTGCAACACAGCTGTTTTGTGATCAATCTATGCTGGATGTGAAGTCAGGCCTCAGCTATTTTAATGAGCTGGCTCATCAGATCTCCAAGACTGCTCTGAAATAATGATAGCCCTGGTCCTCCTGTGGAAGCCTGATGTCAAATTCTGAATACATAGCAAACCTTTCCAACATTACATTCCCATTTTGAATAGCATGTGGTATTACGTACTGAGTGTCAATTGTGTTGCTGAGATTCAATTATATTACTAAGGAATTGAAAACAATGTCAACTGGAAAGTGAGGTCATCTCTTTGAAAATACTTAGTTTATTTTCTCAATTGAGGTTGTCTAAGTGACGTCCCTGTTGGCAGTAAGCCAGTTTTTGATCTGCCCACAGTGTGAAATGGCACCAAAGCCAGCTATTTAATTTTCCACATTGCCTGACAACAAGAATCAGCAGGGAACTCATAAGAATTGCCGAGTTAGTTGTTCAAAATGAGTTTCTTGCTGATTTTCCCCAATAGGTTTCTAGTGCCGTTTCTAAAGTGGCAGTAATGTAACCATTGATCTATCTTGGAGTAGCGCAGGCACCCTAAGTAAGCTCAGTAACGGTGAAGTCCTCTACAAGAGAGGGCATTATGCAGGCTTATGTTTGCAGGATGCATCTAATAAAATAACTGTAAAGTAAAAAAGATATCTATCTTTTGGTTATGTGTCTGATAACTCGACAGACACAATGTATGTATGCCGACAGTTCAACATCAAACATTTAAATCATAGCAACAACAATTTCGCCGGGAGGTCAGTAATGTAACAATGGTTTTCCGAATTGCATCTCATGGTGCTCACAGCTATCAATTGCGAGGAATGAACAAAATTTATGCACTTCAAAACATTAAATTGTCACCTTTGCCAACTCAGGTTTGAAGTTTACTTGCAACGTTGGTTAACACAACCATTTTACATAGTAACACAGTCTTTACAGAATAACCTATACTGGAAACAAAGGGAGAAGTTACCTGGGGTCATATTTGATTTTCTGAAAAAGGGTCTCGACCCGAAACGTCAGCTTTCCTGCTCCTCTGATGCTGCTTGGCCTGCTGTGTTCATCCAGCTCTATACCTTGTTATCTCATATTTGTGAATATTTGTTCAGATGTACGCCATTATCCATGTCAGCCATTAATTATGCTGAACTGTTATTTATCGATGGTAAAATGGGGTGGTATTTAAAAAGTGACCAACACTTAGCACCCTAAAAGTCACTGCATGTCAAACAGAAGGAACAGGTAGTTCACCTGAGAGAGAATGCAGGACTTCAAACTTTACAATAGCTTCGTCACAGAAATAACACGTGATATACAGTGCGGGAAAGCTACAGAAGGGTGGCAAAGGAGGCATTTGGCACGCTTACCTTTATTGATCAGCGCATGAGTATCAGAGTTGGGATGTCATGTTGCAGCTGTACAGGACATTGCTGAGGTCAATTTTAGAATACTGTGCTCAATTCTGGTCTCCCTATTGGAAAGATGTTATTAAATTTGAAAGGGCTCAGAAAAAATGCACAAGGATGTTGCTGAGTTTGGAGGGATTCAGTTATAGGCAGAAGCCGAATAGGCTTTTTCAGGTTTTTTCCTGTGGAGTGTCTGAAACTGAGGGTTTAACCTTATAAAGGTTTATAAAGTCATGAGGGGCATGGGTGGGGTTAAAAGGAAGGTCTTTTCCCAAGGGTAGGGGAGTCCAAAACTTAAAGGCATAGGTTTAAGGTGAGATGAGAAAGATTTAAGAGGGAACTAACGGACAACTTTTTCTACGCTGACGGGAGTGTGTGTATGGAATGAGCTGGCAGAGGAAGCGGTGGAGGCTGGTACAATTACAACATTTAAAAGGCATGTGGATGGGTGTATGAATAGGAAGGGTTTACAGGGGTATGGGCCAAATACTGGCAAATGGTACTAGATTAATTCAGGATATCGAGTCAGCATGGAGAAGTTGGAACAAAGGGTCTGTTTCCGTGCTGTATAATTTCATAGCTCGATGAATCTCTGACATAATTAATTTCAGACAGAATGCAGAACAAGAGACTGAAGCTGGAAGCTGAAAGTTGTCAGAACCCAAAAATAAGGAGAAAAGGGCAAGTGTATAGAGATGAGGGTTTAAAAGAAAATGCAAGAAATGACAAGAGAACTGGATGGACAGGCAAGCTACAAAAGCTCAGCATGTAGCAGGCAAAGAAGGCATTCTCTAGCCAGAACACAATGTTGAGACTCCGTAAGATAACAAAGATTCTATCAGCAGAAAAAGACAAAGGTCAACCTCCATTAAAGACATCCACAGATTTGACTTTGACAAAAAGTGTTCCACCATTTACTGGCTGTGGAATACTTTCTGGAAGTTCTGATTAGCCTGAACTATAAACAAAGTGAAAGCTTTATATGTAACAATGAAAAAAAAGGTAAAATTAAGGCAATGTGAACTTGAAATCATCAAGAATATCATAAATAAGCAAATTGTAAAGATTGTAGCAGCTGACAAAAAAGCAAGAGAAATTACAAATTTGTTAGACGATTGCAAAAGGAAGACTTAACCAAGCAAGCACAATTACAATGGAGAAATCCCATGTTCTAAAGAGAAGGTCTCATAACAAAGCTACCACAATGGGGACAACTTTATTATCAGTCTCCAGAAACAAATTTAAAATCATGCTGCTAAATAGGATCAACTAAAGTGCAGATAACATAAGAACAGGTTTAATTTTGAAATGGAGCATAAAGTCACGGCTAACATTTTATACTGTGCAGCATTTTGAAAAATCATGGACAAGTGAGACATCAAATTCAGCATCAATTACATCAATCTCAAGAAAGCCTTTGACATGCGAGAATATGTCAGACTTGATAATGAACATCAGCGAATGCAATAATGTACCTAGGTGAAAGGGAAAATAAAAACTGAGATGATACTGATGGTACAGTATTAATGACAGGTATCAATAAAATCAAAGCACTGTATCTTCGGGTCAGGCTGGCAACGCAATGAATGCTGTAAACAAACTGGAGGGGTTTAACATCAAATTAACCTTCAGTATAAACTTCACATTATATCAGACAACTGAAAAGTGTCATCCATATTATTATTTGTGACTGAAACCTGGGCAATGATCAAAGGTACAGAGAGACACATATTTTTGCATTAATATATTAAATTCATTCATGGGATGTGGGTGCTGATGGTTAAGCCAGTACTTAGTGCCCATTCCTAATTGCCCTGGAGAAGACACTGGTGAGCTGCCTCGTTGAACTGTGACTGTCCTTGGGGTGCAGAGAAATCCATATTGCAAGACAGCCACTTGGGATTATCTGAACACAGTCCAAAAAAGAACAAAAGAACTCCTGGTCAGTGAATGGCTTGAGAAAAAGTTGCCCAATTGAATTCATCATGAACTCAGGATTATTCTAGCAACAAAATACACAAAGAAATCTCCAGAAAACTGCTGTCAGTTGAGGAGAGTTGCAACAGCTAGCCAAAATCAGGATGGAGTGAAAGAGGCTTGTGACACCTCCTGTCCTTTCTATACTCCAGCATAAGCATCAACAGCAAATTTACCTTCTTCCACCACAAAGCACAGTTTACTTAGCCTCTACCTTTTGTGTAACTTTGGAAGAAGAAGAATATTTAGTACAATATTCTTTGCATTCAGTTACTTTAGTTGCTGTTCGATTGGTAGAAGATTGACTAAGGCTGATAAGATGGTTGCACAGCCTAGTCTTATGCTGGACAATACATTTCTATCACTGTGTACAATAGATAAAAACAAGTACCTCCTAGTTTTCATTTTAATGTAAAGGTAGTACTGACAAAATATGTCATTTTACCGGTATTTGCTTGAATATGTTCATTATTCAGTAAAATTGCAGCCAAAAATAAGGTCTGATTTTCAATTCAGAAGGGAACATTATAAGTCATTATTATTAACGCATCAGCATACAACATTTTTAATAAGTGGATAGCTTTTATACAATGTGAAGCAGTGACTTTAAACCTAAGCACCACTCATTTGCCAACTTGAACTGCAGTGCCCCCCACTGCTGTTATATAAACAGTGCAATAGGTAAGGGGCAGGATGAACATAGACTGAATTGTTGTACAAGTACCTCAAGAATTTTAAATGTACCCAAACCATTTTTCTTTCCACTCTGGAACCAGAAATTGCTGGTTCGAGTTTGATGAAGAAAATGAAGGCACAAACTTAAAAGCTGAACAGTGCAGTGCTTGAGAGAAATGATCCAGATTTTATTGTTCTCCTGGGATTGACACTTTTATTCCCGGTACATTCGTAACTATGATATGACACGGTGCTGCAACACCAAAATGCATTTGTAAATGCCAAACTTCAGACTCTAGCAAAACAAAGAATTGAAACACTGATTTCTGCCATATCTAAATCTAGAAAATACAGAGACAGACATACAGACTTTCACTCTACCTGTAAATCAACCCTTTACACTTGTCATATATCCATAGATTTAATTAGCATTTCATTTAATACAGTACCCTATTCTATAATTTTTAGATTAGCAAACACTAATATTGTGAGAAATGTTCATAGTTAAAAACATAAAAAAGGAAAGGCAATCACTACTGAATAGTGAAGACTTCTAAAAGTAACTGTCTCAAAATCTTACTTGCATCACCAATTGTTCATGTACTTACCAGTTTCAAGTGTGCATGAGCATGCAATAAAAAGACTATCTGGTTTAATGTCCTCAACACATGCAAACAAAAAACTGATAATTCATGATTACCTGACAAACTTCATACAGGAGTTTGTACTGCTCTTCTCTTTTCTGCAGGGAACACAAGTTGCAACCCATGTTGTTGAAGTGTGGACTGGAAGCTTTCCTTGTCCAGATCTTGTTCTTAAAACAGCTCAGAGTTAACTGTCATTCATGTAGATATCACTTGAAGTAACCTAGGTGAATCACTTCAGCTGAGACAAATCACACTGGTAGCAAAGACAGCCTGGGTCACAGAAAACAACTGGCCCTTCCTCCCTCCCTCTCTCTCTCTCCTTCTCTCTGTTGCTGACTCTCCAATACGCTTTCTGCTTTGCTTTAGTCAAGCAGCTGTATCGTGCTTCAGCGCACTCTATATAGACTACTGCTCATGCATATTAATCAGGCTTCATTGATTATTCATGACAAGCCATGATACAGGAGGTCATAATTGTCGACTATGACAGATGAAATTTCCCTAATTAAGAATCAACTGCTCTATTATGACAAAACATCCCGACAAATATTAACACCTTTTATTTCTAAAGCCTAGCTTCACCTGCTGTTGGAATAAAAACGGCAATTTCCTCGCTGGAGTTTTTGTTGGCTTCATTATGCAATAACTGTTGAATTAAATAAACATTCTTTTTCTCTTCAAGTAGACTTCTGATCACAAAGTTAAATGCAAGGTTGACTTACATGATGAATAAATATTTATTTCAAGTTATTAGACACATTATTATGAAATTTTGGTTTACAGTAAATGACTGACTTTGTTACAGCAACTCTTGCTTGTAAGTTTACTTCCTTTAACTCAGATTCACAATCATAGGGTATGGAAGGATCCGACGAGACAACTGCAGGTTATGAAGTACCATTGCACTCTTGCATGCACCAGTATGTGGGGTAACTGAGGAGAATTATGCTCCTTGATGCAAAAGTTCTATTTAACCCTTTTGTTCAAAGCTCAATGGGTTTTTCTACGATGTACATTTATACTCATAAAAAGATGATCCTAATTTATCCACATTTGATATTTCAAATTGCAGCATATCCCATTATCCAGCTCTATCAGTTGCTGTGGATTTTAGAAATGCAGCAGTGAACTTAATAATTTTTGTTGCCTGAGGGTAAATTGTTCCAGGATGTTCAGAGTGGGAACATGCAGCTAATACAAAGGTGGTGGGACTCCAGGCAGTTAGCACCAAGAGAAAAAACGCTACTACTTTCTTTTGGAAGCAAGCAAGCATTCCTGTCCCTTTTCAAATTGGGAGGAGCCCGTACACGAGAAATTATTTTCTGGCGGGCGATATTGCACATTTCATGCCTACGATTATCTCAGAACTCCAAAATGATTCAACATGGAATAAAAAAAATCCCCTCTCTTGCTATTCCCCTCCTTTTGTGGGCAGACATTACCTCATGTGTGAGTCAGTTCCATGGTCACCCTTGTCAGTTTCATAGGCACTCTTCAGTACCATTCTTCATTTGTGAGCCACACCAGTGATTGTCCGTAGGCGATTCCGTTTCATGAAGCATGACAAGAATAATCTGTCCTCCTTCAAATTTTTCAAAATATGGTTTCCTGCAGGGACATTAGTGATCAGGACAGGGACGCTGGATGATTTTTTTCCCTCCTTGGCCTGAGGATACAGAGGCCAATGCCAGGACCTCAATTACCACTATGGCTGAGTTCAGTTAACCTTGCACTAATCCATGTTTTCAATTATATTGCATCTCAAACACTATGGTTGATAAATGGGTTGTTCCAAGACTTGAATGCAGCAGACACAATGTGTGCATTTTAATTGTAATAAATGGTGAGTAACTTTGCCACGTAAGTCAGATCAAATACAGTCAATATCTACAATTAACAATTTGCATTCATGTACAGTGTGTTAACCCAAATAAAATGTGGCAGGGTGCAATGTACAAAACAGACGTCAAGCCAAATAAATTATCAATACTGACCAGAAGTTGACAAAAGAGTTTAAGCAGAGTGTGAAAGGTGGGAAAGATGATCTTAGTAACGTTTCTAGCATAGAACCTAGATGACTGAAGGCACAACTCCAAGTTATGAATGAAGTGATGTGGGTGTACGGGTGGCACAAGAGCAGAGTCAGAAGCTGAGAGATTTTGGGTTTGGGGAGGTGAAATTGAGCAGATAAGATGCTTCCAAACATTTTACTTCCAAGGACAGAATTAATCTGAACACCATACATTTGCTGCCATGACTATGCGCTCAATGCTTCAATCTGATTTATGCTTCTTGTTTGTTGAGGTAGCTAAAAATGTTTCCTGATCATATATTCACAAAGAAAAAAAGAATGGAAGGTGTCATTCACTCTTAGTTAACTACTCTCAAAAGAAATAGCCTAAATTGCTTGGCTACGAAAAGTTCAAACGCTATAGTAGTGCTGCCTGAAATGTCTTTTCTCTCTTTAAATATATCAACAATGCCTTGCTGGAGTATATTTTTTGAAAAAAGTACCTTTGTTTGAGCTTCAAGGTGTATTACAGTTGTATGTCAAAGTGGAAATGTGTTCACCCTTGAGCATAACACCAACGCTCTTCTATTTTCATATCTGCCTGGTAAATCCTACAACAGACTATTTCTCTGTAGAAAGGGAGGCGAGTGTTGATGATGCTCATTAGCACTCACTCAGGGGACCTAATAATCTGATTTCTTCCCTTTAATTTTACGTAATTGCCTGGATTTGAGCCAAACCAGAAGGATACGGAAAAAAAGAATGTAGTTTCTCCATCAGCATTCCTCAGTGATTGTTGAACATGGATATTTACTCAGCAAATTTCACACAATGGTAACGTGGGCAGTCTGCTTGAGATCAGGATGTCACAATATACTCCATCATTGAATTACAGAACCTGACATTAATCTCAAATTTCCATCCTGTAAGTCCACGTCACTGCTGACGGAAGCACTTGCTGCCAATAAATGCAATCAAGAGCAATTCCAATTAACAGCCAGAACTAAATGGTGCAGTACTTGCATAAATCTTTCAGCTTTTACGTCACATTACAAAAACATTGTCCATGGAAAAGACCCACATTAAATCCATTTTGGCAAGCCAAGAAATTTGATCAAGCATCTAACACGATTACTGGTGACTGAGAAATATTTGTGTTGAACTCACAGACACTGCAATTTGCATGTTATTTTCATATCCGATGCCAATGCTGTCTAGTTAGTGACAACAAAAATATGCGTGAACCATCATTTGACGTAATGTAGTAAAACACGACTTAATTGATGAACATTTCTCAGGTTAATTTAAAATTATGCATTTAATGACGAGCATATGTTCATCACGAATTTATAACTTTAAAATATTAAAGGATTAGACTTTTCAAATTTGTGAATGCTATTTAATTTCACTTGAACAGGGTGCCCATCTCAGCATTTCACAGCCTTTCTAGGCTGTGGAGTTCTACTACTGTCAAGTGTCTAACTTTCTTTGTCTACTTATGTGGTTTCAGCATTAACTTAAAGGTCACTTATGCAAGAATAGGAATCATTTTCAATTCCCACTGCCTAGGAAGTAACCTGTTCAGATGATTTGCCTGCTCAAATATCATTTCAGTGAAACCAATGGGTATTAAAGTGGATGGGCAGTCTGTGCCCCAAGGTACTGCCCAGGTAATAAATTTGAAAATTACCTGCATTGTTCCTTTAAAATTCATATAAAAATGCAGAGGTTACATATTTTTGTTTGACAATGACAAGCAATGAGTAACTACTTTAGAGATGTTACACAAAGCCAGACTGATCTTTAGAGTCAATGATTCAGTACCACTTTATTAAATTTGAAATTTTACTGCTAAAAATATTGAATTATTAAAAAATGACCAAACATGCTTTCAGCAATCTATCAATTGTTTAAATGAATTTAAATAACATACACAAATATTAATATCCCTTTGCTTCAATGTTTTAGGTAGGCAGTCAATCATCTGTGCCAATGGCAATAAAGGTTGCCATTCTCTTCATTTTCATATCATACAATTTCCAACATTGGTAGTGAATGTCACAGTACCAAAACAGCTCCAAACAAGTTACAACTGATATTCTGTGTGACTGTGACAAAAGGTAAACTTTCTCTCTTCAAATGTCTTGCTGTGTCTATATCCCTTGATGTAGTCGACCATACCAGTGTCCTTCAATGTGTCTCCAGTGTTGTCCAATTGGAGGGGACTGGTCAAACCTGGTCCCATTCTTATTCCTACTGATAGGTGAAATACCAGTCACAATGACTTCTCTTCCTCTACCTCTCTTGACTCCTCCACTATTGCTAAACCGCCAGACTGGATATGCAGAAATATCCTTCAATTAAATATTGCTAAGACTCAACAGTTGTTTTGAGTCCCCTCCTCAAGACTCCACTCCCTCACTATTTCAACATGCTCTTGGATGCTCTCCCACATTCCATCTTCTATAGACTTGAGAAGAGATTTAACTCAGCTGCTCATGTCTTCAAGCCTAGCAAGTCCCATTTGTCTTTTGCCTTTTGACCTTAAAACCTTATTGGATCCAATAAGAAACTTTCATTTCAAAATCCTCAATTGTTTTCTAATCCTCCACGTTCCTATCACAATAAATCTTCTCCTACCACACAACCTTGAGAGATATCTGCATTTCTCTAAATCTGGCGTCTTCAGCATTCTAATTTTAACTGCTGTACAACTGGTAGCCACGCCTTCAGTTTCCTCGGCCCCAAATTCTGGAATGCCAACCGTACACCTTTTGTTTCTCTACCTTGATTTACTCCTTTACGGCATTCCTTACAGTTGACCTCTTTGACCAGCTTTTTGGTCATCTAATCCTGATGTGCTTTGATGTCATACTTTGTGCTCAAATGCTCCTGTGAAATGCCTGGCAACATTGTATTATGTTAAAGGTGCTATACATGTACTTGTGGTTGTTATTTGTCTTTATGGTACTCACAGAACTGCATTGTGTGCAAACTGGCTACTGCCTTAATGTCATACCATTAAAGGATACCTTCTCTTTGAAATACCAAATTGGCTGCAAGACACTTAGATCTTAGAGTCAGGAAAGGCAGTGTATAAGGGCTAGTTCCTTTTTTGCTGCCTACTCAGTGCTCCACTCACAACAATATATTGTCAGCTTAGAAAATAGTAGCCTTAACTGACTGATCAGTCATGTGCAATGTGAATTCAGAAGTATGCCTTGAGCTCGTGCTGTATTTGAAGGGATGCTGTCTTTTATGTAAAGGCATTAATCTGGAAGGCAGTCTTTGACAAGATTCGGACATCACCACTAAGTTCTCATGGTGTCCTGGGCAGCATTCTCCTCTCAACCGTCAGCATGAAGAGCCTTCTCTTGATCATCCAAACATGTGCCTTTGTTAGTGCATGCTACATACAAACTTTTGCCAACATAAAATTACTGCCTGAACTTTAAAAGTAATTGATTCATTTTAAAATTTGAGTCATGAGAGGATTCAATATAAATGCAGGCTTCTTGCGTTTTCTTTCTATGAGGACCAAAGTGCACACAACTGGGACATGAGCATTTCTGAAAGTTACACCTATTACTAAAGCTATGGCCTACTAACTTAAATTGCCAATACAGTTGTCAGTGGTTCAGCAGACAGCAGGGCAGACAACTGTTTCTCCATCTGTTCCACTGCTGTTGGTATAGTGTCAAGTGCTTGCTCCACATGGTGCATGTGTTGTAGCAATCTCTGTTGACAAGCAGGCCTCCTAAGGTGTGTATCATCAGTTGACGAAACAGAGCCATTCAACACATGTGGCTTCAGTACTACATCTCCTGTCCTCTCAACTAGTTTCCCTGCTGTTGTTTTGTAACCTTTTAGCTCGTACTTACTTGCTATTGAAACTACATGGCTGCAATGCTGTATATCTGAGCTTCTCATGAATTTAAGTAAAAGTGAAGCTGTTTGATGCAATGATGCTCAGTCATGTTGCTGCCTCCTTAATGCTCTATATAGACAGCAGATGTAGTATAATGAGCAAACTTTTTTCATTTTCAGTGCTGTGTTTGTATGACATGAAGCAATATACAGCGTGTACAAAAATACAAACAGTGCAAATCAAACACACGTTGCTTACAACTTTTTTAAGACCAACTTCCTGCAAGATCTCTTTCTCCAAATTGCCACATATGATGTTCTTGCATGTTAAATTTTAATTTTAGATGGTCCACCTGTCATTGTCCATCAACTGACTGCAACTTTGGCCATTAAAGGTGGGAACAATGATGATCCCTAAGATGTCTCATGCTCCTGCTGTAATATTAAGTATTTAGTTGTCAGATTATTTAGGACTGAATTTTATGGGGTTTTTTTGGCTAAATGCGAGTCGCAAGAAGTTTGTGGAAGAATTCTCGCCTCAAGGCTGAGTGAATTATCTCACTGTGCCTAACCAAACTTGTCAAGTTAATTGCCATTTTCGTGTGCATGTGCATGTGTGTATCACATCCAATTTCCTCCTCTGTCTGACTGCACACTGTTCCAGGAACAGTGTGGCACTCACAGGATATCCTCCCCAAGACCAGCATCTCTTGCATCCATGCCATCTTTGAAAACCTGCTGAACATGTGCAGGAGCACTGGCTTTTGGGAACTTCCTGCTCAATTCTGGGACTGAGGAAAGATGGCTTGAAAAGGGGAAAGTTGGCACTCTCATTCTTCAAAAGGAAGCTGGGGTCTTAGTCAACTGGATGGTGCAAGTCAGAGGGGTCCTCTTCCCAGAGGATATCCAAAGGAGACAGTGCCACCACCTGATACCAGCCTAGTTGGAGATCACCATGTGGGTCAGTGCTATATTGAGGGGGGTGAAGGAATACGTTGCAGGGCAGGAAAAAGGTCAATGACATTTTCCGCTCCACCAGAGTAACTGCCATACTCTATTCTGTGCTACCTCACACTCACTCCATCTTTGCCACTGCATCCAGCTCTCACCAAACCTCATCCTCTGGCAGACCCGCTGGTGCACGAAACACCTTCCTTCACGTGATCATGTCACTTCCCCAACATCCACTCTTATCCTCCAACACACTAACACTACATCTCCTTGGTGTTTCCTCTTCACTCCCTCGGAACACCTCAATACTTTACCGCCACATGCTCATCACTATTGACTGTACCATCCAATGGTACTTAACTCATCTGTCCCCTTTATGTCATTTTAGGAGAAGACACCACATAACAGGGTGGAGTGATGCTGTATGAGTGGGTTTGTCTTCAACCCCGAAAGGAGAGAAAAGTGGCCTCACAGAAGAAGACTTAGATCACTCTTAAGGAGACATAATTTCCTGTCTGAAAGGTTTCTTATCCAGGTGTCTGCTCTATGGTTGTCATTTTGGTGGGTTAGTTTGGCTAGTTTTTCTTGAAGAATCTGTCTTTTCTTGGTTCTTGTTATCTGTTGACTGATGTCAATGGCTTGATCGAAGTCAGTTGTCCAGTCTTGGTTGGTAGCGTTTAGGAATAAGGTTTTTTGGCACATACTTTCTCTGGCATATCTATGGAGCCAGCTGTGTGCGTCATTGATCAAGCAACTAACACCCCCCGATTCTACGGCCTCCCGAAGGTACACAAACATAAGTTAGCTACAAGAGTACACAAACACCAACTGGCAACAAAACAACATGACCAATACTCACCCATCTCCATCCACATGGATAAGGAAAACCACCAGCTTGCTTGGGACAACACCAGAATCCTAGGTAATAAGGTGTAGAGCTGGATGAACACAGCAGGCCAAGCAGCATCAGAGGAGCAGGAAAGCTGACATTTTGGGCCTCGATCCTTCTTCAGAAATGGCCGGCTGTGTTCATCCAGCTCTCCACCTTGTTATCTTAGATTCTCCAGCATCTGCAGTTCCTACTACACCAGAATCCTAGGACAGGCCAAGCAGAGACAATTACGGGAATTCCTAGAGGCCTGGCTCTCCACAAAGATGGCCATCAACAAACACATAGAGCTAGACCCCATATACACTCCATTGCGAAGGAAAACCGGAAGTGAGGTAACCCAGCACTACAGAGTTTAAATAACAGGCGGGAAAACACAATAGCACTTCACTCGAGGCTGCACTGATGATGTTACCAGCAGGGTAACGAACGTCTGCAGAACAACGAACCAGCTCAGCGAGCGAACCAACCACAACATCCACAACCCGAGCTACAAACCTACTCTTAAACCTTAAAGGCCCACATAATTCTGCGGAGGATGCATGGAATAGTGCACACTGATAGTTCCAAGGACAGCAAAGATTGACATGGGATTCCCAGCAACTGCTGGAGGGAAGTCAATGATGCTCATTAATTAGTCAATGGATACCAATTACTTGCACCCACTTCAATTCAGTGATGGCTCAGGGATCAAATGAGAGCTTTCCTGCACCTTCTGAATGCTACAAAGCAAACCCTGCCTTTGGCTTTGGCTTGGATAGTGTGGGAGGGATATTGGCCGATGAAAGCCACCTTCCTGCCTTTGTCCCAGCTTCCTCCCTACTACCGCCCAGAACCGCCATCACTGCCATTTCCATTCCAGCATCACAGTGCGGTCCCTTGGCAATGCTGAACCGTGGTGGTTGGTATTGCTCTCGATGCGGCACTGAGGAGCTGTCAGCATCCGAATGGCTGGCAGGTCTTCGTGGGTGGCACTTTTGACACTGGGATCATTAATATTGGACAACTCCCATGGGACTAACAAAGGCTCCCCATCAAACTGAAAAAAAGGATGAATTGCAGATGCGGAAAATCAGAAACGAAAACAGAAATTGTTGGAAGAACTCAGCAGGTCTGGCAGCATGTGTGAACAGAAAGCAGAGTTAACATTTCAAGTCCAATGACCCTTTCTTCAGGATCACACCAGGCTGACTTAATCTAGCCCATTTGGCCCCTTGTATGAAAAAATTAAAAAGGCCTGTACATTACTGGCATTACATTCGTCAATGTCTTAATTGAGCCTTTCTTTGACTGGCTGCAAATGAGAATCTCTGCATCATGAACCAGAAGTAAACTGTTAAGTGCTGGATTTTCACGTTGGAGGTGGGAATCAGAGCTTGACTTATTTTGTAAAATCTTCCCACTTCCAATCCAAGGTTCAAACTCCAATGCAACTCACATATAACCCAATGGCACTTAAAGGTAGGCTACCTCATTGAACAAAAAACATACCGGAGGAAGTCCCTCAAAGAACCCACTATACAATGAAATGCCTCCTTCCCTCCCTTGTCCTCCCGAAAACAGTCAAGCGTTCAGCTCTCATTGGTCCCTATTGAGACAATGAAAATGCAGCGCTAAGAGTTTATTGCAGCTGTTTTCACCAAGATTTGTTCACTTCATGCCTAGATACACAAGCAAATTAGAGCGTTGGCAATTTAATGTCTTTACTTAAACAGCAATCAATGTGCTGGAGAAATATCGCACTTCAGGTGTGTCCTGCTGATCACACACCAATAATAAAATAAATGAAGCTGAAGCAAAAGACTTGAGAATTATGATAATTTTCATAAATTCTTTTCAAGAAAATATTTAGCTTGTCATTCATGGAAAAAATAGTTTCCATAGGAAAGAGAAATGCATGCAGCAGACAGACATGCTAACATGAGAGCAGAAAGAGATAGACAAATGTCCGCACAGACAGGGTAAGGAGAATAAAGATTGCAAGGGCAAACTACAGTTATATGGAGTATTGTCAAGGAATAGAACAACAGAGGTTTTGAATTTACCCATATCACTCAGGAACTTTGTTCATTCGTTCACCGTCAAATTTACAATTTCTTTAGAAAGCAAACGTAAATCTTTTTCAAAGTATTTTATTGCTGTAATCTTGACTGAAGATAGTTGCATTGTTTCCTCATGTCTGCTGATATTTTAAACCTCTTCACATAAAACATAAAATATCAAATATTAATCAGAGATAAATGTCACATCCATAGTCTATAACAGAAATGCAATGCTGACAAACATAACAAGCAACCTTAACTTTCTAAAAACAATTGGAGAATAACAAGCATTATATACATTGATTTACATCATATAATTATCTTGAGAAATGCATTCTCCTCCAGTCATTGCTTATACATATAAATGGTTGTCCTAGTAACAGAAGTGACAACAATGCTGACATATTTGTGGTTGCTTTTGGTATGAAGTCTTATATTTCATCCGCTCATTTATTCTAAAATATGCAGTGAGCTTTAACCCAAGGAATAGCATATCAAATAGTACCTGCTGCTAAGCCATTTGAACCCTGGCTATGGAAATCAGCCAAGCACAACATGCAATCAGTAATTCAGAGAGACAGGTACATCACATCAATGATAGCGCAAAAGTCTTCCTGCAAGTTCTTCAGTTCATCCAACGGAAGTTAACAGCATATCCGCATGTAATTACCAAAACAGTAAGATGCAGATTCTCTATTATAAGGATATTTGTTGATATTAAATAGCTTTGTGAAATACCTCTTCTGTTCTGGAACAACTCTCACCACTATGTTATTAAAATGTGATATTAGTCTGAAGGTATAATTACACTTGTAAGCTAATTCACTGCAAAAATAAAGCTAATGATCTTTATTTCATGAAAAAGCTACATATTACTTAGCCGACTGCTTAATTTTAATCACTCAAACCTGTCGGGTATCATTCATTTTAGTTTGAAAATATTATCCATTCTGTTGCATCTTAAAAATAAATTGAGCTCCACGTGGTACAAAGGGTTTTTGATCTATCTTGCTCATCATTATCTTAAATGTCTTGGCAGCACTGTGGTAATGTTACTGGACTAGTAATTCAGAGACCCAGGCTAATTATCTGGAGACAAGTTTAAAACCCACCACAGCAGCTGGGGAACTTAAATGTAACTAACAATTTGAGGAAAAGAACCTCATAATGAGCACCATGGACAAGGTCAGAAATGAGGATCTTTGTACATAGAGTTCAATGCCATTCATGACTCCTCAGATACTGAAACAGTCTGTGCGTGCATGCAGCAAGACTGAGACAACATTCAGTCTATCTAGATAAGCAGCAGCAGGCATTGGCCATCTCTATAATAAAGAATCTGACCATTTCCGTTGAGCATTCAATGGCATGACCATCACTGAAAGCTCCACTACCAACTATCCCGGGGTTACTGTTGACCAGAAATTAGACTGAAATAGCTACGTAAATACTGTGGTTACATGAGCAGGTAAGAGATCAAGGATTTTGCATCAAGTACCTTCTGAACTTCCAAACTGTGTCCAATTACAAGGCACAATCATTAATATGATGGCTGAGAACATCTTCAACAACACTCTTAAGTTCAACATCATCCAGAGTAAAGTATCCTGTTGATTGGTACCCAGCTACCATCTTAAGTATTTGACAACACTTTCCATGATCTCAACCACCTGTAAAGGACAAGCCAAATAGATAACTGGGAACATCACCTCCTGCAGATCCCCTCCAATTTAAACACCATTTGTCACGGAACTGTATTCCAGTTCTTTAAGTGTCACAGAGTTAAGACCATTGTCCTTCCCCGACATCACCGTGGATGTAACTATATTACACAGATTGCGGTAACTCCAAAGATTAGCTCACCGCCTTCCTGACTGTAATCAGAGATGGGGAAGAAACGCAGGCATTACCATGAATAGGAAAACAGAAAAATAGAAAACATGAGTAGGTCATTCAGCTCTTTGAGCCTGTTCCATCATTAGTATAGTCATGGCTGATCACCCAGCTAGTACTCTGTTTCCACTTTATCCCCATACATTTCGAGTCTTTCAGCCTTCAGAATTATATCTAACTCCTTCTTGAAAACATTCGCTGTTTTGGTATCAAGTGCTTTGTGTGGCAGAGAATTCCACCTGCTCACCACTTTCTGGATGATGAAATTTCTCCTCATCTCCGTCCCAAATAGCATACCATGTATTCCTTGTTTATGGATGAGCCAGACATCGGGGACATCTTTCCTGCATTTACCCTGTCTACGCCTGTTAAAATTTTACAGATTTCTATGAAACCTCCCCTCATCTTCTCAACCCCAGCAAATATAGTCATGACTGGCCCAGTGTCTCTTAGAGAGAGAGAGAGAGAGAGACAGATGCCCACATCCCAAGAATCAATAAAATAAAATCCAATTTTGCAATATTCCAATGTTCTTGATAATTGTAACTATCAGATTATGAAACACTGGGCACAACTCCATGATTTTTTTTGAAGCATGGCACCTCCATGTTAGATGACAATTGCCAGTCTGCTCCCAATTGTGAGATAACACACTGGATTGTCCACCAATCAGCTCAATAGAGCTGACAGCTGAGTGAGGTGAATATTTCACCCTGTCATGGGCCTTGACATTGGTCACCTTGGTGACCAGAGGCCAGTGACTTCTGAGTCCTCAAGCACATCAGTTGAGGCCCACGGCCAACTCTTCAGGGGCTCCAACAGTGAGATGGCAAGCTTTTTTTTTATCCTTCTTGTGATCTGGTGATAAGAGGCAAAGAGCCAAAGGCCACCACCTTGCCTGCATCTGTGCTTCCAAATGCCCCCAAATTTGGGTAACTGTTAACAATAACAACTGAGCAGGTGAATTACCTTGTCCTCCAACTGGGAAACTAGCCAGCTTTCTGTCAATGAGGGAAGCAAATTATCAAGGTGGTAGTGAGGTGTGGTCCTTAGAGGTCACTGATTGACCACTTAAGGGCCTTATTTGCTGGACAGTGAAGATTGCTCCCATTGGACCTTTGCCTGGCACTTAACTCCAGCTAACTAAAGAACTGCAGATGCTGGAAATCAGAAAACAAATCAGAAATTACCAGAAAAACTAAGCAGGGCCCGGCAGCATCTGTGGAGAGACAGGAAAGTTAACATTTCAGGTTCAGCGACCCTTCTTCAGAACCCCAGTTCAGTTCAGTTCAGACCTGCTCAGTTTTTCCAGCAACTTCTGATTCTGGTACTTAATTGCAAAGGTGGTGATAAAGGATTGGGAGAGGGGGTGAGCTTTTCTCCAGTGTCAACTCACCTAATTATTTTCCCTGTGTGACACCTCTCTCATCACCTCCCAGGAGGATAGGATAGGTCTTGCTATCATGACTGTGTTGGAGGAGAAACCCAACATAAGATTTGATTTTGCAGGGATTAAAACCAGATCACAACTTCAAGTAAACCTTGTGACAATTCATAATCAATATAGAAGAATTCTGACATACAGCAAAATGTGATAGATTAGAATATATTCACAATCAAAGTAATAGAGACAGTCCTGTGCAGGATCTCCTGCATGATTTTGTTATGGACTAGACCAAACCCCTGAAAAACATATCAAGAAGATAGCCTAGACCCTAGTCTGTAGCTTATCTCAAAGTGAGTGCAAGTTGCTGCATTCCAGATCTGATTCGATTGGTTCAAACTACTAAGCTTTCAAGCAAAACACACCTTACTTTCACACCACAGTTCAAGTACCAACAAAAAAGAAGGATTGGCAGAAGTATTTTGATAGAGTTAAAGTTAACAAAATAATATATTATTTAACCATTACTCTTCAACTGTTCCAATGTAGCAGCATCCCATAACACACACGTGGCAAAAGCAAATTCAGCAAAATAGATTTTTCTCACTTGTGATCTTCTCCAGTCCAGGAGAAGAAACACCAACTGAATGAAACTTGCAGCAGAGAGAGAATGCAAGCTTTTGCAGCAGCAGCAACATTTAGCAGCTTCAACTCCAAAAACCCTAACCTCATCAACTAAAAGCAAAAATGAAACCTTCAGTCTGCGTGAGCCTGACTCCAACCACTCACGCTTCTATTGTCTAATTAATAAAAAACTCTAAGCTATGTAGCCATATTTTAGCTGTGGCTGATAGGTGCTTTCCATAGAGCAGACATCTCATTACTAGGTTTCCAAAAAAAGAGAAATAGGCCAGATAAGTCCCTTTTACAGGCACATATCATCATACTATATTCTGCAAAGCAATGAATGCAGTTATGATGTGAAAATGCAGAAGAACAACGTGTCTCCTATAGCATTACTATTAGAAACACATTACCAGATTTTAGACATTTTATGAATCTGATGATACTATTAATGTAACGTCAACTGTTCAGAAGGTAACATAGACATTCTGAAATAACAAGGTGTAGAGCTGGATGAACACAGCAGGCCAAGCGGCATCAGAGGAGCAGGAAGGCTGACGTTTCAGGCCTAGACTCTTCTTCAGAAAACATGGACATTCTGAAGTTTTATTTGTCCGGATCTCAGTCAATGTCCGCTAGCCAGAAGATCAAGCAAACAGAAGTCAAAATTGCTTTCTAACTCAACCACTTGCATATCTTTGTCAGCGCAATGGTGGTGAGGGCTGTCTGATAGGGACAGGGTGTGAAAGAAGAAACGGTGTGGTCAGCTTTCAGGATGTCCCCAAAGCCAGATCTCTTGATCACCACCTACCTCTTCCCAATGCCAGGTCACAGGAGTGATGAGTGCCATTGAACGAGGGACACCCCACCCACTCACCCACCACGGCTGCCCACGGGAGGCTACAAATGTCATGAACAGGGTTTGCTCTTTGGTCAGCCTGCAGTAACTGGACAAGGCCCTGAATTGGACCTCAGTTCAGAAGACCGTACATGAGCTTTCCCACCTAGGATTTAAATTGGATGGAAGTGGCCAGTTCACATAGCACCCTTCCCCATCACCTTCCAAATCAGCTCCAGGGGGAATCAATAATTCCAGCACTGGGGGGTTAATAAATTCTGCACATTGTATGGTACTAAACTCTGGTCTTCCCCACCTGGCTTCAAGGTGCAACTTTCTGGCATCACAAAACCTTCCATCTTGAAATCCTGCTGAGAACCATCTAAAAATTTACCTGGTGATCAAGTTTAGCTGTCAATTGTGGATGGGAATACCGCGGCTCTGAGAGGTTATTTTGTCCTTTTATTTTGAAGAGTGGTTTTAAGGCAGGGGCACGGAGCAGTCTACCAAAACCACGAGAGTAAACAGCCTATGAGGCCTTGGGTTTTTTTTTAAGTTGGAACAACACAAGCAGCCTGAAATGGGTGTGGTCAAGCTCCTACAGAACCAGGATTTTTCATTTCCAGCTGTTGCTTTTGGGGTCTGGAAGGAGTAGAAGCTATTCTTGTTCTCGCTTGGTTACAGCTAGAATATGGTTACATGTAGGAAACATATAAGTAGCTTGAGGACAAAGCACGACGTCTCCTTCAAAGAGCCAACACAAACGTAACGGTCCAATACTCTTAAGTGCTGTAAGTTTCTATGACTGCATGATTACAAAGGTAATCACTGATTCATACTTAAGTTTACACACAGTTGCTGTGCTGTGATTTCAATCAACTGAAGTGGGAAACATAGAAAAAGCAGCAACTTTAAAATTTCACTGATAGCATGTGCCATGTTCAAAAAGAATGCATTTAAATTGCACTTTTTGATGGAAGTACCTACTTTTGACTAAATATATTTCACTAATAAAAGGCTATGGCTGTGTACTTTCATTTCAAACTGTCACATATAAACACCTATTGTGTTTGCCCTGTTATGTTTATGTTAGACCACCAACAGTATTCAAAATAAAACTTCACGTTTTATATAACAAAATCTTCTAGGACCATTAAAATGCTTACTTTTTGAAGTGATACTGAAGTTGTTCAGCTGTCTGTGAAACACGTCAACTAACGTGCCATTTTACTCGGTTTTTTGCTGGAGACACCCTCTATCTTGCTAGTATGAAAGTGTACCAGTGGAGAGGCCAGTAAATTTAAACCAGGGCAATTTTCTACTTCTATTTAAGAAAAGATTTACATGGACGTTGCCAGGGTTGGAGGATTTAAGCTAAAGGGAGAGGTTGAATTGGCTGGGGCTTTTTCCCCTGGAGCGTCGGAGGCAAAGGGGTGACCTTATAGAGGCTTATAAAATCATGATGGGCATGGACAAGGTCTTTTCCCTAGGGTGGGAGCATCAAAAACTAGAGGGTATAGGTTTAAGGTGAGAGGGCACAGATTTAAACGGGACCTAAGGGACAACCTTTCTAATGCAGAGAGTGGTGTGTGCATGGAATAAATTGCCAGAGGAAGTGGTGAAGGCTGGTATAATTACAACATTTAAAAGGCATCTGGATGGGTCTATGAATAGGAAGGGTTTAGAGGGATATGGGCCAAATGTTGGCAAATGGGACGAGATTTATTTAGGATATGTGGTCGGCATGGACGAGTTGGACCAAAGGGTCTGTTTCTGTGCTGTACAGCTATCTGACTCTAAAAACAAATCACCATTGCAAACAAATGTTAAATGATGAACAGCGGCTTGTGGCACCAAGCTAAGAAGCCAATTTCCTTTGTTTTACTTATTACCAATACTTCTAAATAAATAGACAGATGTACTGAACGAATACTACACCTGATAGTTCTTCCCTGTGGGAACAGAATGATTTTTGGAATTTAGCAGCTCTGGGCTTTGATGCTTCCAGTATTAACTTTCCTATTTCTGGCTAATAGCCTAATAAAATTCATTTCTACCTTAAAGCTGACTAGGTCTTGTAATTGTGCCACGGGGTTAATCAAATGTAGCTCTACAAAGATTACAACCTCACCTTATGAACATAGCCCTGGGACAGGCTAAATTGAAGTGATTTAGAATGGACAAGTGCATGGATATATCTTAGTCACAGCAGACTGAATAAAGCAAAAACAGGAACCGTAGAGAAAAGTTAAAAAGTTTCTGTCACAGTCTATTCTTTATTTCTTTTGTGTAAATATAAAATCTACAGCACCCAAAGTTGTGAATGGGGTTCAACTTGAGCAGCACTTCAAACAAGGTTAAAAAAATTCTGCAACTCTTTCAGTTTTGTGCCCGGTGCCTAATGCACTCCTATGATCAAAAACTCAAAGCACAAATCACATTTGAAACCAGCAGCTGGAAAATCAAATGGACAGTTTATGACAAGGACTCTACTCCACACTTTGTCACAGAATACGGGTCTATGCTTGCGCCTGTGGTCTACAAAGTTAGCACACTGGAGATAAGGTTCCTTGAAAGAGCTGAGTCAAGGCATGCTGTGCGAATCTACATCCTTGAACTAGTTCAAACGACTTGCCCCTTATGTGCCTGATTGGGAATCAGCAAGCAGTCTGAGAATTAGTGAGGGAGGAATCAAATTACAAAAAATATATACGTATTAAGCAACATTTGAAGCGTTGCTGATTGTGGTGTTAATAAAAGTTCACAATCTTTTGTGGGTTATTGCCATGATAAATATAGACCATTTTAACTAGTTCTCATTAGATTATAACAGCATTTGTGACCAGTGCTGTATGTTAATTGTAGCCTCTCATTTGCCAAAACCTTCACAGCCTTCTGTATTCAGCACAGCGTGATATACTGCATTTTAAATTCTCACCTTTAATCTATTATTTGAAATACATTCTTTAATCTGCAAATATATACGACTTTTACCATTTGACTCTGGGGGACAAGCTTTTGTGTTTTAGAATTGGCAGGATCCATATATTTAATGCTCTGGATTCAGCTGTGCTGCCTCCACAGTGAGTAGTCTATTAACATGAACTTTGGGCTCACACATGAAGAGTTGCCTCTTTGGAAAAGCAGCTGTCAAAATTCACATTAGGGAAACCATATATCTTGAAATTCAGCACAGGAATGGGAATATTAAAACTTTACAGTGATACAAACATTCTGTTTGCAGTTTTACACTATCTACTATTGCTTGTCCAAGAAGGTGAGTAGCATGTTTCAAAGGTCTGTGGTAATCTTGATATGGATTGTGAAATCCCAATCTCAGGTGACTTGCTTTATAACTTCCACTCTAAAATCAGGATTATGAAGTGCCAACCTCTGTCTGAGTGCTGGTGACAGTAAGGATGAAACCAAGAACCAATCAATGGACAAATGTGGACATATGTTCAGATCTATTACTCTGTGACTCAAACTTAGTTCTTCTAATCCAGTGTGGAACAATGAACTACAGGACTCCTCCACCAGCCCAGTCCATCGCATTCCCATTTGCTACAGCATAGATGGTGACCTGTTCTTGTTGGTCCTTTTTAAATGTATACTTTGCAAGTCTTGGGCTGGTCCTGTCTTCTTTTCCATTTGATGGTACCCAATTAACTGCCACTCTGGCAGGGCAATTGTTAGTCTCATTCATATCTTTACCAGGATGCTGTCTAAGTTTTCTGACCAGCACTGTCTCACCGGTGATTTTGTCTCTCCAAATGATGCCCAAGATGCTTCCAAGGCTGTGCTGATGCAAGATGCCAAATGACAGGCGTATGGGATCACACCTTCATAACTGTATTTATGGTGATGGAAAGCCAGACCATGTGGAGTTACTTAAAGTCTGATGTTGCTGCGCCAGTTCTTGCATAGACATTGATATCTACATCACCCACCCTGCAGATGTCACTTCTGACACAGAGGAAGTGATCAATATCCTCATTTTATTTTTGAGCAAATGGTAATGGGGACAAGCCTTGAAGCCTCGTGATGTCATGTTCCATGCATGAATGGTGAGATGACCAAAACAAAAGTTTGTGCTGCTGTTCTCAAACAAATATATGAACAAGAACAGGAGTAGGTCATTCAGCCCCTCATGCCTGCTTCACCATTTAATAGGATCAAGGCTGATCCGATCGCAACCATAAATCCATACTGCCACCTACTCCCCTCAAGACTGCTGGTTATGTTTTGGAGTGAACGTAATTTTCTGGTCATGAAGTATGTGCATGCAACCCTAGTTTACAAACAGACTCTGATACTCTCCATTACCTACGTTACTCAAAGTCCTTGAATTAGTTTCTTGTTCCTACACTAAACAAGTTCAACTTGGTCAATATGCAAGAAATGTTAAGTCGTTGTAACTTTTCATAACTCATTCATTACTCCACACTTAATTTCTTACTCTTGCAAGAAATATTTGGCGCTATAAATGGATGAATAAAGAACATAGTTTCATTTTTCCAATAAACTACTAATTTTCAGCATAATAAAATACTTTAATGTAATTTTCTACAGGAATCTCAGGAACATGAAGCATAGTAAAGTTGACAGTGATTTGCAGACTTGTGAATCATCTCCGGAAAGCAATGTCATTGCATATCAATTCGTGTCGATTTATGAAATGGAGGTCTGCTGGGGAAGTTGGTCACATATAATCCTTCTGAATAGAATTAGTTTTCTCAGAAAAAAAACGGAGAAGCATTGCATTTATATAACATTTTTCACATTGTTAACTCACCTTAAAACACTTGACTTTTGGAGGAAAATGAGGAAAAGTGACACATCCCAAAATAGCTTCTCCCAAGTCTCATCACTTTGTGATTGAACCAGTCAGCTTGTTTTCATTTAGCGCATTGTGAATTTCAGAAAGGAGAAACACTGAGTTTGTTCATCTTTTCTGAAACTGACCAATGTTTGATTGCTCAAGAAAATTTAAAATAAAATCATTTAGTTCCAACAAAATTATCCTGGTAACAACACTAAAAGGCAGGTATATGCAAAGTGAAGCGAATCCAGCAAAATCCTGGCCCCCATTCTTTCATTGGTGATGGAACAATGAATATTAGGTTATAACAGTTAGACATGGTCTAGCACCATAAATGATAGCGTAAGTTACTTTTTCCACAAGCTTTTCATTTACGCCATTCAAGCTTCTCAACAACTTAGATGCGAGATTAGAATTGCATTAAGTCTCATATAAAATATCAAGGCTGTACAGTTAGGTGCATTGCAAAGCATACTTTTGAATAAGTCGATAATGTTTTTGTTTCTCTTGTCCTAGTCTCTTCTGCACTTTGTAACTTCATAACTGCAGTGTGAAGTTAGTGAGATTATCATTCATTCATATAACAAATTAGGTTATAGATTTTGGAGGTAAAATATGGAAGACTGAACAGGACAGCACTGAATCGTCAAGTTTAGTGGGAACAAAGGCACTGTTAAGAATTTCAATAGCAAATGAATTGAAGCCAAGATGAACACAGGCAGTATTATGGAGATGGACATAGGTAGTCTTGCTGATTGCTAAGTGGTCTGTTGCTCAACTCAATCAAATAAGAAACCAAGGTTGCAAGTCTTCTGGTTTTGCCTCAAACAGTGGCCAGTCAAAGGAATGGAGTTGAGAATTAAGGAGCAGAGACGGTTGTTTTAGTCTTCCTAGCATTTTGTTTCTGCATAGTAAGGTAGATGCTGGACAGCTGATGTGACAAATCAGATGGTGAAGGAGTTGAAAGACATTGTGTGAAGTATAGTTCATTGAGAATTACAATGTTCCCACAATATATTCATTGAAAGCATGTCATTTACAATTTATTGGCGGTATTATTTTGCACTTCTGTTGCACACCAATTGCCACCTGAAGTTCAATTCAGATAGAAACATTAATCTCGAATCTTTTTAGTTCTTTTGTGCAGTTACAAAGAGGTGAAAGTCAATTTAACGATCTAATCTAGTTGTCAAAACTAGGACTTATAAATAAAAGTTGCACCAAACAGCACCTAAGGACACTCTGGGACTCATCTTCTTCTAATTAACTGACTACATTTTTCAGCTGTCACAACCCACACGGATCCAAGTGAAAACTACATGGTGTGGTCTTTTATGAATATTTATTTTTTCAGCATATGATGCCCTGAGCTTTTAGCCCCTTGGTACCAGTAAAACATTTAGTTGTTTCAATGGGGCTTAGCCTGGGTCCTCAGCAGGATTAGCGTTCATAGGCAAATTAAGTCAGTCCCACCTCTGTTTTTGATAATTCACTGTTGTCGAAAAGTCTTCAGAGACATCTATTGATTTTGCATTAATTACTTACAAGGACTTATTGAAAAAAAGATTACTTACAACTTTTTCATTACACTCCTTCCATTGCACTCTTAACTATCTACAAAAGACTCGATTAAAGGATTTAGAGATGGTAACCACGATGTAGCAATGGTTTGTAAATTCTTAAATGTTGTTAACATTATCATTTTGTCACCTTGTCACATGAAGGAGTGATTGTAATGTTTTCAAAATGATTGTTGTTCAGACAGATGTCACAACAGGGCTAATTCGTTTGTGTTTCATTTTCAAAATGTTGCCAGGATGAAAACTTTTGCAAAGATTATTTTTATTAATCAATACCGTGCTAAGTGTAACTTCAGCATCTCCCATTCTAACATTCTAGTAACACACTTAGTCATTTCTTAACCAATATATTTTGAAGATAATAGATGACAATTTTCCAAGAAAAACCCCAGAGGATAAAAATATACTCTAATGTTATATTTGCTCCTATTTTCTCAGCGTATAGCATATAAAAAAGGGCTAGGAGGATTGTATATTAACTTTCCGACATCACCTGATTATTTGCTTTGACAATGAGATGATCATATTTTTGTGATTGGTACCATAATTTAAATTGTACTAATTAACAATCTCAAAATGTAACAATTGCATTCATTTCCTTGGAAAACATTTGGTCTTGTTTTGTAATAGACTCACTTCTCATAAAAATATTACAACAGAAATAGAACAGGTACTATGATGTATGGACTGATGAGAATTACAGACAAATATTAGAACATTGATATCCCCGTGGATTTCTGAGCTTACACTGGCTGACCATTAGTGGAAGACTAACAGCTATTATTGTTTAATATAACGGTTGTGCATATTGTCCATAGGGAGTTTAGTTCTGCCCAAATGACACAACTGAGCCAGAGGTCTGTCAGTTTGAAGTCTGAAGTGTGAGCAATCTGACATTGATCAGACAAGGATAAAGAAATAGAAATAAATATTCATTTCCAAAATCAAAATATTGAGAAAAAGAAAATTAATAAAAAGGAGTATATATATTGCATTTGTGTCTTTAAAAATGTGAAGGAACAGCAATGTATTTCTATCGAAAATGCTTATACGGTTAATAGTAGAAGCCTGGGGAGCGTTGCCGATCAAAGGGATCTTGGGGTGTAGGTGCACAGTTCGCAGAAGATGGTGTCTCAGGAAGACAGGGTGGTGAAGAAGAGGTCAGGCACGCGGGCTTTCATTAGTCGGTATTGGAGTTGCTGCTGTACAGGACATTGATGAGGCCACTTTTGGAATACTGCAAGCAATTCTGGCTACCTTCCTATCGGAAGGATATTTTTAAGCTTCAGGGGGTGCAGGCAAGATTTACAACGATGTTGCTGGGACTGGAGGTTGAACAGGCTAGGGCTTTTTTTTCCCTGGAGCATTGGAGGCTGATGGGTGACCTTGTAGAGGTTTATAAAGTCATGAGGGATATGGATAGGGTGAATAGCCAAGGTCTTCCTCAGGTAGGGGAGTCCAAAACTAGAGGGCATAGGTTTAACGTGAGGGGGCAGAAAGGATCTGAGGTGTAACTTTTTCACGCAGAGAGTGGTGTGTGGATGGAATGACCTGCCAGAGGAAGTGGTAGAGGCTGGTACAATTACAACATTTAAAAGGCATTTACATGGATATATGAACAGCAAGGGGTGAGAGGGACAGGGTCCAAATGCTGGCAAATGAGGCTAGGTCAGATTGGGATGTCTGATCGGTGCAGATGAGTTGGATGGAAGATTACATTTCTATGCTGTGTGACTCTGTAGTTGGCCAGGGGACTCTGATAGAGGCATTGCCAGGAAAAATGCAGCAGGTAAAGATGACTGCCCATTAACTGCCAAGCTTTGTTTAAATTTAACCAGACTATTCAAGCCAAAAAGGCACAATGTGTGAGGTGAAAATGTTCAACGTAAACTCTTTTTTTGCAGCAATACTCAAGTTGTATGAGAATTTTCCAATTCATGAAGACATCAGTGTCACTCAGCTCAGAAAACATCTCAATTGACAATAATTTATCACAAATGTAATTCAAAACATTCCATGTTATGTGTTCTTAAATAGTATTCGGATTAAAACTAGAGTCTAGTTCCCAATGGAACAATGGTCTGTTGCTATCATGCTTTGCAGCTGCTCTACTGACATTACTGTTACCTATAGTGGTCGGTTTCCCATTAGGCTTCCTACAAGTAACTAAAATTAGGTCATCTCCTTTGATATTTATAAAGAAGTCCATCACCTCTTCCTTAACCAATTTTCTAGCAAGGCAGCAGTAGTTACACTACACTTTTTCTAGACCTGAAATTGGCACATCTTTATTGTTATGCTTACTGGTGTAGTTATTACGATGTTATTTTATCAATATGGACAGTTGGACATATGAATTAAGAGCCGCAGATGCCTACTCTGCTACTTTGTTGGATCATGACTGATCTGATTGTGGCCTCAAATCCATTTTCCTGTGTAACCCTTATAGCTCTTTGACTCCAATGTTAATCAAAAATCCAACACTCAGACTCAATGACTCTGCCTCCACTAATCTTTTGGGGAAGACAATGACAAAGAGCAATGAAGCTCAGAAAGAATGTCTCCTCATCTCCATCTGGAATGTGAGACCCTTCATTTTAAAACAGTGTCCTCCAGTTCTAGTCTCTCCCACAAGGGGAAGCATCCTATCCACCTTATGAAGTCCCCTCAATATATTATATTTTTCAATCAGAAACTTTGAAATGTTGTTGCTGGGTTATGCTTTAAATCCTGGTTATTTAAATTCAAGGGCCACAAAGCTATCTGCCTGCAGACCAGGGTTAGCCAAGTAATAAATCTCAATAATAAATATATGTACATGTAGTATACACATACTTAAGCTTCTATATATGCGGGTAATAATAGTGGGGAAAGATCGAACACAGAGATAATAGGAACTGCAGATGCTGGAGAATCCAAGATAACAAGGTGTAGAGCTGGATGAACACAGCAGGACAAGCAGCATCATAGGAGCAAGAAA
>JAHRHZ010000069.1:14693341-14722500 GCA_024137785.1 Ginglymostoma cirratum | reverse complement strand
TTTCTTGCTCCTATGATGCTGCTTGTCCTGCTGTGTTCATCCAGCTCTACACCTTGTTATCAAAGATCGAACACACATGCTTTTTGTATTTAGGCCAATTATGAGGTGACAGATCAGTTTGGCATTGGTTGAACTAAACTATTCAATCCTGTTTCAGATTGGCAATGACACACCATAAGATCAATTTATGTACCTACTCATTATAACTGTTGGAATTTCATAACACCATTAAGAAGTAGGAACAGGAGTAGACCATTGGCCCCTCCATCCTGTTCTGCCATTCAATAGGATCATGGCTGACTTGACATTCCTCACACCCACTTTCCTGCCTTTTTCCGTAACCTTTGATTGCCCGACTGGTCAAGAATCTATCTCAGCCTTAAAGAAGGACTCTGCCCCCACAGAACATTGTGACAAGGAGTTCAAGGACTCAACTCTGAGAGAAGAAATTCCTGCTTATCTCAGTCTTAAATTGACACCCTTTATTCTGATACTATGCCCTCTGGTCCTAGACTCTCCCATGACAGGGAACATCCTCTCATTGAGTGTGTCAAGCCCCTTAAGAATCCTATATGTCCCAATGAGATCGCTTCTCATTCTTCTAAACTCCAATGAATAGAGTTTCAACCTTTGCTCATGAGACAATCCCTCCATGCCAGGGATCATCCTATAGAACTTTCTCTGAACTGCCTCCAATGAAATGATATCCTTCCTTAAATAAGGGGACTGAGAAAGCTCACAGTACCCCAGCTGCGGCCTCACTAGCACCCTGTATTGTTGCAGTAAGACTTGCCGACTCTGATACTCCAACCCTCTTGAAATAAGGGCGAACATTGCATTCACCTTCCTGCCTACCCGCTGTACTTGTGTGCTAGCTTTCTGTGTCTTGTGCAGAAGTACCTCTAGGTCCCTTTGTGCTGCAGCTTTCTGCAGTTTTTCTCCATTTAAATAATCCTATCCTTTCGTTCTCCCTTCCAAAATAAGCAACTTCACATTTCCCACACTTACTTAATCTGTCAATATCAGTCAGTAAACTGTTTGCATCTGTCTTGCAACTTGCCTTTCCATCTATTTTTGTGTCATCTGGAAATCTGGCTACAGCGTATGTGCTTTCTTTGTCCAGGTCATTAATGTATGTTACAAACAGTTGTGGTTCCAGCACTGACTCATGTGAAACCCCAATGGTTACACCAGCTGACATCTCTCTGGAACTGGGGATTATAAAAAGAATGATGGCAAGAATTGGATGTTGCTTTTAGAAAAGTCTTGTAATGTCAGTTTGGTGTGATGAGCTACTTCCTGAGTCCATTCATTACACTGCTTCACTCCAGTTACTGTCATCCATTTTATTTTTATTTTCCCTTGGATTTTAGCCCAGCTTTGGTTTTCTAAAAGAGATTATTCAAACTTACTCATATTTCTAAGCATTGAGCTTAAGGAATGAACAGAAACACTTCGATTTATTTAAGCTTTCGGTCTTTTCTGAAGTTTTGATATGATCCAGTGAATCAGCAGAATGTAGTGGAGTAGGAACACACTGAACCAATGCTCAGTCTTCCACTGCCATAAAAATATAAACATTAATATAAACAAATGCTTGTGGCAATTCAACACTTTTTAAGTGACAGTTTATGCAGTGAGACATAGTTTCCAACTGTTCAGCTAAGCTGTGACTTAAATAATACCCTGAACTGTTCTAGAATATTTCTTCTCTTATTCTTCAGTCATTAGTTATCAGCCAGAAATATGGAGCAGAATCAAACAAATGTAGTTCCTGCTGCAATGACAGGACTATTAGCAGGAACACAAATAATTTATTGATGTACCTTACGTATGTTGCTTTCCAGATCAATACGCTTATCGGCCCACTTCCAGGTTTCCTGACCACTCAGAGACAGCAGCTGGGAAGATTCACATGAAGCAGCAATAAAGGTTCACTTGATAAACTGACTCTGCAGTGGGGAACATATTGTCATACATGGTACTGCCATTGAGGCAACAGTGGTAGCAACCACTGACAACTCCCATTCCTGCAGCAACCCATGTCCTCCCACGCTCTACCATCTCTCTCTTTTGTATGTTGAGGGATCTCCCTTCACTGTCACCATCCCCTTTGCATTGCAGGTTGCTTCTTCCAATCCACAGTATTGAGTTCCCCACTTCCCGAAAACAAGTGTCTCCTGGTAACCCGACTTGGCTTTCATTCAGCTGATCATCAGGACTGACCATGGTTCATCCCCCGACAGATTTGGACAGACTTCCCTGGCTGATGAGTGATCAGACACTGACTGATTTCCACGCAGCTCCCTTTTGGATGCTTAGCAAATTGCCAGACTACTTGCACTCGACCTGCAGGACTAACCAGGGCTCAATCCTCAGATTGAAATGATAGGGACCCTGACAACCCCAAGTGGATGACTGACCATGCCCTAGCCCTTGGACTGTAAGTACACAATGCCCTTGACTGATGACAGCTCCTGTTGACTGGACTGAGAGGTACTATCTTAGACCTGGGGATATGGCCATTTGGTTAATGCACAAGCAATATGTCTACCGTGCATGCTGTAGGTGTAAGACTGACATAGTACAGTGCCATACAGCAACATGTCCAGCCCATGACTGATGACTGCTGACAACCAGGACAAGCTACCTGAGTTTCACTTGTGCTTGCGCTAAACAGCATGGCAGACATAAGTACTTTGAGTCTTTCAGCAAAGATAAGGAGCAAAGCACCAAAATGGAAGGCAAAGCAGAGTAAGAATGCTGAAAGCGTTGAGGCAAGCACATTTCTCCAAGATGCAGTCCAATCCAATCCAATCCATGAGCTTGGTGTCCACTTCTGCACACAAAGCATCCTTGCAACATCATTGCAATTAAATGTGACAGCATTCTGCAAACTGTACCACTGAAGTTCAGAACCACACTGTCAGCGGAGTGGAGATGGGCCACAGTGATGCATTGAGGCTAGTACTTGTTGACCACCAAGGTCTGTGGACATGGGGTGCCTGCAGACGTTATCCATGGAATGTATCCTGTGATGTTGGTGCCAGATGTCCGAGATGGAAATCTGGAAACGTAAGTGTGAGCTGCACTTGCCAGGTACCTGCTTGTGTCTTGTTTCTAAATGGTAGGTGGACAAATGGCAAAATGCATATTCAAGGGTGAGATTAAAAACTGATGAGGTTTCTAATGAGTCATAATCCATGCCAAGAGGCCTCTTGACAGTCGCAAGTGAGAATCTTCACTTGCCATTCAACACCTGGTTGGGAAAATGGGTCTTTTTTGGTCTCAACATCCAGAAGTCCTCACTAGATATTTCACCCAATTTTCCCAAATTTCTCACATTGGCCTATGTCCTTCAGACTGGGCAGATTCTGCCCATAATGATCACAAAGACGATTGTGGTGATTGGAAGACAAAAATGTCAACCTCAGGGTAGTGTCGCCTGAGTTTCTCCAAGTAGCTTCTGAAGTTCAGCTATCCTCAGCTGCTTCATCAATTACCTTCCTACCAATATAAGGTCAGAAGTGACAATATTCGCTGATGACTGCAATACAGTGGCACAGTGGTAGGCACTGTTGCCTCACAGTTTTGGGGACTTGGGTTCGATTCCAGCCTTGGGCGATTGTCTGTGTTGAGTTTGCACATTCTCCCCATGAGCATGTGGGTTTCCTCCAGATACTCCAGTTTCCTCCACAGTCCAAAGATGTGCAGGTTGGATAGGTTAGCCATGGTAAAAACTCCATGCTGGGTCACAGGAATGGGGTGGGAGTGTGGGTCTGGGTGGGATGTTCTTTCGAGGGTCGGTCCAGGTTCGATTGACCGAATGGCCTCTTTCAGCACTGTAGAAATTCTGCGATTCTATGATTTGTAACTACTCAGTTATGGAAGCAACCTGTGCCCGCACGCAGCAAGACTCAGGCAACATTCAGACCTCGACTGATAAGTTACCAGTACCGCTTGTCCCAGACAAGTACCACCATCCTAAACATTGTCATTCAATGGCATTACCATTATTGAATGCCCCACTACCAACATCCTAAGGTTTACTGTTGACCACAAACTGAACTGGACAGTGACATATCAATGTATACTGTGGCTACAAAGATCTGTTCAGAGGATGGGAATTCTACATCAAGTGACTCACCTCCTGATTCCCCAAAGCTTGACTAACATCGCCTAGATACAAGCCAGGAGGGTGATGAAATACTCTGCATTCGCCTGGCAAAGCACAATTCCGACAGCACCATCCAGGGCAACTTGGCTATCAATCTAGTCACCAAGTATAACACTCATTTCCTCCAGTAATCAGACACAGCAGGAGCAGTGCATACTATTACAACCTATTTGGGAAAGTGCATTAATACTTAAGTCATACTATTCCTGGGGTAAGACACTAAAATTAAAGATTTAAAGTCTACAAAGTCCTCGGTTTACCTATCTGATGGACTCAAGTTAACAAGTAAAACGCCAACCAGGTTCCTATACTCGGAAAGAACCATTATTTACGACAAATAGGTCAACTCTAACTCCAAGTAAACAGCTATAAATTAACAATATATACCTCTACTATTTAAAACTCCTTCCCCCTTTAAAGCTGCTTCACACGCATACAGATAGACACAGATGAGCGAAAAAATGTTTTGGGTCGAGGAAAAGCACTGGGATTGAGAATTCAATAGAACCAGTGTACAGGCTTAGACGAGGTGTTCCTTTTTCTTCCCACAAACTTCTGTTCTCCAAAGTTCTTCCTTCCCAATTTTCAGTTTTTCTTTGCCAAAGATACAGGATTTACAGATTATTCAGTTTCACAGTCACTGGTTAGAGGCAACTGGTGGGAGAAAATAACTGACTAGCTTGAGTTACTTTGCTGAAGAGAGATATAGAGACAGATCCTGCCTTTTCCAGTCTTGAAAACCTTATGCAATCCTACCACTGACGTATACAAGCTAGTCATCTGCCAAGGAACCAGAGAATTGCTGTCAGGTTGATGAACTCTGATATCCACAACTGGTCATTATTGCACAAAACCTGCTGACTGAAACTTACTCTGCACTATTGCTTGGTGCAACAGTGTAAACACAAAGAGTTACATTAACTTGTTTTTAAAGTGCTGCAAATCCTTCCCCAGTCCTTTGTATCAAAAGCTGCTCTGTTACTTTATTGTGGATGAAAGGAAAAAAAAATACGATCTTCCAAAAAAAATCGAGAAAATGTACTGCAGCAACTCACCAGGCTCCTTCTACATCATTTTCCAAAAACCCATGATCTCGATCAAAAGAACAAGAGCAGCAGATACTTGGGAACATCACTGCAAACATGATATTCCTCTGCGTCACACACCAACCTGGGAACGAGTGGACCTGTCCTATCGTTCCTTCACTATCAGTGCGGTAAAAGCTTGAAATATACACCTGAGCAGCACAGTAGTCTGTCCAAGAAGAGCAAATGCACATGAGCAATAAATGATCTTGCCACTGACGCTCACATTCTATGAATAAATTAATAAAGCTCGCAGCCAAATGTCTCCTGATCTTGGATAATACGAAAGTGCAGATGGGCCCTTACTGGGAAGATGGACAAAAGCAGATAGAAATGCATGGTTTTCTCAAGACAGCCATATTTCTCATATCTCAGCTACATGTGTCCCAATGATAGCTCATCTTGGATAGATCATGAGGGTTGACTCATTGGCAGGGTTCTGATAAGCTCTAAAACCCAGAGAATGTCTGTCATGTATACTGCATGAGCAAAGAGGGAGGAATGAGAAACTGCCTTCAGCTCTGAAGGACACACAGGGTAGGCTCGGGTTCCAGTCCCAACTTCTCCACAGGGGTGTAATAAAATCTCTGAACAGTTTGGTTCGGAAACATCTGGCACCATATAGAAATAATAAAAAGCATATGAGCAAAGATCTTTTTGGTGTAAAGGGATTCACTTGGATGCTTAGTACATCATTGGGATATCATTCATGTTGCCTATCTGAATGAAGTAAAACTTTCATTTAGCTACTCATTACCGTGACTGAACATTGTTGGATGCCCCATTGACAGTTGGTCAGTTTCTTTGGATGAACTCAATGAGCTGCTCTGATGACCAAGCAAAGTTGTGAAGGTGATGGTTAAGTGGGTGAATATGGGACACGGATTTGGTGATGATGGGTGCTTCCATAGAGGTCTTGCTGGGAAGTCTATACTGCTGTAAGCACACTTCTCAAAGTGAAGGAAGCCAGGATGTGGCCAAGCATGTTGCCAGCTATAGGCCAAGGGTGACAGTTTCTCCTCTTGGGAAAACCAACCCCAAACGCCGACCATGCAGGCCACAGCCCTTGACAGGCCCTGCTGTTCGAAAAGGTTGTAAAGCAACAAGAAAAACAAGGGAGTTAGTACAGAGTCCTGGAAAACAACTCTGGAAACAGCCTTCCTGTCACCAAAACAATCATCACTATTCATTGCGCCTCTAAATTAATTTTGTGTTCAATTTGTCGTTTGCTTTGAAATCTGCAGGTGCTCAACTTCAAGTCTGCCACTCGGGAGCTTACCAAAAGTTTTGCTGAAATCCACATAGAATATATTCTTTTATTAGCTCATCAAACAATTCAATCATGTTAGTCAGACATGATTTCTGTCTAACAATTCGGCTCTATTTCTGCAGCTGGTTTGCTTTTACACACTTCCACACTCGAAAGAATTGAAAGGGCTGACATCACGTGGGATTGTAGACAAAATACTTCACTTTTGTCGCAAAGGTTTCAAGCTGTTATCAGTCAAGTTTCAGTAAAACCACAAAAATATTAGATTACAAGAACTAGAAGAAGTAGTCGGCCATTTTGCTTATTGAATTTGCTCCACCATTCAATTTAATCATGGCTGATGTGATAATCCGCAACTCCACCTTCCTGCCTTTCCCCCATAACCCTGGACTCCATCACTGAATAAAAATCTATCTCATCCTTGAATATACTTGACAGTCCAGCTTCAGGAGCTGTCTGCAGTAAAGAATTCCACAGATTCGCCACACAGTGACAGAAGAAAGTCTGCATCTTTGTCTTAAATGTGTGACTTCTCACTCTGAGATTATGCCTTCTGGTTCTAGACACTCCCACAAGGGGAAACATCCTCACCGCATCTACCCTGTCAAGCCCTTTAGGATCTTATATTTGTCAACGCAGTCACCTCTCAGTCTCCTAAATGCCAGTCCAAAATTAAACTAAAAATGTAGCTATTTCAAAAGAAAACAAGCAGAAATATTTAAAAATTTATTAGAGTCAACAAAATTTCGTGTTTAAAACTAGCTCCTCCTGCTCCTAATTCAGAGGTTTGTATCACATTAAATTCAAAAATCCAAATGCCTAGAATGAATCAACATGCACAATTCAACACAAGGCATGCATGTAATTAATCTGTTTTCTATTTTGTGAACAAAGATTTTTAAATAGAAGCAACCAATATTCATCAGTAATTATATCAATATGAGTTCCAATGCTAAGTCACTTGAACAAACTGTGGGCCCTGTTGGGAATAGAATCATAGAATCATACAGTAAGGACACAAACCCTTCAGTCCAACTTGCCCATGCCAAGCAGATATCTTAAATTAATTTAGTCCCATTTGCCAGCATTTGGCCTGTACCCTTCGAAACCCTTCTTATTCACGTCCCATCCAGATGCCTTTTAAATGGTGTAATTGTACCAACCTCCAACACTTCCTCTGGCAGCTCATTCCATACAATCATCACCTTCTCCATGAAGAAGTTGCCCCTGAGGTCCCTTTTAAATCTTTCCCCTCTCACCTTAAACCTATGCTCTCTAGTTTTGGACTCCCCTACCTGAAGAAAACAACCTTGGCTATTCACCCTATCCATGCTCTTCTTGGTTTTATAAACCTCGATAAGGTCACCACTCAGCCTCTGATGCTCCAGGGAAAAAAAAAAGCACCTAGGCCTATTCAGCCTCTCCCTATAGCTCAAACCCTCCAGCCCTGGAAAAATTCTTGTAAATCTTTTCTGCAGCCTTTCAAGTTTAAAACATCTTTCCTGTAGCAGGGAGATTTGAACTGTATGCAGTATTCTAAAAGTGGCCTCACCACCATCCTGTACAGCTGTAATATGACATCCAAACTCCTTTAATCAATGTACTGACCAATGGAGGTAAGCATGCTAAATACGTTTGTCACCACCCTGTCCACCTGCAACTTCATTTTCAAGGGACTCTGCATCTGCACTCCTAGGCCCCTATGTTCAGTAACACTCCATAGTACTCTACCTTTAAGTGTTTAAATCCTGTCCTGATTTGCCTTTCCAAAATGCAGCACCTCACATTTATCTAAATTAAACTACATCGCCACTCCTTGGCCCATACTTCCATCTGATCAAGGTCCTCTCAGATAACCTTCCTCACTGTCCACTGCACCACCAATTTTTGTGTCGTCTGCAAACTTACTAATCATTCCTCCTATATTCACATACAAATCAATTACATATATGACAAAAATCAGTGGACCCAGCACCGATCCTTGTATCACACCACTGACCACAGGCCTCCAGTCTGGAAAAAAAGACGCTCCACCATCACCCTCTGTCTCCTACCTTCCAGCCAATTTTGTATCCAAATAGCTAATTTTGTCGACATCATTAGCAATTAATCTATTAAGATTTTTCAATGTCAGCTTGTGCTATATTAAAGTCTGATTCCAAAAGGTAGCAATCTTCAGAAGCCACATAAGCTAGTTTAACTGCAACTTTGTTCAGTTTCTGTAAATAATTAATATTATCTTGCACTGGCTAGAATATTCACAGTCTGTCACTACTTCATGCTAATTTACATAGGATATGAAGAATTAGAGATGGGAAATTGACAGTTCTTGTTTGCTGTAGCATGACCCACTGAGCTCATTTTCATTTTATTTTGTAATGGGGGTTTAAGAGAGGTGCCACAACATGCATAATTGGCAAATAACTTAATGAGCTTTAGCAAAATGTTACTACTCCTTGCAGTCTGTTACACTTGTCGATTATGTGTTCTACTGCATAATTTATCAGACAGCTGTCAAATGTGAGCGGGCACTTCTTTTGCAAAAATACACAACTAACAACTGCTTTCAAACCATTTAAAATATGACTTTTTTCAAATAGAATAGACAAACAGACATTGATATTGGGTTTCATTAGAAAGGAAGTAGACAATCAAAATTGCTACATTGTTAATAAAGCATAATGCAAAGCTTTTGAAAGTAATTTTGTTGCATTGTGTTCCCACTCTCAAACATTATCCACTAAACAGCATTGCAAATGTACAATTTAGTGTTATGATTAACAGTTCTGATAGCCCAATGAATATGCCATTTGGGAAGTGACAAGCAATGTTTCCTCTAAGCTGTTGTGTCATGGGAGCAACTGGCCGTACACAAATGACATTCATTTTAAGATGCGTCGATGTGCGGTAGTCTTCAAGAGAGAATAGAATTGAACAAATCAGCCTTTGGTGACAAGAATCTTCACCATTCTACACAGAATACCGGAATATTACCAAACTATTGTCCAACTTCCCAGCTACACATTTTAACATGCCTTATTAATTGAGCAGCCATTAACAAAATTGGGCAATGCACAACACTTAACAGAACACAAATTATTTAGTCAAACATGAAGTGGCTACGAATCCATTTTCAATTCCTGTATGTGTCGCTGTTTGATGTTGGCATTTTTGTCGGTGAATTCTGAACTTATCACAATAATGCCCAAAGCGAGTATTCCAGGTTAAGTAGTGCATGACCAAATCCATCAAAAAAACTTCTTTCCGCTGTAAGGTCGTGCCTCAATTCCAAGTTCGGGAAACATCTGACGACTGTAGCATCAATTTGTTTCTTAAACCAGCCCAAGGTTCCTCAATTAATGACGATTAGAATAGTTAGCATTTTAACAACGCATTTAATGCCAAAGACCATCTCAAGGTGCTTTACAAATGGACAAATTTGCAGGGGTTATCGGAATGCTTTGGAACTGTTTTTGGGATTAAAAATGGCAAAGAGGCTTGCACAAATGTCCTACAAAGTGTGACTAAAGTAGTTGAAAAACGCGTCACCGTTGTTGGGGAGAAAGGGGCAGTGTGATGCACAAAAAGGCTTCAGTCAGAAGATTGCATTATCACATTTAGGAGAGGATAGCGACTGAAGAAAACTAAAATGAGAGAAGAGAAAGGCCATGAGAATAATTTATTGTTCAGGATATGAATTAGCATGAAATTTAGAATGGTTTTTATCCTGTGAATTGCTTAATCCATTCACAAGAGGAATGAAATTGCCTAAATTCTTTTCAGATAGGACTTTTACAGCCTGTACACAGGAGTGACGTTGGTGTCTTTCTAAACTGTAAATACAAAGTTTGAGAAAAGTTGACACATTTGCACAAGTTCCAAGATTACCTTATTGACTGCTATTACCCAGAATTCATACCGGGTTTTTCAGTGGTCATTATGTATCTTACTGAAAGCTTTGTATTTTAAGACAATGGAGTAGGGGTTCAGGTTAACTTCTTTCCAGCAACTGTTAAAGAATCTGATTTAAAAATACTTTTCTCTTGGATGACAATGACCTGTGCAGAGAAATCAAGCAGCTGGGCATGCAATGCTACGAATGCAGAAATGTTTGCGGAATTTACCCTGCAGTGAAAGATGTGCAGGGTGTGTGATATATGCATATTTCTCAAAGTGCTGAAAATAATGCGTCCAAGGTCTGCGCAATCAAATGCTTCACGGCATTCAAGACTATAACCAGCTATCTGAAAACAATAAACAGTTAAAGCAAACAGAAGTTCACTGATTATAAATGAGCACTTTAGGAAGGAGCAATAGAACCACTCAGAAGAAATCAGTGGGCATATGTACTTCTCTTGTTTATTTAAAGATTGGAAATTGGACTAACTCAAGTATCAAAAATCACCACTTTCTGATAATACAGTGAACACTCCAGACACTTCCCCATAATAGAATTACTGAAGACGTGAGACTTTTTTATGTTCACCATTGTTCCCAGTGGCTATTATCGCAGAACAGCTAGCTATTAATTCTGATTGTTGTCCATCAGTGCATAACATGCCCGACAAATTACCAAAATAAGGCCTTCACAATCAAGCACTGACCATTTTACTAACCTGTCACAATTGCTGATCTATCCTTAAGAGTTAGACAATTGGATCAGGCTAAACTGAATTGGATACATAGTGGCAAGCATGGCTGCCTCACAGTGCCAGCGTATGCGTCAGTTTACACCAGGTACTCTGGCTTCCTTCCATGGTCCAAAAATGTGCAGATTAGGTGGGTCGGCCATGGTGAATTGCCCAGTGTCCAGGGATGTGCATGCCAGGTGGATTGGCTATGATAAATGCAGGGTTACAACGATAGGGTGGTGTTGGGGTAATGTCTGGGTCTGGGCGAGATGCTCTTCAGAGGGTCAGTACAGACTTGATGGGCTGAATGACCTGCTTCCACACTGTAGGGATTCTAATGATTCTTCTATGATTATTATCTTTACTTTCCTTCTACACTTTTGTTCCTGCTCATTATCACAGCAACCACTGATCTCATGTTCAAACCTATGAGCACCGAAGTTTCAGCAAAAATACATCTATGGGTTTATAGGTAATAAAACCAAACACATCAAATTAAATGCCAAAAAATAGGTGGGAAACAAACCTCATCAGAGAGCTTCACAGGACTCTATTGTGTCGACTGGACTATTGCAAAGGTTTGCAGAGGTACAATGAGAAATGGCTTAATTTAAGCTATGCTTAATTATGTATTCAACAACAGTTAAACTATTTTATCCCAAGTGGGGCACTGTTGCACAGAAGATTGGAGGCATTTGCTTCACAAGTTTGCCAAGGATCATCAATCCCAGAATCAGTTGATTATCCGGCACAGAGACACATGACAAGTCTGAAATGTTTTTCAGAGTAATAATTTTTACGAAAAGGAAAATTTAAGAAAAATCTTTTAGAAAATATAGACTTGAAACATAGCCTTCAATACAAAGAGATTGTTTTGAACTTTCCAACAATATTTTTGATTCCAAAGATAACAGTTGGCACAGACTTGGCCAATATGACCGTACATGCTCGCTCAGTAAATATCTCCAGCCTGATATGTTTAAGTATAATGAGGCAAAGCAACCTACATACACTTACAGTATGTACGCACCCGAACCCTCTGAGAGTCAAATCCAACAACGTGTCTCTTCAACCACTCAGACTGAACAGTCCTGTCTGAGACATAGGGAGGGCAGGATTTTACTTTTTGCTTTGGAGTACCACGGTCAGGTTCAAATGCTAGCCGTGTACAATTGCAGCAAAACATCTCTGCTTCTATATGCTAATCTGCTCGCTCTGAAGACCAACATAACATTTACCTTTTGGACTGCCTGCTTGCCATCAATAACTGGTGTGCGAGGACACACAAGTTTCGCTGCACCTCCTTTCCCAATCCATCACCATTCAGATAATAATCTGCCTTTCCGTTTTTGCCATCACAGTGTATAACCTCACACTTATCACATTAATTTTCATCTGCCACACATTTGCTCCCTCACAAATTGTGTACAAGCAACACTGAAGCATTTCTGCATCCTCCTCACAGTTAACCTCCCTTTGTGTCAGCTTTGTGTCATCTGCAGTTTTGCAGAACGCTGACCCAGTCTTTGGCAGTAACGGCCTTTTTAATTCGGTTAATAACCTATCCATTGCTTGCAGGAAAATAGCTATTCCACTTTGGATCCGGCCTAAAACAAAATTGTATGTTCACCTGTCTTCTATTCTCACTCCCATATCAGGTTACAAATTACCTGTTAAACTTAACTAGAAAGTGCCAGAGTCTGTGATTCAAAACTCAACCCAGTACAGGAAGCGAAATAGAGGAACAGTTGAGATTGAGAGGCAAAGACAGAGAAAGCAAGACAAAAGCAAGAGAACAAGTTATTCTTAATTTTTAAAATGTCCAATAATAATAGAATTCTGAAGAAAGGAGGTACCTCGGTTGTAAAAAGTAATTTTCTGTACCAGCGAGATTATAAATAAAGATTTATCATGTTTAATATTTACTTACACCTCAATGGTTAAACCTGAGCCTTTACTCTTGTTCAGAGGATAAACCTGCAACCTCAGACCGTATTTCAATGGCGAGTCTGTCAGTGAGATACCATTATCACACAATTTCTGGAGGAGCAGCTGAACTCCGCCAGTCCTTCCTGATTTCCACGTTTAACTGCACATATCCAGATGTCCCTGTCTGATTTATTCTTTAATAATGGTGAATTGTGATAGCCTCATCATTATGCTTATCGAAAATTCTGGATTGCTATCTTTTTCTAGACAGCCAGAGGGGGTCTCTGTCAAACGCTGTAACAATGTAATAAATTGCAATAGTAATCCTGACAACATCACCAAAACAATTTGTATTTACAGTGCCTTTAACACAGTATAAAACATTTCAAACCACTTCACAGGAACAATGGGTATAATCTTCTGGGCCCAAAAACAGGGGCTGAAAGTGGAACGTGAGTTGAATTGAGCAGGATGATAGTGGGCCAGAAGTCTGCCATCTTTCTGACCTTAACCTGTATTAAAGGTCTGGGTGGGAAGGTTCAAACTTGATCTTTCCAGCCCACCCACCAATTCAGTCCCTTAAGTGGTCAAGCAATGACCACTCACAGGCCTCATGGTGCCTGGGCTGCAATTATTTCATTTCCCAGCAGGGTGAGAAAGAGTTGGTCTAACCAACCAGTTAACCAACAGATATCGACTGGTCAGCTCGGGGATGGGGGTGCGCTCTTCAATTTGCACCAATCTGTGTACGATTGAGGGACTGGACATAGGGGATCTGAATTAAACATATGGGGCCAACCATCTAACCTAGTTCCTGGCATCAATGGCTCAATGACTGAAATTACGGATGCTCATGAAGCGCAAATTTGAGTAGCTTAGAAATTGGATGTCTGCAGTCAGAGAGTCATACACCATGGAAACAGACCCTTCGATCTAACTTGTCCATGCTGACCAAGTTTCCCAAATTAAACTAGTCCCATTTGCTGCCTGGAGGAAATTACAGAGATTGTGGCCATGACGCCATGAAGAATAGGATAGGAATAATAGAATTGAAATACTGATGCAATAGGATCCTGTGTGACTCCATGAGCACACGTTGATGGATGAACGGGACAGATTAGGGTAGGGCAAGGTCAACAGATACTTGCGAGATCTCAACTTTAGGGACAGAACAATGTGGCATGTCAGCCAGGACAACACTGGAACAATCCAGTTTGGAGATATGAATGAGACTTTCAACAGCTGAGCTGAGGCAAGGGTGTTATACCTGTAAAATTCTAAAAGGATTGACGTAGGATGTTCCCAACGACTGGGGAGTCCAGAACCAGGAGTCACAGTCTAAGTATATGGGGTAATCCATTTAGGACTGAGATGAGGAGAAATTTCTTTACCAGAGAAAGCAGTCGAGGCTAAAATACTGTCTGATTTCAGGAAGGAGTTGGATGCAGCATTTGGGATGCAAAGAATCAAAGGATATGGGGGAAAAGTGAGAACAGCTGACAAATGTCAAAATAGGCAGCTTTAGTGATGGGGATTATACTATAACATTCAAGCTCAGGCAGCATTCATGGCAGTGGATAGAGTTCATGGCTCCTGAGTGGGAACAAAGCACATAGCGGGGGTGGAAAGACAATGACAACGGTTTACCAATTAGAGGAAATATCTGTCCATGTTAAGGAGAGCACAGATCACAGCAAAATATCAAACGGAGAGCTATCTCAAATGCACAGCTGAAGGAAAAGAATTGCAATGTCGCTTCTTGACGAGAATCACATATACAGATATTAGATTGAACAGGGCATTTTCACAACTGCTCAATAATAGAATGTGTACTGGAATCAGACTGAGCAGTGCAAAAATTCCCCAGTTTCTGTTTCATCATGGGAGGATTTTACCCTTTTTCAGGGCATAAGGTGAGATTTAAGGCATCCTGACAATACATGATCAGACAGAAGGATGCAAGGTGGGATGCCTCATGCCTGTTTCAAAGGGGGGCATTTTTAAAAGAACACTGAAGCAACTTCCGTCCATGGAATCAATTCAAACCCATCTTCACAATTGTTGCTGAAGTCAATTTAAACTATCAATATGTAATTCAAAATATCTATCTGATTTTCTTCTTATGGTTCACGTTACCATGAACGGTTGGTAACAGAAATGCTATTTGTAGAATCTCAATATGGGTATTCTGCTGAAAACAAATCTGGGGTGAGATATTATAGGGGTGAGATTTGTGGCAGAATCAGACAAGACGTCCGGCAAGGTAATGTTTGGAGAATCTCGCTCCCTCTTCTATGCTTTTGACAAGCAGCATGGTCAGTTTCTTAACAGGCATTGGTAAGTTGCTCATTAAACACCTTGCTAATAACCTGACCTGCCTCATTAACATTCAGCTTTCTATGTTACCAAATGCACCAAATAAACTAGACATTGAGAAAGGTCAACATGGAAACCAGAATGGGTACCTGGCAAATTTTTTTCTTTATTCACTCATGGGATAAGAGCGTCACTCTTAAGCAGCATTTATTGCCCAGCCCAGTTGCCCAGAGGGCAGTTAAGATTCAACCACATTACGGTCGGTCTGGAGTTACATTTAGGCCAGACCAGGTAAGGATGGCAATTTCCTTCCCCAAAGGACATTAGTGACCCTGATGGGTTTTTCCGGCAATCGGCAATGGATTTGTGGTTATCACTAGATTCCCAGTTCCAGGTTGTTTTTTCTTGAATTCCAATTTCAGCATCTCCTGGGGTAGGATTTGAACCCAGAACATTATCTTGGTCTCGGGATTATCAGTCCAGCGACCTCCTTCCTACTGTGCTGGGCATTCCTCCAGATGGCTGGACAGACTACTTTGACCTAGGCAGCAATCTCAGACCAGGCTGTCTGTACCCAACCCGGTAGGGTACAACACAGATTTGGCTCGAAAGCAGGGCACCCACTTCCCTGTCTCCCTTGTCCAGGGTGAATATCAGGAACTGCACAGGGAGCTCCAGACTGACGGCACTTGGTGGGTGTACAACAGATTTTAAAAGATTGTGTGGGTGCGAGGGATGGCAGTTAATTCCGGGAAATCTGGGCTCTGGCTGGTTATTCTGGAAATGGTCTGTGGCAAGCTCAGGTTGGAACTGGACGTGAAGGTTACCATAGAGGCGACGTAGGTAATAAATGGGACAAGTTTGCTAAGATACGGAAAGAAAACTTGCTCAGCTACAAAGCGAAAAGCTACTTTAAAGGAAACTCATTATAACTCATTGTTAACCATAAAATGTAACATCGGAGTAGAGGTAGGCCATTCGACCCATTGTGTCTGCTGCACCATCCACTGAGATCATGGCTGATCTGATAATCCTTAACTTTACTTTCCTGCCTTTTCCCCATAATCCTAGAGTCCATTACGGATTAAAAATCTGTCTATCACAGCCTTGGATGTACTTAACAACCCAACCTAGACCCCCAGAAGAAATTCCTTGTCATGTGTGCCGAGCAAGTGAGCAACCCTTTACCCTGAGATCATGTCTTAGACTCTCCTACAAAGGGAAACATCCTTTCTGCATCTACCCTGTCAAGCTCCTTAACAACGTTATATGGTTCATTCAAGTCTCCTCTCATTCTTTTCAACTCCAATGGGGATAAGCCCAACTTATTCAACCTCTCGTCATAAGACAATCCCTCTACACCTGCAATCAACCTAGTGAATCTTCTCTGGCCTACCTTCAATGCCAATATATCTTTCCTAATAAAAGAGGATCAAAACTTGTGTGGTCTGACGAGTGAACATCTAGGATTGTTTTAGCAAGATCTCCTTATTATTTCTGAGGAAGGGTCACCGAACCCGAAACGTTAACTCTGTTTTCTCCTTCACAGATGCTGCCAGACCTGCTGAGCTTTTCCAGCAACTTTGTCTTTGTTCCTGATTTACAGCATCCGCAGTTCTTTTGGTTTTTGTTCTCCCTATTATTTGCCTGGAACAGCGTACATATGTAACCCGCCCTCACCATTCCCATGGAGGGCCAATTACTTGGTGACTGGAAAACATCTGTCTGAAGCAGATGCACACGGACATGTCAAGGCCCTTAATTTTACATTGCCATACATTTATGAGTAAGTTAATTTGGATGTTCCTTTGGTAAAAGATTTGTTTATCACATCAGTGTGTGTGCTGGGGATGATTTCTTCTGTAGCTGAAAAGTAATAATTTATATTCCAGAAGACGACACTCCCAAGTCACACATCTAGCCAGATTTCTGTTGGGAGCACATAATGGACTGGAAGTTGAGCTCTTAAAATCTACATTCTCCCTTGTCTGTATATGATTGACTATGTACAAAAGATTACAGGTGAGCGAGACAGCAGTCTACTTTCAGTAGCACATCGACAGGTGAGCTCGACTTTTTGAGACCCAGAGATCTTTATGGACTCCGGGTCATTTCAGGCAGAATTTGGAGCTGTTCGTAAGAGGCAGAGTGGAGCAGGAACTGGAGCCAGAACTTGGAGTGAGTGATGGGTGAAGGGCCTGGCTTGGGGTCTGTGTAGACCAGATGATACAGACTAAGTGTGAAGAAGTTGCTTTTGAACATTATTGCAATCTTTTCAGCTTTAAATTCTAATGCTGATGGGTTTGTCTCGGCCCTGGTCATGTAATATATGGACAATACTATCTTACACTGTAATAATGTAGTAAAACAACACTATGTGCATGCACGCCAACAGGCAGTGTATCACCTACATTTACAATAGCCTTTTTTAAATAGAGTTTTCAGTCCAAATATTCATTGCAAAATGTGACCATGAACCAAAATCAGTGGATTTGCAACACTCTTAAAATAAATGTATGTTACTGACTGCTGCCTAAAGAAGGTGTACAAGTTTCTCTCTATCAGTGACTCTCCAGGCCACAAATGTCAGGGAGCCAAAAGTGTCAAACACAGAATAATCACAAGGAATCTGTCCATATTTTTATGTGATCTCCACATTGCACTTGTCACAATGACATCCAGCAGAAGGTATTTTAGATCCTGCCACATACCAGGAGATTCTGCACGTCATCCACATTTATTGAATGTAAAATTGAATGCGATTAGAAGTTATTTTGACAATATTGTGATAAAAGCTTATGACACAGTGCAAGCAAAATTTACATGAATCATACACTCACATCTCACAGTTCATGTTCTCCAAGGTGATTACAGAATTTACCTAATCCTTTCTTTTTAGACAGGCATTACTGTTTTTCTGTTAACCCTTCAACTCTGAAATCACACTCAAGTTATGATGCAAGAAACCTGGGCAACATTTCCTTCCTGACACTAACTAATGTCAAAGTACTAACTGTGTTGTGAACAATGTGCATCCTGCAAAAAGGCAGATTTCTGTCTCACGCTAAGTATTTCAAATCATTTTCTCATCATATGTTATGACCATCCTTTCAAATTGCAGTGCACTTCATGTCAACCAGTAGGTAAGCCACTGTGCTGAAATCCCACAAGACAAGACCTTATTCAAACAGCTGCCAACTGAAAATGTGAGATTCAGTTTGGCAAGGGCACAACCCTGACACATTTGGCTTTAATTGCCTGATTGTTGTCTCTAAGGCACTCTTGGTTGACAATGCGATGAAAGTAATGCAGAGTAACAGAAAAAGAAGATAGATAACCAGAACATTAGGTGTCTATGGAGAGCTGAAAATGCTCTCATCCATTTATTTACTTTTTATTCATTAAAACTGCAGATGGAAAGCAGCAGATGATGCTTCACCATACAAAAAAAAAAGTACAGACACCAGGTCCATAGTTAATGCTATGACTTTAGCACATCAACTGTCAAACAAGCAGATGCTGCCTCCAATCATTTATCAATTGTCTAAAGGTACTGTTGTCATCATCAGGATCATTTAGATATTAATTTGGAAATTAAAATATTAATTAAATTTAAATGTTATTTTCTGACCCTGTTGATGTTTTTCAATATGCACACTTAAACTATGAATGTATTCAAAGTGGGTATATTGTAGTTTGAACCGCCTTCCAACATTTTAGACATAGTTACTGCAAAAGATAGTTTCCATAAATTAGTCCATGCCCTTTATGAGCTTAACTTTGTGTGTATAGTAACTGGGATGTAGCATATAGTCTTAGTAAGTACTTAATTGTATCCAAACAGTGGAGGTTTCCACTCAACATCTCCATCTCCCAAATTGATAGAAGCTACAAGCTCATGGACCACAAGGGCCAGTTTTTCATCTCTACAACCTGGATACTAAGTATCAACCAGTGAGGACAGAGCAGAAAGACATGGGAATGTTGGAAATGCCCTTTACAGATTCTGCATGGTTCTTAGGTACCTCAAAAATTACCCTCAATTAAAATGAATTTTGAAGGTGTAAATTGATAACTTTGCATTTACAAGGCATTTTATATCAGTGCATAATCTGAAGCTGTAGTCTCTCCTACATTAGAAATAACAAAGATTAGATGACTACTTTGTCAAAAATCTCACTTCAGTCTGCAAACCAAACTCCGACTATAAACCACTTCAATTCCCAGTACAATCTTTAAGCCCACTTCAATTCCCAGTACAATCCTTAATCCCACTTGATCTCTCTGGTTTATGCACTTTTGCAACGAAGCTCAACACTAGCTTGACAAATATCATCTCACCCTATATTAAGCACTTCACAGACCTCTTCTCAGCAAGCGAACCTCAGTTTGTAGCATTCTCACATCCCAATCCTAAGATTCTCGGATCAAATCCCACTTCAGCACCGATGCCGTGCTGCACTATTGGAGTGGCTGTCCTTTGGATGAGACATTAAACCAAGGACAGAAGACTTGTCCCAGCCAATATTTACCCCACAATCATCATCACAAAAAAGAATCTGGTCATCATCACTTTGCTGTTTTGGGAATTTGCCGAGTATAGGTTAGTGGCCATATTTCTCACATTACAACAATTCATTCGGACTTCACTGATTGTAAAATGCTTTGAGCAGACTGGCTGCCAGGGAAAGCATTCTCTAAATGCTCATCATTGGTCTGTTCTTTTTCTCCTTTAGCTGCTGGAATCTGCAAGGTTTTCCTGTTGCAATTTCAGACTTGATCTGACATACCCTGGCAGTACAATGATTAACAGTATTGAATTTAACAGACATTTTTCTACCAGTAACTGTATCTGTGCTTATCCCCTGTTCCGTTTTCACTGTTTTATATTTCTTTCTGCAGGCTTTCCGTATTCCTTCACTATCAACTCTGTAACATGCTCTCAACTTTAAATACAAAACCTCTCTTTCTATTACCTATGTCTTATTCTGCAAATTTGCTATGCTATATTCCTCCACACAGTTTTTCTTTATGTCTGATACTGTGTGTCTGGGTCTTTGTTTCTGTATGTCTATAAAATCAGGAGAGGCCTAGGTAAGGTGAAGAGCAAAGGTCTTTCCCCTAGGGTAGGGAAATTCAAAATTAGAGGGCATGGGTTTGAAGTGGGAGGGGAAAGATTTAAAAAGGACCTGAGCGGCAATATTTTCACATAGAGGTTGGTGCGTACATGAAATGAATTGCCAGAGGAAGAAGTGGAGGCAGGTACAGTTACAACATTTAAAAAACATTTGGACAGGTCCATGAATAGGTAAGATTGAGAGGAATATGGGCCAAAAGCAAACAAATGGGACTAAATTAGTTTGGGAAACCTGCTAGGCATGGATGAGTTGGACTGAAGGGTCTGTTTGCATGCTGTATGAATCTAGGCCTTTTCATCTTGCGATGACATTGATATGTCTTGGATTGCTCCCCTCAGACACTCAGAAATATCATCTAAAATTCAACCACCCTGGAAACACTTCCATCCAACTCCTGACCAGGAGACTTTTCCATGACCATAGCAGGAAGGGAAAAGACAGTTCAGGATCAGGAAGGACAAGCCAATGCCTAGCTTTGAAGGCAAGAGAAAACTGGGGATTGAGGACGAGAAGAACATTAAATTTCTTTCATAGATCTGCAGTTGCTTAAAAATAGATTCTGAAGATAAGATAATTATATGGAGGTGGTCACACATGTTACTAAAAATGGGGCAGCGCGGTGGCTCAGTGGTTAGCACTGCTGCCTCACAGCACCAGGGAGCCAGGTTCAATCCCAGCCTCAGCAACTGTCTGTGTGGAGTTTGCACATTCTCCCTGTGTCTGTGTGGGTTTACTCCGGGTGCTCCTGCTTTCTTCCACAGTCCAAAGACATGCAGGTTAGGTGAATTGGCCATGCTAAATTGCCCACAGTGTCTAGGGATGTGTAGGTTTGGTCGATTAGCCATGGGAAATGTAGGGTTATGGCCAACAGAGTGGGGGGTATGTCTGAGTGGGATGCTGTTTGAAGGGTTAATGCGGTCTTGATGGGCCGAATGGTCTGCTTCCACACTGTACAGATTCTATGAAGTGTGTGGCAAGGAGATGGGAAAATACCTGTTGGAATTTCACTGAGATAAATACTTCTGCCACATTAATGAAGAATCAATAAAATCACAATAGCCTCATGAAACAAAAACCAGACATGTGTAAATAGATATCAAATTGATTTTCTCACGTTAATTTTTAGAGTTTAATAAAATGCTGTTAGAAATGTTTAAATATTGATACTAGTACTGGTCAAATTGCTATTTAAACACTAGATGGCATTGAATTTTCAATAATTCTTTTTGGTACGTTAAATCATCAGAGAATCCGATTTCGTATCACTATTTTTACAAAGCTACTTTAATTGCAACTGCTTCATTCTTTGTTTTCCTCTACCAGCGATCTATAGATCCATCAATATCTCATTTTCTGGTTGCACGTTCCAATTGTAACTGTTACCCGTTAGACTCCTCTCGTCTCCGTCTGGACTGAGTGCTACTTGTTCACCATCTGAATTTGGTCAGGAGCCAGCAGTCAGGAAGCTTCACAAAGGCATCAGGCAGCAATCAATGCTACAAAAGGATTTGCGTATCAGAGTGGAAGTTAGCAGGAGGAAAACAGCAGTGCCAAATCAGGATTTGAATTATGGCCTAAAACGGAATACTGTGGAGGCAATGCTTCCATAAAATAAGAAAGAATAAGCAGCACAGGAACAGGAGACCTTACTGACGTTTATGCTCCATGTGAACCATCTGTTCCACAACTAACTCCTTCAGCAGGACGTTCTATTCTACTCTCCCCAAATGCAAGAGTGTTATTGGCCTCCATGGCCACACCACTCTCTGGATAAAGAAATTTCTTCAACGTTCCCTATTTAACTTGTTGCTGACTATCTTATATTGCTCGAGTCAAAACGCTATTTGTGTCTGCCGTGTCTAAACATTTCACCTCAAAAGACCTCTATGAGATCACATCTCCACCTTCTTTGGTCGTGAGAAAAGAGATGCAGTCTATTCATTCTTTTGATCAGTACAACTCTGTATTTCTGGTATCGTTCACATAAATCTATTTTGTTGCCTTAATTGTGCTCTGTATGCATGTGAGAGTTGACGGGGAGGTGAGGAGAAGGAAGTGCACAGGATGCATTCTCAGAAGTACAGAAATAAGTAAAGTGCGAAGACAGATTAGTGGAACAGGGAACTATTATAGTAGCTGAAATTAAATTGCATTTATCTACCACCATACCCCTCCCACCCATTCTGAACATGACAAGTTAATTTCTACAATAAAAACAGAAATTGCTCGAAAACTCAACAGGTCTGGCAGCACCTGTGGAAAGCAAAGTCAACGTTTCGGGTCCATTGACCACTCTTCAGTACTGATTGTAGCTAGCAAAGGGTAATATATATGCTGAATACAGGGGGTGAGGGTAGGGAGTAAACAATCCATAGAGATTGAGCTCAGACAGAAAGAGAAACAGGAGTTGGACAGGCAAAGGGATGCATAATAGTGAGCCAGGGAGTAAGAAAAATGGATAAAAAGAACCATGAGCAGGTGAAAATGGGTTGACTGTGATGAAGGCAGACATTTGATGATAGGACCAAGGATGTGGGAGTGCACTAAGGACACGGAAAAAGGTGCTCAGGCCCTAAACAGTAGTTGACTTGATACTGAGTCGTGAAGGCTGCAGGGTTCCCAACCAGATAATGAGAATCTGATCTTCCAGCTTGCACTGAGCCTCACTGGAGCACTGCAGCAAGCCTGAGACAGAAACGTTGGCCAGGGAACACAGCGGTGAGTGGAAGTGGCAGGCAACTGGAATCTCTGGGTCATTTTTGTCGACAGAATGTAGGTTGCCCAGTCTGCGTTTTAGCTCCCCAGCTGTCGACGAGACCACATTGTGAGCAGCGAATAGAGTGAATTAAATGAAGTGCAGGTAAATTGCTGCTTCACCTGGAAGGTGTGGCTGGAGCCTTGGATAGTGAGGACGGAGGAGGCAAATGTACAGGCGTTACACCTTTTGTGACTGCATGGAAAGATGCCATGGTGGAGGAGGAGCAGACCAGGGTATCTCAGAGGTAATTATCCCTGTGGAATGCTGACAAGGCGGGGAGGATGTCTGGTGGTGGCATCTCACCAGAGTAAGCAAAATGATGGCTTTTACAGTCAGTTCTGAAGAAGGGTCACTGCACCCGAAACATTAACTCTGCTTTCTCTTCACAGTTGCTGCGGGACCTGTTGTGTTTCTCCAGAAATTTCAGTTCTTGTTTTAGATTTCCAGCATCCAGAGTTCTTTCTTTGTTGTTTAAGTTTGTTTCGAATATATTTTTGATGAGAAAAACACATGAAGAACTTGAGCTTAAAAGGCTGGTCTTGGATTCTCACGTAAAGATTCAGTTTGAGCAGTTTAAAAATAAATCTATATTAACAAGTCGATATGGATCGGTGTGTTTGTGAGTCTATATTCTTTAATGAATCCAACAAAACTTTGTCAGGATATTTAGAATGTCTAGACCGAAACAGAGACAAACATTATGTTTCAGAAATACTGCAGTCTCAAGAACTGCCTATACCTGAAATTTAACATTCTTTCTATCATGATGTAATGTACAGAAAATAACAAAAGTAAGGCTCAAAAACCTTAGAACTATGAAATTCACTTCTGATTCCACACACTACTTATCCAAGGAAACATAAGTAAATATATGGAAAAAAACTTTTGATCCACTTTAATGAACTATGAAATAGATCTGCATGTGTGTATATGTTTTGATAAACATCACGTTAATAATAAAGCTTCAATGGCAATATGACTGCATTTCAAAAATGTATTAACATCTGATCTCCCTAACACTGAGCTTTTTATTTCTTTCTCTGTCCAGGACATCCTAACATGAGTGAGAAGGCTGAAGTCAAGCATCTCTCATGAAGTACATCACTAACAAGGGAACATATGGTTCTGAGATAAAAAGGCGTGGGGCTGGATGAACACAGCAGGCCAAGCAGCATCATAGGAGCAGGAAAACTTGACGTTTCGGGCCTAGACCCTTCATCAGAAATGGGGGAGGGGAAGAGGGTTCTGAAATAAATAGGGACAGAGGGGGAGGCGGATAGAGGATGGATAGAGGAGAGGATAGGTGGAGAGGAGGCAGACAGGTCGAAGAGGCGGGGATGGAGCCAGTAAAGGTGAGTGTAGGTGGGGGGTAGGGAGGAGATAGGTCAGTCCAGGGAGGACGGACAGGTCAAGGGGGCGGGATGATGTTAGTAGATAGGAGATGGGGGTGGGGCTTGAGGTGGGAGGAGGGGATAGGTGAGAGGAAAAACAGGTTAGGGAGGTGGAGATGAGCTGGGCTGGTTTTGGGATGTGGTTGGGGGAGGGGAGATTTTGAAGCCAGCCCCACACCTTGTTATCTTGGATTCTCCAGCATCTGCAGTACCTTTTATCTCTAACATATGGTTCTGATTTTGAGTAGAATACTTCATGTAACATATTCACAGATGTGACTATAATTATCAGGGGATACGTACAAACATTCAGGTGAACCACAGGTGAAGTCTCTATTGATTCATTTCCTAAGATATTATGTGGCGTTTTACAAAATGAGCCGATTCCACGAATACACAACTTGCATTCAAATAGCAACTTGAATGTAATTAACTACCTACAGTTGTGCTGTGCATTAGCATCATCAAATCAAGGCTTAGTGAGTCACATAAATAAATATTAGCACAGATGATCACGAGCTTAGTTAAAGTAGTAGGTTTCATGGAATGATTCGAAAGAGAAGGGAAAGGTAGAGAGGTCGAGGTTTTGGCAAGAAATTTTACCACTTAAGGCCACTGAAGCTGAAGGCATGGCCAAGAATGGTGGAACCACACGGGTTTTTGAACACAGGTATAAGAAATTTAAACAAACCATCTAGGCACTGTCATGCTAAGGTTCATTAAGGATGCAATGTGCGAGTGTCAGACAGTAGAACTTTGGAATAGTCGAGTATGGTGGCTACAGGGGCATGGATGTGGGTTTTAGTTTCAGAGAGCAATATTGCTCATCGCCTCTCAGCTCAAGGTGCAAACTGGGTGGAGGAGAGAATGTTAAGTCAGACCATAAATAAAATCGAGACGAATGAACCCTCCTGCATGTCTTTCATGCAACTAAGTGCCTCGGTCAAGGAATTACTATTGCAATGCAGTCACAGTTATAATGTGGAGTAATTCATCAGCTAATTTTGACATAAGGTCCGACAACAGCAAGGAGTCATATTTATACAGCATCACAACTGACTTCATAGATCTGTTATAAAACAAAATGTGATACCAACTTACTTAAGAGGACATCGAGTCAAGTGACCAGAAGCTTGTGTAAAGGGTTACATTCCAAGGGGGTACCTAAAAGGAAGAAACTGAGGTAGGCAGGCATGGAGGTGGAAGAAGAGTAATCAGAAGCTTCTGGGTGGCATATTTAAAATCAGGGATACACAATAAGCCAGAATTCCAGGAGTGCAGAAATTGTAGAGCTGGAAAATATTACAAAATTAGAGGGGTGGTGGGGGGGAGAGCGAGGGGTGGGTGGAAGCAAGATTCTGAAGGGATTCACAAACAGAGTGAGAGATTTTGAAATTCAAGAAATTGACTACAGTCAAGCAGTGTCAGTCAGCCAGCAAAGGGACAACTGGGAGAATGGAACTTGCTGCAAATTAAGACACAGGCATCAAAGTTTGCGGAGGGTAATACGTGGAGACCAGCCACAAGTATGTTGGAATAGTCAAATATTAGCGTGCTAAGCAAATAATCTGGCTCAGTCCTTTAAGGTGAAAGATAAGGATTGGTCTTAAAATTGAAATAACTCATCTTGTTTTAATTTTGAATTGTGCCATGGTATGTTTCACGAAAAAGGTAAAGCATCAGTTTAATTTTTTTTGGCTAAAAGGCGACACCTCTGAAAGAATAACACAGCATTCAATTACATGCTTAAATCTCAGGGGTGGCATACTCTATTGAGTCAAAGGCAAGTTACCAGTAAGTCACACAATAGAAAACCGGTCGAAATCAATTTTATCCAAATCTCTCTGGCTCAGTTCTAATGTAAAGTACTAGAACTACATTTTCTGACTCTGACAGAATAAAACAAAATATTTCAGTGAGAAGATATAAAAGATCCAGATGGATTGGAAGCCAAATTGATGAATGAAACAGTAAGTGAACAATGGGAGACCTTCAAAGAGGAAGTGGTTCAGGTATGTAGCAGACACATTCCCATAGGATGGAAAATAAAACATATCCAAAACCAGAGCTCCTTGGATGACTAAAGACATAGAGGCTAAATTCAGGCTGACAATTTTGAACTTTTATAAAGTATTTTTCAAGGATCATCTGAACACAAGGAGCACATGGGAGATCCGAAAAAGAACATGAATGACATAGGGTCAAACAGCGTGACAGAATAAAGTTTGAAAATGTTGGAAATACACAGGCAGTCAGGAATAATCTGTAGAAACAAAGAGAACTAACACTTAGGTTGATGATCTCATGAAGAGTAAAAAAAAATGTCCACAGGCCCCTTAACAGTAGCTGTTCTTTAGGACCAAGAATAATCAGAAGATAATGAGAACATGTAAAAATGGCAGTACATTAATCATTATGGGCTTTAATCTTTTTAGAGATTGCAACATTCAATTTGGCAAAGATAGCTATGAGGATGAATTCATAGAATACATTCAGAACAGTTTCCTGAAACAAAATAACATGGATTCAACCCAGGGATTAACCCATTTTGGATCTGGTAATGTGACAAAGTACTTTCAATGAATGATCTCAGAATCGAAGATCCCCTTGGGAACAGTAACTACAACACGGTAGTGTTGGCTGGAGTGGACTGGGAAAGGGTTTTAGCAGAACGTTGGCCTTTATTTCAAAGGAAATGGAGTATAAAGATAGGGCGGTTTTGTTAAAACTATACAAGGCACTGATGACACCACAGCTTGACTAGTAGATACAGTTCTGGTTCCCTTATCTAAGGAAAGACAAGCAGACATCGGGAGGCAATCAGACAGAGATTCACTAGGTTGATCCCAGATATGGAGGGATTTTATGAAGAAAGGTTGAGTAGGTTGGGTTTGTATGCATTGAAGATTATTGAAACATGCAAGATTCTGAGGGGCGAGATGCAGTAGATGCAGAGAGTTTGTTTCCTCCTGTGGGAGAGTTTAGGACCAGTGAGTTTGTACCCAAAGTAAGGAGTTAAAGAGATGAGGAGGAATTTATCTCTCTGAGGATAGTGAATCTGTGGTATTATTTGCCACAGAAGTCGATAGGGTGTGGTCTGTTCATTATACGCAAGGCTGAGATAGGCAGATATTGAGTCAGTAGGAGAAGCAAAGGTTTATGGGAAAAGGCAGAGAAATGAAGTTGAGGATTATCAAATCAGCCATGATCGCCTTGAATGGTGGAGCAAACTTGATGGGTTGCCTGGTTTACAGACAAATGGTCTTACGTTGTCTGGGTTTAAATTGACACTTGAAGACTTTGGAATTAACCTGGAACACACTCAGTTCAAGTATCTTACTTACCAATGTAGTGAAAGCAAATGCTTTGCAGAAAATAAATTTGACAAGTAACAGCTTCAAGATCCAAGTTGCAAAATCTTGACATTCTCTCTAAACTGTTAATTCATGTGTATGAAACTAAATTGTCAACATAAATTCAGCAACCACCAGCTGCAGGAAATTTTAAGATTTTCGATGAGTGAAAATTTTTGTGCTGAGTACAATCTTTTACTATATTGCTTAAACTTGCCTTTTTTTTTCCATTAAGGCTGAATTCAATTCAAATCCATATACAAATCAGGAATGCAACCGTCCAGTATTTTCCGGTCTCTCATGCATTCACCTTTATAGATTGGAAAGCATTAAATGAAAAAATCATGAAGTTAATCTCACATTGTATGGCACATTGTATATTCAGCTTCCAATGCAAGATATCTTAACCCAAGTAAAATAAATTAGAACCACAGTCTCAAACCAGCACTAGACCAATCATCTGATTAATTTAATCTCAGCCAATGCAATGTCAGATGAATCATGCTCTCTTATGAAAGAATGAGGAGCTAAGGAATGTCCAATGATGTTGGTCAGTTTTACAGCTACATGCAATACAACAATTTCTCTACTGACCTAAAATGGTGAAAAATTTAAATTTAAAGCATTCTGACAGTCAAAAATCTTTTGCACTTCACCAGTTACAACTATTCCATAAATGGAGTGAAATCAGAATCGTCAGAGCAGATTCATGTTATCCACTGATTTCAATATCATCCAGCCTGCTGATGAATGTAATATCTAAAATGAAATGCTTGACTTTGCCAGCTTGAGTTTCTTAGATGCAAATTGACTTGCCAACTTAGACAGTAATATGATCAGCTTTTACATGTGTGATTGCACCAATGTTAGCAATGGTTATATGGTTGTTTCAGCTAAAGGCAGTTGGGGGAACACATCAAAAGTTTAATTAATTGAATGATAAGGACAAAATGGAACACTGAAAGAAATGTTAATATGAACTGAGATAAAAGGTACTGCAGATGCTGGAGAATCCGAGATAACAAGCATGGGGCTGGATGAACACAGCAGGTCAAGCAGCATCATAGGAGCAGGAAAACTTGACGTTTCGGGCCTAAACCCTTCATTAGAT
>JAHRHZ010000069.1:14635576-14692941 GCA_024137785.1 Ginglymostoma cirratum | reverse complement strand
CTTGAACGCGTGACCCCTCGTTATTGAATCCCTCACCCTGGGAAAAAACTTATCTCTATCAACCCTGTCTATACCCTTCATGATTTTGAAGACCTCAATCAGGTCCCCCATCAATCTCCTTTTTTCTAATGAAAACAATCCTAACCTACTCAACCTCTCTTTATAGCTAGAAGTCCAACGTTAAAATGTGGATAGTGTAGTGATTTTATCGAGGTCAGCCAGGCGGACCTTCTGAGGAAGGGTCATTAGACCCGAAACGTTAACTCTGTTTTTTTTCTTCACAGATGCTGCCAGACCTGCTGAGCTTTTCCAGCAACTTTGTTTTTGTTCCTGATTTACAGCATCCGCAGTTTTTTCGGGTTTTTTTTGTACTGTACACAGCACCCGCAGTATTTTTTTCGTTTTTTTTGTGCAATACACTGGGGTAGGCAACCATCTCGGAACTCACAGCTCTTCCCTGAGCACTGTCTCACTCTGTGCTGACTTGGATGTTCACAGCATCTCTATCTTATCTTGTTTTTTAGTGCTTGAGACGCAAGATGCCATGTCTGGCAGCAAAGAAGAGTTGAGGGAGTGCATGCTTAGTAAAGTGATTGGTCCTTCAGCAGTCAGGAAAGGTGAAGAGTGAGTGAGCAAGTAAGAATTTGAGGAGGCAGGGAGGGTCAGTAGTTAGAGAGCATGGGATGTGAGGGCACCATTGAGAGAAGATGCTGCATGCGATATTACGAGTGGTCAACTGTGACCCTTGGTGGGACGGAAGTGCTGTAGCACACCGTGGGAGGTCTCGCAGAGCACAGAAGGTCACTACCCACCCTGCAGCACCGCTGCGTTTCGTCCAGGCCACGGGCAGGACACTGACCTAGTGGCTATTTTAACCAGGCTGGCAGTGTTTAACATAGGGCACTGTTGTGTTTAAGTGGCATCAGTGACTTGAATGGCATTAGATCCCAACACCAGGACCTTGGCCATTTCTGAGCACAAGACATTGCAGGGGCTGTGCCATGGAGGTGTGTAGCACACTTAATGAGCTGAGCAGAGGTCAATTGCCTGAGATTATGTATTATGGAGAAAACCTTCTCTGAGCCTTCTCAAATTGGATGCTAAGCTGATTTTTAGCAGAATGTTGGTGTCATCTGTCCATGTGTCCCAAGCCAGCCCTATCAAAACAAGAGGTAGAACAGATAATCATGATACAGACAACCAAAAGCCCAACAACTGACAATTTCACAGGTCAGTGACGTTCACTGAATCAAAAATAGACAAAGCAAAGGCCTTGTGGTTTTAGCAGTCATTTCCCACCTCTGGGTCAGGAGGACCCAGTTAAAATCCCACCTGTTTCAGAATCAGAATAGCCTTTGTTGTCACGTGCACTTGAATGAGTGCAGCGAAAAGTTTGTAATGTCGTCTCTTGGCACCTTCTTAGGTAGAGTACCGAGGTAAAAGATAATTTGAGTGTTGTTACAGAGTTTCAAAAAATAGGTTGGCATGGGGACAGAGTTGAAAATGTCCATAATGATAATAAAAGTGACCGTAAGTACTTAAGTTCCAGTCCCTCTCCCTCTCCAACATGAGTCCATGCCCACCGGCCCCCATAACATGAGGCCACACTGCCTCCGCATGTTGGCCTCAGTCCGGGACTCGCTCGGCCATCACTCCAGCTCCGGTCTGCTCCGCTGGGACAGAGCACGCGAATCGGCTCGCTCACTCCGCCGCGCGACTCACCCGTGCTCGCTCCATTGCTGCCGTGGGACTCGACCCGTGCTCGCTCCGCTGCTGCTGCGGGACTTGGCGCAAGCACTCAGTTCCTGCGCGGGTTCCGGCCACGATCCGTCTCCCTCAGCTCCACTGTCCAGATAGGGCAGGGCAGGACTGTCAAAGTTGAGAGGGGAAGAAAGAAACTACAAAGGGAGGAAGAAAGAAAGAGAAAGGAAAAGGAACTGGCGAGCACAGAAACTCCAACTGTAGTGTCCTACACTACTGTTATCTTGGATACAGTGTCATAACATCCCTGCACAGGTTGATGACAAAGTATCTAGAAACAGCACAGAACACCATGGCTCATTTGGTGGGAAAAGGCCATTCGATTGTGTGTGATAGCACATCTGGATAAAAAGAATGACACAAGAGCAATCAGTGGAAATAGCTCAGTCGAGAGTGTGTTCGACTGAAGATATAAAGGTCCCTGGTTCATTCCTGGGTTTTGGCAGATTAAGTAGATACAGCAAAGTAACGGTAATATGCAGTACTGGGATATTTTTCTGGCAAACTGCTATAGGCTTGCTCAGTTAACTATTAAAAAAATGTGAAGTTGATTGTTACTTCAAACTTTCTGTTTGATACAAATTGAAAAGTGGTTTCTTAAATAATTTTTGGTTAATTTACTTTTTGCTTGATTCAGATTAGGGAGACAATCAATGCTTTCAATATGCAAGACAGCTCAGGAAATCATGTGAATTGAACACAGCCTTGTTTAGCTGAACCTCTGTCCAAGGTGACAAGTTAATGGTTTCTCACATTTATTCTTTCCTACATGCTTACGATCTGTTTCTGGTCATTCTCACATTGAGAAATCACATATTACAAGAGCAATTTGTCATTGCTAAGATGCCCTAGGCAGATGCAGACATTTACAAAAGCATGAGCTATAGCTGTACCAAGTGGGCCACTGGGACCTTAACATTGACCAGTCAGTGCACATGTCCTGTATAGCATCTTACTTGCTGTTTATTTTAATTGACTCATACCTCAATGGTCATTCAAAATCACTTTAGCCCAAATGTGCCCTTTGCATTTAAGCTACAATGGCCACTAATGACCTTCTCTCCATCTCAAACACATAAGTAAAACAATACAAACTACATTTAGAAGATGAGAAAATTCAATAATCCAATTACACTGCATCAAAGAAAGATTTATCATACTCTCAGCCATGTGGTCTATCACTTCTCTTAACATATTTAAATACCAAGGTTTTTAGGTGAGTACATAATCAAATTAATAATGATTAAAAAATAATCTGTAACACTTGGTATTATTGGGTATTCAATCTTCATTCACCAATTCCGAACGCTATGCTTTCATTTAAATGAATTCCGCAAATTTGTTGATGCACAATTGAAGAAGTCATGTAAAACTACATTGGAAATGTGTTTCTTTTTCCCCCTGAGTTATTGTTCCCCATCACGTCTTAACAGCATCTTGTAACAGTGCTTTGTTCAAACTGTGAAGTTTACATTTCTTACTGCTGGGTACAAATAAAATTCACCCTTTATTCAGAAATAAAACTTTAAAAAGAGACTATTAGTATGTATGAATTGTGATTGCGAATTAACAACTGAAACTGAAAATCAAATCATAAAACAAAAACATTTGTTCTGACTTGAAACTGCTTGAACATCTTAATGACTATAAATATGTCATATAGAATGCTTTGACTCAAGCCAAACAGGCATTCGATGACTAAATCTGTTTGATATTGACAAAGCATTCCATTTCCGTCATAACGTTACAACTGAACGTTGCGAAATAAACACTTTCAAATATGAAAACCGAGGCATATAATTTTCTTCCCCTCCAAACTTCACTCAATGCAAGTGTATTCAGAAAGTACTGTTATTATGTTGACACAATGCTCTTCCAAGGAAAGTGGACAGGAGATAAGACAAAAAGAAAACAGCATGTGGCCTATTTATACACAGCCCTCCAAAAAATTTTTTTTTAAAAAAATGAAAATGGTAACATCTTTTGCCAGCTGACAGAATAGATGAAGCTTCAGGTGCAATAAGGAACCATGCTGTGAAATGAATCCTGCATTAGGCTAACACAGTCCACCATCTGTACATGTAGAATGTTGCACTCTGCCAATTAAAATAAAATATCCACAAGTCTGAGTGAATCACAAAATCTGCCTTACAAGCTTGGAATATATCAGCTTTTGTGTTGGTACCAGTATAATTCACGGCAAGTTATACTCGTGGAATTTGGATATAGCTGAGAATCTTTGATTCATCATTGAGCAATCAAGAAGCATAATACCAGTGTTGCACTCAAAGACTGAGCTTATATTTGTCCACTCACTAAAGACGTTTTTTTTATCTTGCTCCACGCCAATTAATATATACATGTTCTTTACTATGTCCCATGATGCCAACTTCAAAATATAAAATGGTCATTTTTCCTGTACACTGGTGATCTCAAATACAGTGACAAGAACGAACAAAATCTGCAAAAATTAAAAAGCTCTATTTAACACCCTTCTTTGCCTATCAAACACTGGAAGTCTTTCACAACATTTCCTAATAAAACACGATACTTGGTGTAAACTATCGCAAACTGAATGCCTGTGTTTGGATTTAATACATGCATTGAACAATGTTTCAGACAAAAGATAGCCATTAATGCGATGCACATCAGTCAAGTGGACAGTGGTAGAATAATTAGCCCTCGGGTAGGGCATTAATGAACCAATCAGATATTTATAATGAGACATTTGTATCATCTCTCCAGCATGAGATCCAAGACGCGGAAGGAAGACAATTTTATAATTTAGCAATATAGTCTATTCCCACAGGATTTCATTCTGTTAAATCCTTAACCACTGCTATGAGTTCTTCTAAATTAGTGCTATCATGTGAGCTGTAGAAAATCTGATCAGATAGTATTTGCTTTTCAACCATTTAAACTGATGGCGATAAAACTAATCTTTACAAAAGCAATTTGCCAATTACAGGCAGATACTGAACAGTTCCATATGTAGAAAAATGAATTCCATTGTCTTCTTTGACTAACAAGAGCACAACAATGTTCGGTGGTACCTCTCAGGGCAGAAAACTGTGAGCTTTAGGTTCACGCCAAACCTTTAGCAAATAATCTCAGCTGACACTTTAAAGTGCAGTACAGAAGGAATGGAGATGACATCTTTCAAATGGAACGTTAAACTAGGATTCCATGGCACTATTTGAAAGAACAGCAGCATGGCTTTCCATGTTTCCTGTTGAACCTTTACCCCTCAACCAATACCATTACAGATTGATCATCCTAATTGGTCATTTATTTCACCGCTGTTTGCAAATTTGCTACAAAGATGCTTGACATTTACAACACTGATCATACTACAAAAAACCTCCTGATGCGGTGTCAAGAGTTTTTTTAAACATACTAAGCTGTGGAACTTGTGCATCCAAAAATATAATAACAGCAAAAGGCCAGCAGTCTCTTGTCTGTTCATGATGATTAATATTCCAGGAAAAGAAACACATGAAGACAAGAGCACTACATCACAGTTTTCACTTTATTAAGCAATTCTAAAGGCATCATTGTCCTCCTCACCAGCCCACTTCATAAATTGAGTGGTCCAGATGTCAAACCACACAATACCAAGATACCAACATTTTGAAGTTCCAAAATGAATAATATGGTAGATTTCTGGAACCAGTATTAAACACTAATGCCAGCTGGCAGAATTGATCGCCAATTTTCCTTTTCAGTTATTCAAGTAATAGGGACATCAATAACAAATCAATAACCAACCTCAACTTTTGTTGACAAGGTGGTGAGAAATTCTTCTCTAGCCACGACAGTCCTTGGTGCTGCATGGTAATCCAAATAACGTTAAGGGAGAAAAATAAAGTATTTTGATTCAGACAGTGAAGAAATCTAGTTATTGTTCCATATATCATGTGAAACATATGGAACGGCAATTTTTAGGTCGTGGACTTCTCTTACATCTGCTGCCCTTATCTTTTTAAGTGGTAGAGGTTATGGCTGCGGAAGGCACTGTTGAAGGAGCTTTGGCACGTTGCTACAGACACAGAAGTATGACAATGAAGGTGGCAGCCATTCTGCCCCCATTGAATGCACTGGCTCATTAAATGATCATTATTTATTGCCAATCCCCTGCTTTTTCATAATCCCCTTGCACTTTGATCCAAATAATCATCCAACATCCTCTTGAATGCCCCTTCTCAATCACTCCTACTGTTTACAAATGTCAGGGGGAGTCAATATTTAAGCGGGGGGGGGGGGGAGCGGTGCTAATGGAATTCCAAACAAATGAGCAGCTTTGTCTGGATAGGGTTGAGCTTTTGTTGTTGGAGCTGCATGCATCCAAGCAAATGCAGATTTTTCCAACTCAGGAAGATGGTTAAATTTTCTTTTGTTGGAAATGGTCATCGCCCAGTACTTGTGTGGAATGAACTGTTACTTGACAGCTGAAAGCTATGCAGTCCTGTTGTATGCATGCATGGAATACCGCAGCATACAGTGTGTTGAATATTGTATTGAACAGTGTGTAATCATCATGTCAAATAACTTAGTATTTGCTTACTGACTGTTGTTGTTAAGTCAGTCAAAAAGCAGCAGCATCTGGTACCAAGGTTGTGTTGAGGAGCCTTTCATTAAGTTGCTAAGTCAGCGTGAACCATTTCATCACCGCTGATGAAACACAGGTAGAGCTCTCACAGCATCCTGTTGAGTTACATTCCAATCAGTACCGATTGAACCAAAGTGAATTTGAACGTGTACCACTCAACAATAGCATTACACTCTGGGAGATTAAAGTGAATTATCTATACAGCAGAAACTTTTGTCCGAACAAATAGCAAGATACCAGGTGGTCAGATTCAGAATAGATGCTGTGGCACTATTTTAGACCCAACAGGTTTTATCATTTCAAGATCAAGACAAGCAAAGCAGTATGTGTTATTTATTGGCCAAGGGGCTCATACCACCCAATTGTGCAGTACGAGCATGCAGAAGCTCTATGCAGAGCATTTGTGTGATACAATTTAGAATAAAGATTGCATACGGCAATATCATCAAAGAGCCCAGATCATTTTGTAAGTCACAAGAGTGAATATTTAGTAGCTTGGTGTTAAAATCAAATAACAATCTTGAAATTCTTCATCTATATCAATTTGTTTCCTACCCAGGATATAGGAAAAGTTTGTATCCCTTTTTCCTTTACACAAGCATCATCAATCCATGTGAATTCCACAGCCATAAATTAAGTCGCTAATCCAAGCAGACACCTGCTCATTTCTCCTCAGAAATGAGCAGGCATGCAACAGGTTTTAACTTACAACTCTCCCTCTTCATTATTCACTCCCTCTGCCGCACAGTTGGCAGTTAACAGAGGTAAATGAGTGCCCACAACATTGAGCCCGACATTTTTCCTATCTCTTTATAAAGCACCTGTAAGGATGGCTGTAATTATAGATTCACAATGAGGAAAATCATTTCAACATTTCACATCAGCTGCAATGCACTGCCTTGAAAGTCTAGCCATAAATTATCAATTAGTTACTAGCTAACTGAAAAATGCATAAATGAATGGTTAAAATGGTGGGGAATAAAGCCTCCACACAAAGTAGAAATACCCTTATTGCACTCCTTCAAAAATTGTCTTGGTATATTTACAAAACAAAGGATGAAAAATTTGAAACATTCCATATACGTAGGCACCAATTCAGAGATTTTAAGGTTAACTTTGGTTACAGATTGTTCAGGTGGTAAAACTGGCATCTCTTTAGCAATTTTGCTCACTAATGTCATCAGCTGAAATCCATGACAGAAACATTAATTGCCTCATTGATGTTCTTTCCACTTTGATTAAAACCAAATCTATTGTCAGCTCTACATGTAGAATGCATGAGAAAAGTCCAAATCACACAAAGGGAAACAAAATGTTAACTTTCCTAATGGACCATGTTTTTGAAAGTGTCAATACTTGAATATAAACTTTCTCTGATTGTCCAATGGTAGTGGACTAATAGATAATGATAGATTTCATTGACCTGAAAACAGCGGGCACTTTGTTTAAAAAGAAACCGTCTACTTTAGCATTAAAACCATGCCTTATTTCTGGTCATTTGTGTGCACATTATTAACGTAAATGTCAAAACTCTTGCACGGTGATGAATCTTTTTTTGCAAAATTTCCGATTAGTGCACAAATGCAGGGAATATTCTACAAGAGCATCAGGAATTTCCTCATTTTGTAATGGTCTGCTGTAAATCTGGCAGATGTATGGTAGGATCCCTGGATATCAAGCTTAGTGTGACCACATTCTTGGTGTCAAAGTTACAATAGCCAATTAGCAAACACTTTGAAGAATTTTTTGGTCCACGTGCTTTCCATGAGCATGAGGATGGGAAAAGCAACTAAAGTTCTCAGATTAATTTATTTTAGTTTATTGTTTATGGGATGGGGGCATCTCTTGCTCGGCCAGTATCTAGTACCCACCGCTTATTTCCAAAGAGCAATTACAAACGCTATGGATCTGTTGGCATGTGTCAGCCAACTGGTTGGACATGGTAAATTTCCTTCCATAAATGACGTGAATGAACCAAATCGATTTTTACAGCAATCAAGAATGGCTCCATGGTCACCAATGGGCCAGCTTTTAAATTCAGATTTTAGTGAATTCTAATTTTACCATCTCTGACAGTGGAGTTCAGACCCACATCGCAAGCACGTGGTCTCTGGACTGCTAGTCCAGGGACATTCCCATTAAACTCTGTCTTGCCGAAATCTTCATACAAAGTTTTAAGCAGTAATAGAGAAATATAACAGAGGCCTTGATGGTTAGGCATGGCTCACTTGCTTTCTACTTTCGAACAGACTACTGATAATCATGATTTAATGCTATCCTTAAAATGTCAATTTGAGAGCTTGTATGTGACCGATATCCTGTGCAACTATACTATGCCAGAAATACGGAATAATAGCAAAAAAAATGCACTGAAAATTCCAAGATCATGTGGAAATCAAAGATAACCCTTCATTTACTTTTTTTTCCATCAGTCTCCTTCCATCCTTTACCCTGCTTAATCTGTGCTCACCAAACATCAAGATTGAGAAGCACAGGCCTCTTTGTCACTACAAAATCATTCTCTCAGTTGTAACTCTTCCATGGACCTTGTCATCTCGTAGGATCTGGCAGTGATGCCCAAGACTAAATGGAACTGGGGAACAGATAATTGTTATGTGCCAAACAAGAGATCTTTGGGTTAGAACTAAGTGTGTGTACATGGGGAACAAGCAATCAGTTTACTACAGATGATGGAGTGTGAACTCGAAATAAAACTCAGTAGAAAAGTATAGGACGAGACTCTGGTATTCAACACATTCTGCCCATCATGCCCTCTTACCTTTCCTGACATGTGCACTTCCTTAACTCTCTCCTTTCTAACTTCATCTTGTCCACAAGACTCATTTCTGGATTTCTTAGCTTATTCACAATAAACTGTTAACCACACAATTTCCTTTGCCGGCATCCATTGTATTAAAATTAGACATTGTTTTCTCTCCAAAAATACTGAAACCCATCCTTTCAAAACTCTTGTCCTCCCATGATTCCTCAACAAGTCTACAGAAATTACTGAACATCTTCAATCCAGCTCTCTTTTTCACTCGCACTGAACAAGTTGCCTCCCAGACTCAAGTCATTTCGAATTTGTAAAGTGCCTTGGAACATGTCTTGAATTCAACATTTAGCTACATATACCCAAGTTGTAGTGCTCTAGAGTGGATAATAAACTAAAAGAAACTTAGTTATAGTAATCAAAATGCAGTATTACTGAAGGCATGTTGTCAAAAATTCACCTATATTTAAGAATTAGTTCTGAAACAAATCAAAAATTCACAAGTGTGTAACCTAAATAGAAGCTACCAAAATTAGACATGGAAGTTTACAGATCTTTCATGTCTTAACATCTATGGCTTTCAGATACATCCCAACTTGCTTCATTCAACAATCACTGGGAAAAGGATTCTTCAGCAATTTGATGTAGTGAATTACTTTTAAAAAACTGCAACTCAGTAGTCAATGAAATAGCAGTAACCACAATGTGCCAGTAAATTTAGAAAACAGGAGATTATTTTTTGATTTGTTCTATCAAATGCCATTCATATGCTGTTGTTTTTCAAATGGAACAATACTGAGGAAAGAAAGATATGTAATGAATATTTGAAGGCACTCAAGCTGAAGCCTAACATGTTAGGAGACATCTGTGCTGCCTTCACGGTGAAAGAACAAGAGACCTGTCAAAGTGACTTGTGATCTCCTACAGGAAAGTTAAACATGGATAGGTATGACTGGTGCATCACTACAGGGCACTATTAAGACCCCCATCTGCAGCTGTCTTTGAATTTGCTATAATTGTGAGAAGCAGAAATGATTGCTGCTCATTACTACAGCCACATGGCTGGAAGGCTGCTATCACTGCGCTGGAGATACTGAACGAACATCTCTTTAATGAGGTGTGCAATGGAAAACAGGTAGCTTCAATTCCTCAGAATATGGCCAGTTGTTGCCATAGAAACTGTAGATTTGTTATTGTCTCTTACTATGGCACTTCATTTTGAACATGTTCAGGGTTGTTTCAGAGCAAAACATCTTTGATGTCAGGATCCATTATTTGCAAAGGCTTCATCTGTCCATTTACAGTCTGATACCAAAACAATGGTATAGTAATAAAAAAAAGACAAATGTTAGAAGATAATTTCTAAAAATAGATTTTTTTTATTGAAAAGGTTTTGCACCTTTTTTTCTGCCCCATCCCTTAATGATAGAACAGCAACTAAACAGAATGGTTCTTTTCAACAGGAATACAATTATAACAAAAAACGCTTTCTCTTGTCAAGTTCCCTATCTCACTGGTATTGAACAATGATTACTGGTTACATACACATCTTATCAAAAAGTCTATATTTATAATTGTTAGTCAAAACATACTGGCAATGATATAAAATTCATTGGTAATTCTGAGAAAATATAATTCAACTCAATTTCGGATTCAGGTCTGTGCAGTCATCCATTCTTGGGACCAATCCAAATATACTGCAGCCCTGGTATAGCACAATCCATGTGCGATCACATCTTGAGACTACATTATAACTGATACTGTGTCGATTCAGATTTCAAATCTTTTTTAAATGTATGCCTGCGTGGCGCCTTTTTCGGTCCGGTCAATTATTTTCACTTTTATGGCAATGGTGTGAGAATTTCCCTTTCGTGCTTCAGTAAAACTAATTTTTCATTGATTATTGTATAGGCAACTGAACTAAGGCAGATGGTCCTGTCCTATATGTGACCCTGAAGCAGAGAAAAACATTTTATTTAATTGCAGCGAGAAAACCTCACTGGCTGAGCCCCTTAATTAATCAGTAGGTAGCCATCTAAGCTAATTTAACTAATTAATTGTCAATTAATATTATTGTTCAGTTCAGAAAGAACAGTTGTCAATCTTAAATGCACTTATTGAATTCATATTTCAGTATAAAGTGAGACCTGAAAATGAAAACAATTCACCAATTTTCATTTTATCACAGTGTTTGTTTGGCAGTACTTTCTTACAGTGGTGTATCATTTGTGAAGCATTTAAATGGTTTAATAATTTTGAACATGTCAGCAATAAGACCACCATAGAGTATAAGGCACCATTCACCACCGTCTTTAGACTCTATGGTGTCCTCAGAACCACCTATCAGTGCCCAAGTGTCCACTACCCAATTGCACTTGGATTTGTGCTGGAGAGGAATGCCTTTCAAGGATTTGTTTTTTTGGAAAGTGCTTCCAATATTTGTTCCAACACTGTGCTTTATCCACATATTTCAAATCATTTCAAAGCGTGAAGTCTGATAAAGCATTGAGTTTAGACCTAGTCTATGAATTTTAATGCCAACACAGATAGGAAATTTCCAGATGGAATTTCTTGAGTCTGGCACACAATCTATTGAATTCCATTGTGTAACCTGCAATGGAACTAACTCACTGGTGCAATTTTCCTCTTACAGCTTTTGCCCAGCAGTGCTTATTTTAAAGTAGCATGGTTACAGACATGCCATGCCTGCTCGACAGTTTAAATTGAATGCATTGTTTTCTCAGACAATGCAACAATAACAGATGCATACTTCAAACCACTTCGGAGCTTCAAATTAAACACCGTTTAGCTAAAATTTAGCATAACACATTCCATGTTTCCTTTGATTCCAGTTGAATCGGTTTCAAGAAATATGTCCAATGATTAATGTCATGTCCTTGTTAAATGTTTGAATGAATGACTATGGAGAGGTTTCATACAGACAAAGTCACATGAGGAACAGATACGTTTCTTTGGCAGATATATAAAAATGCTCTCTTTCTAAACAAAATAAAAACAGAACAAATAAAATATCTAGCAGTTACCCATTATCTTTGAAAACATTCACATGATTTTCAAGTCATGACAAATATTTTGACGATTTTGGTACTTCAATGTTTGCACCTTAAAAGAAAAAATGCACATCATGTTCTTCTCTAAATAAGGGTGAGAAAAGAGGAAAAAGTATTTGTAAAAAGTTTCATACGATCAAAATCATAATTTAATCTATATTTCATTTCCATCTTTAGTCAGAAAAAATATTAAATGGTCCAACTCAAAATGCAAAATTTATTTGATTACTGATTAAATTGGCTTTGTCATCTCCTCAACAGACAGATTATATTTGTCACAATTCTGGGGCATCATTTGCAAAGGCCAAGCCAGTTACGTCTTTTGAATGCTAGGTAAAGATTGTGACAACATGAGAAAATTAAGAAGCTGGCCATCTTGTGTTAATTCATCTTCTGACTAATCACACTTTCCAACATCGATAAAGTGAGTGTAATGGAATACTCCTCACTTGTTGCAGCTGCAACAACACTCCAGAAGGCTTACAACATCCAGGACCAAGCAGCCCACTTGATTTATACCCCACCCACCACCTTGAGCATTCGATCACACCAGCACCAATAAACAGCAGCAGCAATTTGTGCCATCTACAAGATGCACTGCAACAATTCACCAAGGCTCCTTCAACTTATCTCCCGACCTTGCAATCTTGACAGTTTGGGTGAACAAGTACAATAGGTGCAATAACTCTGCTCCAAGCCACACACCATCCTGATTTGGAAATACACCGCTGCTCCTTCATGTGCATTGAGTCAAAAAATCTGAGCTTCCCTTCCTAGCAGTAGGGTGGTTATGCCTTCAGTACATAAAAGACAATAGTTCATGTCTGCAGCTCAGCACCACCTCGACAAACCAGAGATTTGTTATTAATTGTGACCTTGTCCACTTTGCACAAACAAAGTTTGCATGTGTGCTCGTCCGCGTGTGTGCATGGGGGATGTGGGGATGAAGGGGACATGGCTTGGAAAATTTGCACTGCATCAAGACTGATACCACCTTTTATTTTCCAAAAAGAAGCGCAGATAATCATGATAAAACTTCCCACATAGAATTTTGAGGCCCGGCAAGGACATAATTGAACGCACTGGTGCCATGCAGAACGATATTGGAAAGGGAAAAGTAGGGGGCAGAGAGCTAGGCCACTTTTCTGTGCCAATTGCAAATTTCAAAGGCAACAACTGAAGTTGCATGTCACTGTGCGGGAAGATTCTTCTCCATGAAGTTGACGAGGCAGATGTAGCCTTTTCTGGTCTTAAACAGTCTTCAGTGGTCACCTCAACATTTTCTCTCTCGCACACGTTTCCAGCTTTCAGCTCAGACTTAGGGATTACCATTGTTTTGTCCTAAAGGAAGCCTGCCTGATCACCGTAACTCGGAGATCGAGCACTCCATCTTGCATTGCCCTCTGGACAGTGAATGTGCGAATGAAAATAATCATGTCGGAACCTGCTTTCAATGGGCCTCAGGGTCTGGTCCCAAAGGTTGTCCTGATCCCAGAAGGAAAAGCCAAGCTCCACAATCTCAGTTTCGCTGATACCTGGTGATTACGGACATAAAGTTATCTCAGTGCATTATTCATAGATGATCCCATTTGGGGATTTTTTTTCTTTATTGTTTCATGGGATGTCAGCGAAACTGACAGGGTCAGCATGTGTTACCCATCTCTTGAAGTGACTGACTTACTCTTTCACGGTTAAGAGTCAACAGCAATAGTGCGGGTTTGGAGTCACAAGTAGGTCAGGCCAGGTAGGGATGGCTGATTTCTTTCCTTGAAGGGAAATAAGTCAATCAGATGGGGCATTTTTGTTTTTACAACTGTTGATAATCATTTCAGGAACATCACTGATGATCTAGTATCAATACTACCTGCTGATAAGATTTGGGCCCGTATTCCCATCGCGTTAACCTTGGAATAAAACTGGGGATAAGTTGATTGATGAAGAAACTGGGATACTGAAGCAGCATAATGATTTCTTACACTGTCACAGTCCCAAATTGTCCCAGCATTTCCAGCCCAAGCTGTGATGAGAGAAACACTGGCGGGCTAGTGGGAGAAGGTACACCTCTGGCTCCCTCTGCTGGTTCAGTCACAATCCAACAAGCACAGCCGAAAGAAAACTATCAGGGTTCCTTTTTGATTCCCTCGCCTCCAGTTGTGAGGTGCAACGAAACTGACCAGTGAGTGAAAACAGCTCATATTCAAAACCTGTTCACTATTATTCAAAGCCTGTCTCACACAAAGTCTCAGACGAGTGCTTAAGTCGGAGGCAAATGCCCAAACACTAAGTTCACTTTTGCGTTAAGTAATTTAAATTGCTGGAAATTTACATGTTTTACTGTTAAATAAAATTGAAATTATTAGGAGCACATAAACAAGAAAATCTGCAGCAATTAATTATCTAGAATTTGCACTGTTTCAGGAAGGCCAGAAACTTCAAATGAAATCTGGTTGTACTGGGACTCTAAGATAACAAGGTGTGGGGCTGGATGAACACAGCAGGCCAAGCAGCATCATAGCAGCAGGAAAGCTTGACGTTTCGTGCCTAGACCCTTCATCAGAAGAGGGACTCTACATCACTTTCAGTTGCCTCTTAAAATCCAATGTGAGCAGTTAGGTTTTCCATGGAATGTATCTGGAGGACTTCCCAGATTGTCCATAGAATGCTGGATAAGCCCGCAAAGAGGTGATATATAACAAAAACCTGCTTTAAGTTGGCTACTTCAAATCCTTTCATCGTCTTTCCGTCTGGATCTAGGAAAAGGTTGAGTTCCTTAGTGGAACACTTTGGAACGCTTTGCCATTTAATGGTATGAACAAGGCTGGTGAAGTACCCTTGCTGATTTAGTCATGTACATGATCCTGCGGTTTGTAATGAGGTCTCTGCCTCAAGGGCTTTAACTCCAGGATCTTTAAATCCTACTTGTTATACACTCCTCAAGCAGAACGACACATTGAAATAAAACACACCTTGAAAATTAAAACGTGGATGTTGAACCCAAAGGGCAAGGACAGAAGTGAAATACAGAGCGGGGAAATAAATGGCAAGTAAGGAACCAGACAGTTCGAGAGTGAGCAAATGGCAACAAATAGTACAACACAAGGAGAAGCGAAAGCCCAATGCTAGAGTAGTGGAGAATATAATTATGGGAATGACGAGGGTTAGATAAGGCTGTGAAGTGATTTGACATCAAGGACAACAATTTTGAAATCATTTCACTATCGTTGAAATGTAACCATGTAGGCAATGTGACAACAAATCTGCACACAGTAAGGTCCCGTATTCATCAACGAGACAAATGACCAATAACCAGTTCATTAGGTTATGGTAGTATTAGTTGCAGGACACACGTTGGTTATGATATAGAATCAGTGCACTGTTGTTTCTTTGAACAACTTTAAGGTGTGGACAGGATCTTGGATCATGTTTGCAGCTAAAATAAAACTTTACACCAAATTTGTGTGCACAATATTGGTTGGAAAAATGAAGCAGGTGATAAATCTAGACTGGACAGGAAGATTGTTCTTTCATAAGCAAGATCTTGCGAAAATGACCCAATTAAATGAATTAAGTTATTTGAAGTCCATCCAAAGAAGGGGACAGAACAACTCTGATTCATACATAATTTTGAATCCTTATGAATTTGCAATATCAAATAGATCCATGAATTCTACTCACTTCACTGTGTACAGTTCTTTATCCACAATTAATCAGTTAATCATAATAAAACAGGAAATGTAACACCAAAATGTCTGCTGCGGATTTCTGATTGCAGAAAACAACAAGAAAGAATAAATGTAATACAATCCTTCTTCCATCATGTAATGCCACTAAAAAGTGCGCATACTGTGATTCTGAAATAGGTTTGTGGAATTTCAATACTGTGAAATGGTAGATAGTAAGGAAATCCAGAGGATGGTTATTTGTTCTAATTTCTGACACCATAAATTTCTTCTGTTTATTTTGCTGGGTATAATCCATACTATGATTGGTATTATGTAATTTAGTTCTTATTTTGCTGCCAGCTGCTGTCAACACACAAGGCAATGGCCTATACACCAACTGTCCTTAACACGCAAAGTCTCTGCATAATCTCTCTGCAGGTTCATTTTCGAAATTGGAAAATATTAAGTAGCCAGCATCTGTTAATGGATTGAAAAATAAATCTACAGCACAACTGTGACAACTCATAACACTAAACATAACAACTTATCTGAATCAACTTTTCCCTTGCTCTCCATATTGTTGATGAAGAAATGCATTAAAGCAAGCACACTTAAAGTACGACCTGACTCTTCACCCCTTTCAACTATACATAAATAACACTCCTAATCTAATTTGTGATCAGAAAAAAAACAAAAAAAAACCTAATTACAGCCTCATTAAGCAGAGCCGTGAAGAACACATACAGGTTATGCACCAGGGTAAAGCAATTATTCAAACCTGCTATGTATCATGTCGAGAAACTTTATATCTCATAGCAGGGTAGCTGCAACTGTCAGCTCGTTCCTAGTCCAACAGCAGGAGCAGCAGTTAGCCAGGAGTGCACACGGCAGATAAAGAAATCAGCTCTGGCTAGCCCAGTCAGTGGGCAAAACACAATATAGTCAGCTACCAAGGACAAACACATTAAATAAATACATTAAATACATCATAACAAAGGTTCTGCGATAGAGCTATGTCACCTGGTCCATGAAGACTTTTTATTGTAGAGTCAACCAGCCACGCTTCATTACTCAGCGGCAGAAAAGGTCATAAACACCCTAAATTTTATGAGACTGAGTTTTCCCAGTTAATCTTAGAGGACAAAAAGAATTGGATGCTTTTCTGTGCATTATTCACTGGATTATAGCATCCCTACAGTGTGGAAAAAGGTCATTCGGCCTTTCAATCAAAGGTCAATCCACCTAGCCTGCACAGCCCTGGACATTATTTAGCATTCTCAATCCACCTAACTCACACATGACTGGAGTGTGGGAGAAAACCAGAGCACCTGGCAGAAACTCACACAGGCGCGGGGAGAGTGTGCAAACTCCGCACAGACAGCCGCCCGAGGGTGGAACTGAACAGTGGGTCCCTGGCACTGTGAGGCAGCAGTGCTAACCACTCAGCTACCATGCCTCCCTCAACATTAAAACTTCAACCCAGGTTTATTTTGTCAAGCACCAGGCCATCTAAATGCATTTTACCAAAACCCAGCACCTGAAACACATCACATTGTTACAAATTTGGTCACTGCCACAAGATACACGACTTTACTCGCTGCTTGCACACAGCCACTACGTGCCTGTGAACAATTATTTGTGTAGGTAATAGACAGTGCGAGGATTTACTCAAGATTCAACACATGTGAACTTCACATTAAAGTGTGTGCATGCTTCATGGGAGTTACGGTTAGCTCTGCAAATTGGTCACTATTATTTCCTATTTGATGTAATGACAGGTTAATAGACTATTTTTCATTTTCAATGTGTGCATTTCATTCACTACTCTTTCACACAACTGCCACTGTCTTCTTCACAGTTAGTGAATGACAGACTACCTTGAGCCTTCACTCAAGGAAATTAAAATGCTGACAAACTAACAGCGCAGATACAGTATGGATAAGCAAACTACACAAAGAGTCATTGCTTGATATAGAAACTGGATCTCATGGTCCTCTCACTGTCACTGTGAAACAGAAGGATTACAAATTTTGAAATGTGACCAATTACAAATCATTAAGATATTGTATTCAGTAAACAGAAAATAAACTGAGTTCATATTAAAGCAAATGTCACTGATTACAATTAATCTCAATCCCTCCTAATAAAACAAAAGAATGAGAACAGATGAAACTATCAACAATTTCTCTCTGCCCTGGTCATTGAACTAAATGTATTTTGATCAGTCAATTTTAGCATTTAATTAAGAATAATTTTTCTATGCGGAGTTAGTTTCACTTTATTTAATAATCTAAGCTTTAGTCGTCTTTCTCTCAGCAAACTTCACCAACAACTTGCAGCAAAAATAACTCCTTTCTTTTATTTCATGTCCCACAAGTTGTTGCAGCCTCGATTTCTCATCCTTTACATTTCATGGTTGGCCAATGGAGATGTAAAATCAAGCCTCCACCCATCAACTCAGTTTGAAATTGTTCCAGGTTAAAAAAAAACACCAAAAGGGACATTTTATCTCTTTCAGATGTGGGTGTCTTCGAGGAGCACTTAAGTGAGATGATGTCTGTTGCTCATGTTTGGTCATGGTTTCAATGACAGCATTAAAGAAGCATTGGGTTTGTAAGCTGACTTGAAAATTTCTGCAACGTCAATATAATTCAACTCAATTTAAAGGCACCCTTCTTACAAGAACTGCCTGTCAGATAATTTCAAATTATAAATGATCAAAATTTCCAAACTGTGACAGCAACATTACCTACTTCGAGTGAAAACATGCTCACAACAGTATGATACTCATCATCTTTAGTACACCAACCCTGAGTTGACATGACAAATTGAAAGTCACAGTTTCAAGCTGGTTCTGAGAACTGGGTGGAGGAGAGAATTAGAAAAGAAGGCCCCTGAATTGGATAATCAAGCGAATGAAGGGTCATGAAACAAATTCTGGAACAAATGACTAATCAGAAACATCTGTAGTTTCAAGGCAAAGGGGAAAGAATAAACTAACTAAGTGGGAAACTTTAGACTTATTGCAATGTTTCTAAACTTGCTCGGATTAAATCCATTTGATTGCACCTCATCAAGAACTGTCACTGCCAGGACTAGATTTTTCAAAGCTACACAAATATTGTGTACAATTCAAGCTTACCTTTAAGGTACTTTGTAAAAATATATTCCCTCTCAGGATATGCACATCACTGGTAAAATCAGCAATTATTCCTTATTCCTAGTTGCTCTGAGATGGCACAGGCACAAATAAATATCGGGCTCCAGCCCTTCAAAAAGCATTTAAGTGTCAAACATGTCCATGGGAAACATACAATTGGATAAGCCAAAACCAGCTTTGGACAGAATGTTTCCTTCTCTAAAAGATGTAGGGAAAACTTTTGGGTTTTAGAGATCCCCATTAGTTTTGCGGTCACTTGAAATGATTTTGGCTTTTTACATTGATGCAACACCAGACCGCCACCAAATTGTTATTTTTCCAAATTTAATAATAAGATTTAAATCTTCATATAGTTCTGATCAATATCAATCAAACCTGACTAATTATCCTGTATGTTACAATGGATTTTGTGTCCAAAACCAACTTACTAAAGTGAAAGATAATTTAGATTTATACGACAATGTGGCATTATTCACACAAGACAGACGTTCAGATATTAACTGAACAATACTCCTGAAAGCAATATCAATCATATAATATCTGCTTCACACTGAAAATAAAATAAAATGTATATTGCATGCAGTTCAACACCAACATTAGCAAGGTTTTCAAATGAACAGATAATGGTCTCAAATAACTTGACATAATTTTTCCCATACATTTAAAGCTTCCACAGTATTTTGACTGGCCAATAAAAGCTTCAACCATTATGAACTTTCTATTTCATGAATACTTTATGATAATTGTGAATTCTCACTGTGATGATTACCTTCACTGGTTAGCTTATTAGGCCCCACTGAGAACAATTTGAAGTTGCGAAAAATACGATGAGTGCAATCTGCCTTCGCCACAGAAAGCTACACGAAGGGTTTCCAGAAACAATTAAACAGGAGTGTTGAGCTGATACGGTGAAATAGCTGTGAGAACATGAAAACAAAGGCACTGGTGTTGCAGGTAATATGGTCAACTGAGTTCAAGAAAGGAAAAAAAAAGCTGATGATATTCACTGCCCTTAACATACAGGAACAGATAACAGCAACAGAGAACAATATAATGCAGGAATGGACTCCTCAGCACACGCTCTGGTGCCAAACATAACACCGAATTAAACTAACTGCTTCTGCCTGCCCTTGGTCCACATCTCTCCGTTCCTTGTGTTTTCATGTGCTTATGTAAAAGTCCCTTAAACGCATTTATCGTATCTGCCTCCATCACCACCCGGGCAGCACGTTCCAGCCTCCTATCACTCAGAGTAAAAACTGGCTCTTCACATCTCCTATCACGGTTGCCCCTCTCACCTTAAATGCATGCCCCTTAATATTAGACATTTCAACTCTGGGAAAAAGGTTCTGACCATAAACCTTAGCTATGCATCTCATAAATTTATAGACTCTCCCCCCTAGCTTCCGCCATTCCAGGGAAAAGAACTGCAGTTTTTCTAGTCTCTCCTTATCGGTCATACCCTCTAATCCAGGCAGGGTCCTGTAAACCACTTCTGCATCCTCTCCAAAGCCTCCACATCATTCCTGTAATGTGGCAACCAGAACTGAATGCAATACTCGAAGTGGCCTAATCAAAGTCTTACAAAGCTGCAACATGACATCCTGCCTCTTGCATTCAATTCCCTGACCAATAAAGGCAAGCATGCCACATGCCTTCTTTACCACCCTATCTAATTGTGTGGCCACTTTCAGGGAGCTATGGACTTGAACCCCAAGATCCCTCTGTACATCAATGGTGTCCAGGGTCCTGTCTATAACTGTATACTTTTCCCTAACATTTGATCTCCCAAAGTACAGCACCTCACACTTACATTGATTAAACTCCATCTACCATTTCTCCACCCGTATCTGCAACTGCTGCATCCTTTGACAACCTTCTACACTATGCACAGCTCATCCAATCTTTGCATTGTCTGCAAACTTACGAACTCACCTATCTACATTTTCATCCAAGTCATTTATATATATCACAAACAGTACAGATCCCTGCAGAACACCGCTAGTCATAGGCTTACATGAATAGGAAAGGTTTGGAGCGATATGGACCAAACACAGGCATGTGGGAATAATTTAGTTTGGGAACATGGCCTGCCTGGACTTGTTGGACCGAAGGATCTGTTTCCATGCTGCATATATCTGAGGGAATCTGAGGGAATTTTACTTCTTCCAAAAATGACCCAGGATTCAATATTTCTGGATAATAGTTGTTGCCTTTTATGATGTTAAGATTTGAAAACACATGTTAAACTTGTCCTCTATAATCTAAGTGCAACTTTCCAGCTCTGCCTCAAAATCAAAATGCCTCTACATAGAATTTTGCTTTTGGGATTGTCTGAAATGTTTTGTCTATTTGACAAACATTTAATTCTGTAGGAAGGCAGAAAAGCTGCAGCAGACACCGACTTCACAAAATCATTGAACTGAACAAGAGGAGTCCACCTGATTCTTCTACCTCAATATATTCTCGATCTATATCAGCATGTGTCCCCTCTGGAGTGAAAGCTTAACAACAAATATTAATTACAATGCAATATTAAAACTGTGCTGTCATTGTCACCAATCCAATAGGGAAATTACTATTCTGCCAACAATATGAACCTTGCCTGGCGTATAATGTACGGCTGCAATGTGTACATACCATGATACAAAATATATTAAATTTGCACTGTTTAACATTATGTTATAATAGGTAGCTAAACCACAACATTTAAAATACATCCTGACTGGTTTTAAATTGAAAAGCTACAATTTTTGTTGAACTTTGTGCAGAGTGTTGACGGTTGGTGTGAGAAAAAAAACTGCAATTTCAAAACAAGTGAATAAGTAACAAAGAAACGGCTAATTCTTGAGTTCCTAAAGACAAATAACATATGAAACTAATGCAATATATTAGCAAATGCAGCATAAAATGTGTCAAAAACAAATGAAAGCAAATTAATTTCCCCCACAAAGTAAAATTCTAAGCCCATTCTGAAAACGGGCCTCAGCTATCATCGGTGGTACACTATTGCCACCTACTGGTTTTAAATAAAAAGTGAAAATCAACAACACTGATGAAGAAAAAAAATCCAACTCTCAGTTTAACACGGAGTTATTATTATACAATAAGGTACACTCAAAATGTCAAATGATTGTACTGCTGTTCATTAATTTCTCTCACTAAATTGTTGTGTCCATGGAATTAATTACAGGCCTTGGGAGTCATCAGCTGCGAGATGGGAGCAGTCCCATTTTAACCTGAAAATCTTAGAATATCTGACAGGATGCAGCTGCACTAGAATTCCGTACAGTTGAAGGATCATAAACGAACTTGTCATCTGCTCACTACCATCACCTGTCTGCCAAGTCAAAATTCCTCCCAATACACTTGAATGGCCTGAGAAGAACACACACCGGTTGCAAACTAACGCATGTAGGCATGAAACTTTCTTGATGGCCACAAAGTTTTACTGGATATCCATTCAATCCACCTTCAGAACAAACACAGTTGCAATATGTACCACAGTAAATCACCGTCCTTCATCAATAACTTCCAAATCTGCAACTTGCACTGCTTACATCAAGTACAATAGTTACTTTGGAACTTATTAACTTCCAGACCTCACCCCCAAAACTCACACTGTTGCAGATTGTCACAGATCACTGTGCCCTCATTGTCACAGATTCAAAATCCTGGAACACTTAAACAGCAAAGTGAAACCATATCACATATGTAAACAATTTATAGACAGACAGTCTCCTCGTGGCCAAAACGAGAATCAGGATTCACGGTTTTAAAAATGAAGTGTCATCGCTTTCAGAAAGTGTCACAATAAGCATTTTTCTCTGTGAGTTGTAATTCTTTGGAACTCCCTTTGTCAAAAGGTGAGAATGTGGAATTGAAGTTACAATCAGGTCAGTTACAAATTTATTGAACAGTGGAGCAGGATCAAGGCGCAGAATGACCTATTTCTGCTCTCACGTCATTTGTCAGGCCAACTAGGGACAAGGCAATATTTGCCAATATCCACAAATCAAGGAGAAATTTAAAAATAAGATAGGTGGCCTAAAAGGCAGCAGCTTCGTAATTCACAAAGAGCTTGACAAGTTGCAAACTTTTTGATGTGCAGTTCATTTGGACACCTCAAACCTCAGGCAGAACAGCAAGATATGGTTTCACCTTGGACAGCACAATCAGATTGTGCTAATATTGCACACTTAAGATACCTGTGTAGAGTATATAGTGGTCTGCCCCTGGGAAAGCCAGCTGTGTTGCTGACACGTGTTGTCCAGGCTGCAGCACTGACCGCATCTCGGGGAAATGAAATGAAGCCATGCAATCTGACACAAATCACATCAGTCACAGCCTTGATGCAATTTTGGCTGGACGATCGCAGGATTCTTATACAGGTTCCCAATGGCTTCTTGGATGGACCAGTCATTTAAAATGCAAAGCAGCTGTCAACCAGATAAGTCACCCACTGCTTCAGAAAGGAGGTGGCATTCCAGCATCCGGCATAGCTCAGACACAGTGTCCCAGGACATCCTTAGCCTTCACTGACATTGATAGCTGGAGGAACTGACACAGAGGACAAAACACACTGGCCGTCCTGTATCTCCTGCACAACATGAAATGGGCCCTTCAGCTCTGGGCTCTTCATGTGGAAGCTGTTCAGCAGCTATTGTTCCTGGGCTTGTTGGCATATTGGCTCTTCTTCCATTTCTCCACACCTTCGCTGTCTCACAGAGATAGCAATGATAACTCCTGCTGTAGCTGGATTCATTAGTCACACTTCCAATGAACTTGCGTGGGGAGCAGAAGAAATGCTCTTAGCAATGTGAGCAGTCGGCATGCATATCACTTACAAATGGTGGCTTAACGTACTCGTCCAGACTTTATTTTGATGATTGCACCATCAGTCCTGTGGTAAACAGATAGCCTGAGATTATAATGTGCTGCATGGGTACTGAACCCTTCTCCTCCGTGCACCACCGCACTCATGGAAGGGATCATGTCTGTGGATGTGATTCTACATCTTAATCTTCAGAACTATGGTCATTTGCATAGTTCCAATGTCATCCTTAATTAACAGAGCTATCTGTCCTTCCTAAGTGTTCCAGTCACTTGAATATTCCGGTCCCACTCTTGGTCATCTTGCAGCCATGTCCCTGTAATATCCATCAAATCATGTGTACTTATTACTGCTGGTGCTGTCAATAAACCTGTTTAGTCACAAATACAATGCGCCATTCAGAGACAGAGCATTTTCTTTTAAGTTCTGCCTTTGTTCCCATTTTTGCAACGTCTAGCCTCTAAAGCGCTCAGGTTTGTGCGCTGTCCCTTTCTGCCATTCTCTGAGCATCATTTCCCAAATTGCTACCTTGCTTCCTTGCCTGATCTTCTCTCTTTAATTTATCACCTGGTCTAAAGCCTGATCCCTCACTACTTACTTTAAAATCCCCTCTGGCATCCGAGTTATACAACTTGACAGAACAGTGGGCCCAACAGTGAAGACCATTCCGTTCGTCCAACTCCATCTCTACTCAGGGTTGCTGCTATGCCCCCATGAATCAAGACACATTTTTTCACACCAATCTTTTAGTCACATATTCAGCTTTCTAAATTGACACAAACTTGCCAATTTTCTCTCGGGTTCAAGTAATAATCCAGTGATTAGTACCTTTGAAGCTCTGTTTTCTGATTTAGCCCCAGGCTACTCATACTGCTTTAGGAGAACCTCTTCCTTAGTTTGACCTATGTTGTTAGTACCTACATGGATCACAACCCTTGAACTATGAACGAAACCAGAATACTTTATTCTAATTAAGAGATGAACAGGCAGCAAGTGAAAAATCACATCATCATATAAAAATTTTGAAGCACTATTTTCAGTCTGAAAGGGGAACATGACAGACCTCAGATTCCACTATTATCCACAGAATGCAGTCACTCTCTGACAGAAAAAAACAAACTTGTATTCTTATTGTGTCTTTCAGCCCATGACATTTCAAAAGGTTTTAGAGTCACTGCAGTCCCTTTAAAGTGAATTCAGTATTGCAGCGTAGAAGACATTGCAGCCATGATATATAGGTCACACAAACAGAAGTGTGATAATGACTAGATAACCTGTTTTAGTGATGTTAATTGAAGGATAAATATTTTGCCAGGATGAACGCAGTCATGATAAATGGTTACCAAAGCTACTTCTGAAATTCTTCTAAGCAGGGGTGCTCAACCTGCTGCCCGTGGATGACATGCAGTCCCCAAACCTCAAATTCTGGTAATGATCTCTCAGCTGATATTTACACCCAATAAAATTTAATCGCTCGCAGTTTCATGTCACCATTCATTGCAACAGATTTAATGAAGGCTTCTGAGCTCAGTTCATTGCAGAACACTCAAAAAATGTTAGTACCCAAACTTTGGTCACACTTTGTATCCATATGCTGACTTTTGAATTCTAAGTGAAAACACGAAGACTTGAGATTTCAATTTACAGAGCAGTTGTGCGTTGAGGTGACCTCGTAAATCTAATTTGGGCTGAACCAGATATTGCTGAGCAGCTTTATTTGGATTTCTTTGGTCTATTCTAAGATTTCTTTGTGCCCTTTTCCCATAGGATTTTCAGCAGCATGATTTATTAAATGAAGTCATTTGCTAAATTCACGCGTGAATTTTGCAATACATTATTTGAGCTGTACGTAACCCGATGTAGAGCAATTGTCATATGGCACAAGTCAGCAGTCAAATTTTCATGGCTGGACATCAGTAACGAAGAATAATTCCTGTTCTCTTCGACACAAACAACATTGAATACGAAGTGTAACTTGACAGCATTTTGTCCTAAATCTTACTTGATCTGAATAGCAACCGAAGGCAGGGAAAGATACGTCAGAAAGATCCTTCAATTATTTTATTGTCATTTAACATGTGAACACAATTCATTTGATAGTCATACAATGACTGCATGTCGAACCACAGCTCTTCTAAATACAGGTCAACTATAAATCTTTCTTGAGCATGTAATGAATTAAAAGATAAACACACCAACTGACAGGCACTGTACAGGCCAGTCAACATTTGTAATTCCATGTCAACATGTGGTTCCGTTTTATAGCAAAGTGAACTAATTATCGCAAAATGGTAGGAGGTATGAACTTAATCCCTTGTGCTGACTAATTTTACCAACTCTCAGCCATGAATGAAAAGTACAAGACCTTTTGTTTAATTTAAAATGTAGCAAAAATTTGATCATTTTAAAAATTCCTTCTAATTAATCATTACAGGAAAAGTTCAAAGGTCAAGTTTGAAATTATTTTCTCTCACTAAATGGACTTAGCAACTGTTCTCTTTGGAGCAAAGGAGATTCAGGAGAGGTGCAACAGACATGCAGCGTAACGATAGATTTAGATAAAGTAGACAACAAAAAGCTATTCCCAGTAGCTGATGGTTCAAGAACTTGGAGACGTGGATTTCAGGTTTTTGGGAGGAAATGCAGGTGGATTAAGAGAAAGAATTACTTTTTATTCAGTGAATGGCAATGACCGAGAACTCTGTGCCTGTAAGAGTGGAAGAAGCAGAGATGGTAAGTGAGTTCCAAAAGAAATTCCATGGGAACTTGTTGGGAAAAACGTCCAGGTCTATGCAACAGGGTAACAGGACCAATTGGATTGCTCTATTGAGAGCTGGCATGGACTCGATGCAGCAAATGACTATCTTCTGCACTGCAATAATTCTGCAACAGCATAGGATCATCAGAAACCTCTGCAACTATGTCAAGAAAACACAATTAAAATTTCATGTACACAAAAACCTTGTTGATGACGCAGTTTTTCCTTTTGGTATGCTCGCATGGCATCTGACCAAACCAAATACTGCAGCCTCAATGAATAAAGGATTCAGTTTCACAAATTCAAACCCAAAATTCAATGTGTTAATTAAGTGTCACATTACACTTACTCCAAAAAAAACACTGCCAAACATATGGTGATTTGAATAAATATTTACGTTGTCGCACTGATGGGAATAATGGTGTGTGATCAAGACCCTCTCTCTTTTCTCATTTCTTCATGTATTCCTTACAATTAGAAAGAGGAGGACACAACTTTCTATGCTGCCATTGACCACCACTCCTCAACTAACAGAGATAGTAGGAACTGCAGATGCTGGAGAATCTGAGATAACAAGTTATAGAGCTGGATGAACACAGCAGGCCAAGCAGCATCAGAGGAGCACCCTCAACAACTTCTCTTTCAATTCCTTCCACTTCCTACAGACAAACGGGGTGGCCATGGGTACCCGCATGGGCCCAAGCTATGCCTGCCTCTTTGTCGGTTACATGGAACAATCCCTCTTCCGTACCTACACTGGCCCTAAACCCCACCTCTTCTTCCATTACATTGATGACTGTATCGGCGCTCCCTCGTGCTCCCACGAGGAGCTTGAACAGTTCATCCACTTCACCAACACATTCCACCCCAACCTGAAGTTCACCTGGACCATCTCTGATACCTCTCTCTCCTTCCTGGACCTCTCCGTCTCCATCTCTGGCAACCACCTGGAAACCGATATCCATTTCAAGCCCACCGACTCCCACAGCTACCTAGAATACACCTCCTCCCACCCATCTTCCTGCAAAAATGCCATCCCCTATTCCCAATTCCTTCGCCTCCGCCACATCTGCTCCCAGGATGAGGCATTCCACTCCCGAACATCTCAGATGTCCTCGTTTTTCAAGGACCACAACTTCCCCCCTCAGTGGTCGAGAACGCCCTCGACCGTGTCTCCCACATTTCCTGCAACTGATCCCTCACACCCCCTCCCCGCAATAACAACCAAAACAGAATCCCCCTCGTCTTCATGTACCACCCCACCAACCTCTGGATCCAACGCATCATCCTACCAACACTTCCGCCACCTGCAATCCGACCCCACCACCAAAGACATTTTTCCCTCCCCACCCTTATCTGCTTTCCGATGGGACCACTCTTTCCGGGACTCCCTTGTCCGCTCCACACTCCCCTCCAGCCTCACCACACCCGGCACTTTTCCCTGCAACCACAGGAAGTGCTACACTTGCCCCCACACCTTCCCCCTCACACCCATCCCAGGCCCCAAGAAAATTTTCCACATCAAACAGATGTTCACCTGCACATCTGCTAATGTGGTATACTGTATCCGCTGTTCCCGTTGTGGCCTCCTCTACATCGGGGAAACCAAGCGGAGGCTTGGGGACCGCTTTGCAGAACACCTACGCTCGGTTCGCATTAAACAACTGCACCTCCCAGTTGCGAACCATTTCAACTCCCCCTTCCATTCCTCAGACGACATGTCCATCCTGGGCCTCCTGCAATGCCACAACGATGCCACCCGAAGGTTGCAGGAACAGCACCTCATATTTCACTTGGGAACCCTGCAGCCCAATGGTATCAACGTGGACTTCACAAGCTTTTAAAATCTCCCCTCCCGCTATTGCATCCCAAAACCAGCCCAGCTTGCCCCTACCCCCTAACCTGTCCTTCCTCCCACCTATCCCTTCTTCCACATCAAGCCCCACCCACATCTCCTACCTACTAACCTCATCCTGCCCTCTTGACCTGTCCGTCCTCCCTGGACTGACCTATCTCCTCCCTAACTTCTCACCTACACTCACCTTTACTGGCTCCATCCCCACCTCTTTGACCTGTCTGTCTCCTCTCCACCTATCCTCTCCTCTATCCATCTTCTATCCGCCTCCCCCCTCTCCTTATTTACTTCAGAATCCCCTTCCCCTCGCCCATTTCTGAAGAAGGGGCTAGGCCTGAAACGTCAGCCTTCCTGCTCCTCTGATGCTGCTTGGCCTGCTGTGTTCATCCAGCTCTACACCTTGTTTCCTCAATGAAAAGTATGCTTTGCACGATACAACTAAAATATTCATCAAAGTCAAAAACATGTAATCATTTGATCCCTACAAACTCAACTAAAATGGTGTCGCATTTTTGGGTTTTTCTGTTACATACTTAGCCAGGTTCCAAATCTCTGGTTGTTTTCACCAATTCATGTTCACCCAATATCTCTTTAAGTGACAGAGATAACCAAAGCACATGGACTTCCATGTAACTTCGAACAGTGGACCAAATATAAAGCTGAGTAGACTAACCAAACAGTTGGTTTTACTTCAACAAAATGAGCAAAAAGGTGAGCAGTTTTCAGATATAAATGGTCGATTTTTCCACTTTCCTCAATTCTTAAGGAAAAGGCCACTTACTTTCTCTGAACACTGACTCTAAACAGAAGTTTGCTAACCAATTACTTCTATCTGGGCCAGCCTTCCTGCTGCAATTGGTTATCAACCACAGGCGAGGATGACTGTCTCCCAGAAACATTTGGCCAAAGATGGCTGAAAAGGCCAACTCGGGATAAGCAGGCTTGATGGCACACGGAGCATTTGTTGTTGTGTGGGATGTCAGGTCATGTATTACTAGTCCAAGTCATAGTTTGTTCCTTTTGCTGCTCTTCCTCTTCGTTATCGAGTCTCAGAATGCTGGGATACCTGCACCGACTCTCTGTAGGCGTTCTTCCTCGGCTTTGTGCATCTCCAGGGGGTTACACTGTGTTGTGACTCGCTTGAATAGTGTTTTGACGCAATTCCGTTTGTGGGTATTGGGATGATTGCTTTTGTAGTTGAGTACCTGATCCATATGGGTGGTCTTCCTGTGTACGATGGTCTGCAGCTCACTGTTGGCCATACATTTGACCATTACGTCCAGGAAGGGAAGTCTGTTGTTGTTTTCCTCTTCCCTGGCAAATTTTATGCCAGTGAGGATGTTGTTTATGAGTAGATGAGTTTCCTCCAATTTACAGCATTTGATAATGACAAAGGTGTCATCCACCGAGGAAGGGTCCGAAATGTTAACTCTGATTTTTCCTGATGCTGCCAGAACTGCTGAGCTTTTCCAGCAACTTCTGTTTTTGTTTAGGGCCTATCTTTTCTTGGTCTTGGTCTTCTGTTGTTTCATGGTAATGGCCCGTTCTAGTGTTGCAGTCCATTCTTGCCTAGTTGAGTTGGAAGACAAAGTCTTTTTTTGGCATGCAATGTCCCGCTCTTACTACTGCTTAAATGTTCTGGGAGTTTCTGACTCATCCCCTCTTTCAGGCAGTGAAATCCAGACAGCTACCATGCTCTGAGTGAAAAGAATTTCTCCTCAACTCTTTTCTGAGATTTAAAGGTAAGAGGTAGAAGGCTATGTCTCTCGTTACTGACCCTTCTAATAATGGAAAAAAGTACCTTTCTGTCCACATTTTCTATGTCCCTCATAATCTGATACAACCTCCATCAGATCCTCTTTAATCTTTGTTGCTCCAAAGGAAAACAACGCCAGCTTATCCAATCTTTCCTGCTCAAGCCCACCAGCCCAGGCAGCACCTCAATACATTTCCGCAAACTGTCTGGTGTGATGCCATCCTTTCTAAAGTGTGGTACTCCAGTTGTGGCTTAACCAGCATTTTGCGCTGTTCCAGTGTAGCCTGCTTGCTCTTGTTTTCTATGCATTGGCTAATAAAGGCAAGCATCCCATATGTTGTCTCAGCCAACTTACTCACCTGCTCTGCTACCTTCAGGGATCTGAGGATAGGCACACCATGGTCTCTCTGATCCTCGATATTTCCCAGGGCCTGACTATTCACAGTACAATCCCTTGCTTTACTGGCACCAACCCCTATCCTCCACAATTATATTACATCACACTTTTCCAGCACTTGCAAGGATTCTGCTACTGATATCCTGCTGTAGTTTGACTATTTTTCTCACTTTTTCTTATCCTATAAATTTTCCTGTGATCTGTGAACTTCTTGAACATATCCCCTACATTTAAGTTCAAATTATTAACAGAGACCACAAGCAGCAAGGGTCTCAGGACCTTGTCCTGTGGAGCCGCATGAGAATCAGACCCAGTCACAGAAACATCCCTCTGCCATCACCCTCTGCTTACTTTCTCTCAACCAATTTTGGATCCAGTCTGCCTCTTTTCCATGGATTTTCATTTTCTTGATCAGTCCACCAACAGAAACCTTATCTAAGCCCTTGCTGAAGTCCGCGTAAACCACAGCAAATGCATTATCTTCAACTACAGTCAAAATTTCAATCAAATTGGTCAAGCATGTTATTGGACTAACAAACCCATGCTGATTGTCCTGATTAATCCCTGTCTCTCCAAGCGTAGATACATTCTGTCTCCAGGTATCCTACTTAATAACTTCTGCAGCACTGAGGTTAGACTGACCAGCCTGTCATTTCCTGATGTATTCCTTCCTCTCTTTTTAAACAATGGGACGTTAACAATCCTCATCAGCTGGCACCTCATCTATCATCAGCGTGGATTTCCAAATTACTGCCAGGGTCCTCCATATCTCATACCTTGCCTCCCTCAGCAACCTAGAATACATCTCATCCGGGCCTGCAGTTTTATCCACTTTTAAGGCTGCTAAACACACAAGTACCTTCTCATTCTGTGCGCTATATTCTTCCATTATCTCACAATCCTCTATCCAGATGTCTATAGTTGTGTTGTCCCCTTCCATTGTGAAGATTAATGTAAAGTACAAAGAATAAAGAACAATGAAAATTACAGCACAGGAACAGGCCCTTCAGCCCTCCAAGCCTGCGCCGATCCAGATCCTCTATCTAAACCTGTTGCCTATTTTCCAAGGATCTGTATCCCTCTGCTCCCTCCCCATTCATGTATCTGTCTAGATACATCTTAAATGACGCTATCATGCCCGCCTCTACCACCTCCACTGGCAACGCGTTCCAGGCACCCACCACCCTCTGCGTAAAGAACTTTTCATGCATATCTCCCTTAAACTTTTCCCCCCTCACCTTGAAATCGCGACCCCCTAGTAATTGAGTCCCCAGCTCTGGGAAAAAGCTTCTTGCTATCCACCCTGTCTATACCTCTCATGATTTTGTAGACCTCAGTCAGGTCCCTCCTCAACCTCCGTCTTTCTAATCTAAATTCTCCTAATCTACTCAACCTCTCTTCATAGGTAGCGCTCTCCATACCAGGCAACATCCTGGTAAACCTCCTCTGCACCCTCTCCAAAGCATCCACATCCTTTTGGTAATGTGGCGACCAGAACTGTACGCAGTATTCCAAATGTGGTCGAACCAAAGTCCTATACAACTGTAACATGACCTGCCAACTCTTGTACTCAATACCCGTCCGATGAATGAAAGAATGCCGTATGCCTTCTTGACCACTCTACCGACTTGCGCTGCCACCTTCAGGGTACAATGGACATGAACACCCAGATATCTCCGTGCATCAATTTTCCCCAGGGCTGTTCCATTTACCATATAGTTCGCTCTTGAAAGTACTCATTGAGGAATGTGACGATGTCTTCTGGGCTCACATACAGATTGCCTCTATGATCCCGAATGGCCTTCATGCTGTCCTTTGTTATTCTCTTGCTCTTGATCTTTAAATCCTTTTTAAAAAGCATGAGGTTTTTCTTTATTCTACTTGCTAATGCTTTCTTGAGACACTCTCCTTGTTTTCCTAACTTCTTTAAACTCCACTCTGTACTTTTTATATACAGCAAACACTGCGGTATTGATCCCTCAGTATCTGCTTAAGTGTCTTTGTCTCCTTAATCCTAACCATTATCTGCCTTGACATTGAGGATTCACCAATCTTGGTCCTAACTCTTTGCCTTTATGGGAGCATACTTGAACTGTAGTCTTGCTATCTCCTCCTTTAATGCCTCCCACTGCTCCGACACAGATTTATTGCAAGTAACTGCTCCCGGCCCACTTGAGCCAAATCATATTTTAGCAAAATTAGCTTTTTTTGCAGTTTAGAAATTTCATTCCTGCCCACTTTTTCTCTAACTTTCTTAAAGGAAACTGAGTTCCGGTTGCCATCTCTGAAATGCTCCCCAATGATAGACCTTGTACCTGCATGGACAAATTTCTAAATACTCGTAAAATAACTCCACAGAGGCCAGTATCCCATTACCAGGTCACCCTTTATTTACACGTGGAAAGTCCTTGACTCTGGCACAGCCTCGTCAGAATAAGGTCCCAGAGTGTTAGAATCTCTGACCCTTCTGTTTACATCCGTCAGCCAGGGCTCCCTGATTGGACCAGATTAACAGCCTCAATCAGGAAACTCATATTCTATGAAGTCCAGCTGGCTGATGTCAATCCAATCATGACAACTAGGTCCAGAACTAACCTCTCTTGTTGGGCTTTCTGCAAATTGGCTATAAGTTAGAATGCACTGCAGCCACTACATAACATTCACGATCCTGGCACCAATGAGGCAACATAGCATCTCAGAGTCACATTAATGGCTTCAGAAGTTCCTGTCTATATTCTTCACCAATGAAACCCTGACCACGATTGTCCTTTCAGACTTCCTGCCTACATGGGCAGCAGAACCACATAGAGGCTAAAGCTGGCCTCCACGTAGGCAGCATGACCATCATGATTTTCCAAGGCTAAAATTGGTTGCAAGTAAGATGGACTCAGGGGATTTCCTCACTACCTGCCTGGACCTGCTTTTCTGACTGGCAATCACCCATTCCCTCTCTGCCTGCATTTCCCGGAGACGCAGGGTGACCACATCCTGTAATGTCCTCAACAGAAATCACTTGCCTTGTGAATGCACCACAGTGTCCCCTGTTCCCACTTAAGTTCCAGAACCCAGGACTCAAGTTGCTCCAGCTGGAGAAACCTCTTGCATGCATGGTCACCTAGACTGTCAGGAACCTTGACTATCTCCCACCAAGCACACAATGTGTATATTACCAACTTCAGCTCCCCAACGATGCATTTGCTAAATAGAACATTGTTCCTACTTAAACTATAGACTGGAAAAATCTTATTCTCATTCATTTCCCAATTCCCATTCAACTCTGCCACTGGTCTGTTTGCTTCTTTGAGCGTCCTCACCTCACCCGCTCCTCTCAGTGACGTTAATTTACCTCACCTTGCCTGCCCCTCTCGAGGATGATAAATCTATCATTTTAAATCAATACATTCTGCGTGACCAGACAGGCACGTACAATGTGCATTCCATAATCTCTGGCTACACTCATGTCCAACTAAAGGTTATTTTCATTCTGAACCAAACATTTATTTTTCTCTTATTTAAAGAGGCTAAAAGCCCAACTTCTTCTATTGAATTAATTCCATATATCGATGGTGCTGTAGAAAAAACATTTAGAGCAGCTTTCCTTACGCATTTTAATTCTAAACTATGTTCTCTAGTTTTGCATTCACGACCATGTCAAATACGCACCACATTTTTCCACTAAAATTGTAAGAGCCATAACTAAAGAGTTGAATCATCATGATTTCAGCTCCATAAATCTTCCCTTATAACAGAGGCATAAGACCAGGAATGCATTAGCTTCGAGTTGAAGACTGTAAAAATATGTTTAGAATATAAAAAGAACTTGCACTTCAAAGTTTTAGGGGTAGATATTCAAAGCAAGGACTTTAAATCAAGTAACCACAAAGTACTATCACTAGTTCTATTAAGTTCTCACCTTATTTTCTCTTTGGTTATCTACAGGAAGTTAGAACAACTTGTTTCAATTTCAGTTAAACTTTCTCTCAAATTTCATCCCAAATGTCCTTGCATGTTTTCCATTTGAAATCAATAATGCATTTTTATTGTGAAAGAGGATCAGCATCTGCTACCTTTTTGTAACATTAAGTACAAATGTGTGTAGTCGAGAGGAGCATGCTTCAGCCTTTTCAACCCAAAACACAACTTGAACTCTCAATGGAACAGTTTCACTCTAACTGTGTAAGTTTTAACTGGAGACATCATTCAACAAATCGCACATGTAACACAGAGGTTTTCTTTCACATATTATTTTTGGTTGCAGGGTTTCAGCTAAACTGAGATGATGACATCTATTGAAATAAGAGATGCATTTTGGCTGCTATGTCACTAAACAAATGCGTGAGTCTGTGATTTGCTCACCAGATTTTCCATTGGTCATAAACCTGACGAGGTCTTTCATGATTGTAAGTAGCAAGACCAGCACCAACTGCGAGTGTTGGGTAGGCAGTTCCTTGAGTCGCCAAATTTTAAGCCTCAGAAGAAATGAGCTTAAATAGGTAACATATGTTGGCAGGCTGTAGCTTAAAATCCGCAACACAGCGGGTAGAAATAAAGCAAAACTCCTTTTGAAATGTCAGCCCTGCTTTTTACCAACATTAAAAAAAAATCCAAGTTGCTCTGTTTGGATAATTTTCTTAAGTCAACTATGTAACTTTCCTCTATTCTGAAGGTGATGGTGATCTAATAGTTGAAGGAATAAAAGGTGGCTTATTACACAGTAAAAATATTAGAAACATTCAAACAAGGAACAAGATTAGGCCACTCAGCCCCTCACCATTCAATACTATCACGGCTGATCCAATTTTAACCTCAACCCTACAGTCCTGTATATGCCTGATAATCTTTCATCCCCTTGGTAATCAAGAATCTATCCCTACTTTAAAATATTTAAAGACTCTGAATCCACGGCCTTTTGAGGAGGGGAATTCCATGGACTCTCAAGCCTCAGAGAAAAATTTACACAAGTTTCTTCAATCAAGAGTCAAAGCTCTTTTTCATTGTCTGCATGGGCAAAAAGATGTCTTTTTCATTGTCTGCATGGGCAAAAAGATGTTGCAATTCTTGTTTCTCAAAAAGACTGTGCCACAGTAGCTGGGCATAGCTTCACCCGGAAAACGATTTAGAGAAAATAATAATTCAAGTATCTGTGATACTCTCTTGAAGAGAAGAATGAGCAATTGAAGATCTTAAGAGCATCTTAAGGAAATCAATTAATGCTGCATTTATTGTTTCTTCTATAATGGATATAATAGACAAAATTTATAGGGGTCTAGTGATGTGGGCTATCGTGAAATGTGTGGCAGAATCAGACAAGTGCAGCAAGGCACATCTCAACATTGCACTATCGTGAATGCTCTTCTCAAGTGGTATGGCAAGTTTCCTGCAAGGCAACAGCAAGTTGTCACTTCATGGATCATTGTTGCTTGTTAAACAACTTATTGGCACCACAACTTGTTGCAGTAACGTTGAACCACCATCTGAACAAACTCAGGAAACAAGCTCAAAGTCCGGAAAACCTGACAAGGAAAAGAGCACCAAACATTTTGGGGCCCGCTCCACGATCACTGACCACACACCTTCCACATCCACAGACAATGGCATCCGACATTTGCCAGCCTCTCTGGACCCTCATGGCACACATCGTTGTAACGCTGCTGCAAGGACACTGTGCTCAGGGACATGCTCCCAATTCGCAGAAATAACCAGGCTGCTTTTCCAGGGTTTTCAAATGCTCTCATAGCACTCACTTACTCTGAGCCTACCATGCTGTTCACAACATCACTGCCTTGCATTGCATTGATGTGGAGGCGCGGGTGTTGGATTGGGGCGGACAAGGTCAAAAATCACACGACACCAGGTTATAGTCCAACAGGTTTATTTGAAAACACAAGCTTTTGGAGCTCTGCCCATTCCTCAGATGTAGTGTGGAACAGGATATTTAACACAGAACTTACAAGCAGAAAGGTAACAACCCTAAAAATGGCTCACTGACTGCCTCCTGTGAAATCTTTAGTCAGTTAGAAAGGAGCCACTATTGATTAACATGCAAATCCCAGAATTTCTTTCAAGTCATTGCCCCAAGATAATTAAAGGTTTTATCAGTGTATACAAGAGGTGACGTCTCAGGTCAGACAGTACATTTTAGGTGTGAGGCCTTGTTTAGAATCTGTGTGTGTTTTAACCTGGAGTCAGGCTGGCTTTATTTCGAACAAAATTGAATGTATGCTCAAGCCATCAGGAAATACGTGAGTGCCAGGTTCATCAGCCACACTCCCAAGATAGCACAAAACGTCACCCAAGCACAACACAACGCCATCCAGGCTCTCAAGACCAATTGCAACATTGTCAAAAAACCAGCAGACAAGGGAGGAGCAATTGTCATACAGAATAGAACGGATTACTGCAAGGCAGTACACAGGCAACTGAACAACCAGGAACACTACAGACAACTACCTTCCAAGTCGACCACAACACACCCGTGAACTCAACAGACTGACCAAGACTTTTGATCCAGTCCTTCAGAGTACCCTACGCAGTCTCATCCCACACATTTCCCGCGTAGGGGACTTCTACTGCCTTCCAAAAATTCACTAGGCCAACACACCTGGACGTCCCTTTGTATCAGGCAATGGGACCCTGTCTGAGAACTTTTCTGGCTATGTCAAGGGCACCTTGCAACCCATTGAACAAAGAACCGCCAGCTTCTGTTGCGACTCGACAGATTTCCTACAAAGACTCAGCACCCACGGACCAGTCGAACCAGGGACACTCCTTGTCACAGTGGACATTTCGGCATTCTACATCAGCATCCCCCATGACGATGGCATCGCCTCAACAGCCTCAGTACTCAACAACAACAACTGCCAATTTCCAGGCGCCATCCTATAACTCATCCGCTTCATCCCCGACCACCACCTTCGAAAACCAGTTCTTCATTCAGACACATGGAATAGCCAAGGGGATCAAATTTGCACCCTAATAAGCCAACACTTTCACACACAAGTTCGAACAAGACTTTTTTTGCTCTGCAGGACCTCCAACCAACACTATATAGGCTATATAGGCAGCATGGTGGCTCAGTGGTTAGCACTGCAGCCTCACAGCGCCAGGGACCTGGGTTTGATTCCAGCCTCAGGTGACTGTCTGTGTGGAGTTTGCACATTCTCCCCGTGTCTGCGTGGGTTTCCTCCAGGTGCTCCAGTTTCCTCCCACAGTCCAAAGATGTGCAGGCTAGGTGGATTGGCCATGCTAAATTGCCCATAGTGTTCAGGGGTGTGTGGGTTATAGGGGGATGGGTCTGGGTGGGATGCTCCAAGGGTCAGTGTGGACTTGTTGGGCCGAAGGGCCTATTCCCACACTGTAGGGATTCTAATTCTATATAACAGATACGTCGACAACATTTTCTTCCTTGGGACTCTTGGACAGGAATAACTGAAACAACTACACAGCGATACCAACAAGTTTCATCCCACCGTCAGACTTATCATGGACTACTCTTTAGAATCAGTCTCACTCTTGGACACACACATCTCCATCAAGGATGAATGCCTCAATACCTCACTCTACCGCAAGCCTCAAGATGCTGCACTTCTGTAGGTTCCACCCTAAACCATATTAAAAATGCTACCCCCAACGGACAAGTCCTACGCATACACAGGATCCGCTCAGATGAGCAAAAAACCGTAATTATCTCCTCAGAAGACAGACAAGGGATACGACCAAAAGAGTATCCTTTGTCATCCAGTGCTTTCCCGGAGCAGAGAAACGACGCCATATTGTTTGCAGCCTTCAACGAATGATCAATGATGAGGAGTACCTCGCCAAGATCTTCCCTATGCCTCCACAACAACCGCCAAACATTAAACAGGCCATTGTTCACAGCAAACTACCCAGCCTTCAGGACAACATCGACCACAATACCACACAACCCTGTCATGGCAACCTCTGCAAGACATATCAGATCATCGACATGGATATTACCATCACACATGGGAACACCATTCACTACGGGAACAACAGAAACTCATGTGATTCGGCCAATCTTGTCTGTCTTAAATGCTGCAGACAAGGATGCCCCGAGGCATGGTATATTGGCGAGACCAAGCAGAGGCTACGACAGCAGATGAATGGACATCACGCAACAATCGCCAGACAGGGGTGTTCCCTCCGGTGGGGGAACACTGCAGCGGTCAAGGGCATTCAGCCTCCAATCTTCAAGTAAGAGTCCTCCAAGGTGGACTTTGATATACACAACAACACAAAAGCAGAGGCTGATAGCCAAGTGCTGTTCTTACGAGGACAGCCTCAATCAGGATCCTGGGTTCATGTCACACTACAGGTGACCCCGCCACACTATACACTCTCACACACACACACACACACAAACACCATCGCACATGTACACTCCCTTACACGCTCTCTCAAGCACAAGCGCGCGCACACACATACATACACATACAGATACACACATGCACATGCACAGATACAGACATACACGCACACAGACAGACACACAGACACACACACTCACACACGCACAAATACATACACATACACAGATATAAATCTCTGGGGCGACTTATTTCATCCAAGGTGTTTGTGTATTTGCAGATACATTTTATTTTGTTCAAAAAAATAAAACCAGCTTGACTTCAGGTTAAAACACTGACAGATTTTAAACAAGGCTTCACACCTAAAATGCACTGTCTGACCTGTGATGTCACCTCTTGTATGCACTGATAAACCTTTAATTATCTTGGGGCAATGACTTGAAAGAAATCCTGGGATTTGCATGTTAATCAATAGAAACTTGCGTCTCCTTTCTAATTGATTAAAGATTCAACGGGAGGTGATCAGAGGGCCATTTTCAGGGTTGTTACCTTTCTCCTTATAAACTCTGTGTCAGTATACCTCCTGTTCCACACTACATCTGAGGAAGGAGCTGAGCTCAGAAAGCTAGCGTTTTCAAATAAACCTGTTGAACTATAGCCTGGTGTCATGTGATTTTTGACCTTGCATTGCATTGCCTTGTCTTCTTTACTCTCGTCCCTTAACCAAAGACATCAACCTCAAATTACTGCTATCTTACTGTGCCATTTTGGTCAGACATAAAGCCAGGAAGCTCATACTGATTGTTAGCAAACCTCAGGCAAGCCAAAGGGTCGCTCAGGAGTTCCCTACACAATAAGTCAGGGGCAGCCTGAGATGCCAGTCTAGAACTTGCTGCGGTGATGAATGAAAGCGTGCGAGGGAATATTGGACTGGAGTTAAATATCATGAGATGGTGGAACGATGTCTCGAAGAAACATTCTAACTTACCACAGCAATCCAAGCAAGAGCTAGAATATCACCATGTTCATAAGCATCTATTCTCTTGGAGAAATTAAACATAGAAACATAGAAAATAGGTGCCGGAGTAGGCCATCAGCCCTTCAAGCCTGCACCACCATTCAATACGATCATGACTGATCATGCAATTTCAGGACCCCATTCCCGCTTTCTCTCCATACCCCATGATCCCTTTAGCCACAACAGTCATGTCCGGCTCCCTCCATAACGTGTTCTGACATAGAAAAGTGTTGAGAAAGGTGGAGCAAAAATATTACAACAGCATAAAAATAGCAAACTGATGCGAATTCTATTACACGTATTATGGTGGTAAAGAGCTTGGACTCTTGGAAGGAATTTACCTGGTTCATGAAACAATGGCCCTGTTGTAAAAGGGGCTTTTCTTGATCTTCTGCTACCACGTCATCAGATCAGCAGTGGATACAGAGTTTCCTCAAGAGTTCTGTCAATCATTCCACAAAGAAAACTCAGAGGCTTCCAATTACATTAACATGTTCCTGTACACAAGGGCATGCAGTCAATGTACAGTGCCTAAGTGAATGAGCCTGTTGTTCATCTACTCTTGTCACACAGCCTGCAGCGTAAAGAGCACAGCTTCAGCGCCACTACGTAAGATCATATCAAGTAGCAGCTCAGACATACAAATTTCATCATAGCCTAACTGGGAGTTCGCACAAAGCACAAGAAATAGGAGCAGGAGTAGGCCATTTTGCCGTTTACATCCATTCCACTATTTTATAAGATCATACCTAGTGTCACCGAGGTCTAAACTCTACTTTCCTTTCGTTCCTTCATAACCCTCCAGAGCCTTGCTGGTCAAAATCTAAGAAACATAGTCTGACATTGAATAATATTTGACAACCCAACCTCAGCTGCTGTCTGGGGAACAGAATTCCACAGACTCATCATCCTCAGAGCAAATAATCTCTCTTAATCGCAATCTTAAATAGATAACTGCTAATTTTTAAACTTACTGTGTTGTCTTGTTCTTACGTGCCCCGGAAGTGGAAGCAATGCCCTCAAAATCTCATGCATCAATTAGAATCACGTCTAAACTCCAACGAGCACGTGACCAATCTCTCAAATTTTCCTCTTAAAATAACTGGTTATGGGAATGCAGGGGTTGAGTGAATCTTCTCTGAACTGCTTCTAATGCAATTATATTCTTTCTTCAGTAAGGAGACCAAAACTGTACACAGCTTTCTCATAACTTCTCTCCTTTACCGTTCCCATTGCAGGCCTGCAGACCAATGTTCTATGATTCATAGAACACCCAGGAACACCATTCCTCGGACACTCACAGCCTCTTTGCTGAAGAGTTCTGCAGTCTCTGTCCGTTCAAATAATACTGCACCTTTGTCTTCTTTCTTCAAAGTGCAGAAATTCACACTATATGCCAGTTGCTAAAACTGCATATAAAATTTGCAACATTTAGTCAGGTAGATCTCTGACTAATTTCTATTTATGCACAGCTGATTGAACACGGTTTGTTTTAAAACATATACTGCAGTCTCTTATGACCTTATTGCTCACAAAAATGAACCAAATCAAACAAGTGATTCTTGCCAAGCCATAAAACAGGCAAACAATTTGTCGAAAGGGAAGTAATAGTGGACATTTAGCGTGGTAAAATTACTGGATTTACCCAACTCTGTCAGCAACAGTTCACCTGGTATTGCTATTTAGTATATCTCGTTGTTCTCATGGCATCATGGCTTGTCACTGCCTTCATTCCAAATCAGTCCAAGGCAATATTAATGTAATACACTTTTTGACCTTAAATGAGAAATAACTTTCAGCTTAATGATGATTCAAAGCATTGCACTTTCTGTTCAATAAGGACCCTGGTTTATCTACATACTTTATGTTATTTGTTCTGTCCTGGGTTTATCCCAAGGCTCCAATAGCTATTGCTGCACACAATATTGTTTACTTCCAAAAGACCAGACATTCATATTCAGGGATGTAGGAACAGGAATAGGCCAGTCTGTGTGATCACAACTGCTTGAAGCTCTTGAATGTCTTTTACTCACTGGTCCCCATAAGCATCCACAGCACTGTTGTTAGAAATCTATCAATCTCTACCTTAAATGTACTCGAAGACTGAGCCTCCAAAGCTTTCTGTGGGCTTCTTTAAATAACTTATGATGTTTGGTGGCCTTCGCATAAGAGTATCCTTCAAATCCCTCAGGAAGAGTTAATTGTTCTACATTATTTTCTAATAGGCATTGAAGAACTTTTTCACATTATGGTATGGAATAAGACAGTGGTAGGAACGCAGGCTAATAATAATTATGATAAGGATATTACGAACAATGTCCCTTATTATGATGCATTAATGGTAACTTTTGCAAATACATGTTTAGGACATTCATGTTATGATAAAGGATGGAGCAGTGTACATTCTAGTCACACAATTTATAGGTCACCACATCAAATAATATTACTTTTTAAAGTTACCAAGATGACCAATTAAGTACCTTTTCTGTATCATGTTTTGAACAAGAAGATCTATTACCAAGTTTCTTAAAAAAAATTAATAAAAAACACACACATACACACACTCTTTTCTCAGGGAAAAAAAATTCTGCAGAGATTTGCTTTCTGAAAACAACACTTTGGCCAACGGACTGTTCGTGAAACACAGAAACTAAGAGCTGTTGGCCATTCAATCCCTCAAGCCTGCTCCACATTTCATTATGATCATGGCTGATCATCCAACTCAACAGCCTCAATAGGCCTAAGAATAAAGCATAGATTTTGCAGAGTTCATTGCACTTTTCCACCATTCCTTCCACATATTTTATCACGGGGAAAGGGAAAGCAGTGGTAGGAACATTCCTTGTCCATTTGCTTATTCCAGGCTATTTTTTGTTTTGCCAACAGCAAGGGGAATAATGCTTATCAGTCTGACCACATAACCTACAGTTAAATGTTGCAGTGAAAACTGAAGAAGAGTCACACATTTTATAATCAATTGAACAAGCCAATAGTAGCTTGCCAGAAAGAAATCCTAATATATTTTTCCATTGCAAATTGCCATTGCTTTGCTGTGTCTACTTATTCTGCCAAAACCCAGGAATAAACGAGGGACATTTATATCTTCGGTCTAATACACTCTCAACTGTGCTGTTTCTGCTGATTGCTCTTGCTGTATCTTTTCTTTTTATCTGGAAGTGTGATCACACACAGCTGAATAGCTTTTCCCACCAAATCAGCCATTGTATTCTCATCATGGAATCCCTACAGCGTGGAAACAGGCCCTTCGGCCCAAGAAGTCCACACCAACCCTCACAGCATCCCACCCAGACCCATCCTCCATAACCCACCTAAGCTACACATCCCTGAACACAATGGACAATTTAACATGGCCAATCCACCTAGCCTGCACATCTTTGGACTGTGGGAGGAAACCCACGCAGACACGGGGAGAATGTGCAAACTCCAAACAGACAGACACCCAAGGGTGGAATCGAAGCCGGGTCCCTGGTGCTGTGAGGCAGCAATGCCAACCACTGAGCCACCGTGCCACCGTCTCTGCTGTGATAGTAAAAACTGCCGATGCTGGAATCAGAAGTAACACAGTGTGGAGATGGAGGAACACAGCAGGCCAGGCAACATCAGAAGAGCAGGAAAGTTGACGTTTCAGGTCAGGACCCTTCTTCAGAAATGGTATTCTCTGCTGTGTCTAGATATTTTGTAATCAACCTGTGCAGAGATTTTATGACACACCCCTGGAGGTGGGATTTTAACCTGGGCCTCCTGACCCACAGGGTGAGGCATCACTGCTAAAACCACAACGCTGCTGACCCTTTGCTTTGTCTATTTTTGACTGAGTCAACATCACTGACCTGTGAAATTGTCATTTACTGGGCTATTGGTTGGCTGCACAGTGATTACCTGTTCTACCTATTGTTTCGATAGGGCTGGCTCGGAACAAATGGACAGATGACACCAAAATTCTGCTAGAAAATCAACAAAGTGTCAAATTTGGGAAGTTTCAGTAAGGGCTTCTTTCCGTGAGCTCGAGCGTGAAATCCCAGGCAACTGTCCTCTCTATGTTAAACACTGCCAACCTGGTTAAAATAGCCCCTGGTCTGGAAGAAAACGCAGCAGTGCTGCAGGATGGGTTAGTCACCTTCTGTGCTCTGCGAGACCTCCTACTCACTGTGTGCTACAGCACTTCTCTCCCACCAAGGGTCACGGTTGACTACTCGTAATATCCCATGCAGCATCTTACGGACGGTACAGTGGCTCAGTGATCAGCACTGTTGTCTCACAGTGCTAGGGATCCAGGTTCGATTCCACCCTCGGGTGACTATGGAGTTTGTACATTCTCCCTGCGTCTGCGTGGGTTCTCTCCGGCTGCTCTGGTTTCTACACACGGTCCAAAGATGTGCAGGTTAGATGGATTGACCATGCTAAATGGCTCCGTAGCGTTCAAGGAAGTGCAGGCTAGGCGGATCATCCAGGGAAAATGCAAGATTACAACAAAAATGCAGGTTTGCAGCAGTAGGGTAGGGGAGTGGGTCTGGGGAGGATGCTCTTTGGAGGGTCGGTATGGAATCAATGGGCCGAATGGCCTGCTTCCACATTGGAGGGATTCCATGTGCTAACACTGGCAAAATTCAGGCTCTTGTCAATGATCATCTGACGGCAAAAACATCACTGGCCTATAAAGGAAGTACAACTTAAGAGAAGTTAAAAAAACACTGCTATTTGAGCAGAAAAACACAAAACTCGCGCTTTTATATCACCCGCGAGCATTTAGTTCTGACACAAATCTGGCTCTGGATAAATTACATAATTCATTTCGATTCCAAGGAACTGCACTACATTTCTTCATCTTCATTCAATGACAAACATTTACATGAACATGAAGAGTGTTTAGCCTGCAACATCTAGCTAAAGAATAGAATTTGTGAATCAGTGGAGAGGTCTGATTCTTTGAAAACTGGAAAAGGCATTTTCAAAATAAGTTATCCTTCTTTTTCCATAAAACAAGGTTTAGTAGGTGCTAGCTGTGTTAAGTAGAACAGGATATTAATAGTCCAATAATGGAAAGTAAATTGAAAATCAAGTGAAACATATTGTCAAGCTAACGGGTAATAAACTTTATTTCCCCCAAACCAAATGCTTTTGCTATGTTAGGCAGCCATCTGTTACATGCACCACCTGTGCAAATAAACACTTCAAGTCAGACAAAATGTATTTCTTCCTGTTCCTAATTGACATTTCCATGGCAATTTACCAGATTTGGAGACTAACTTCCTTCCTAGGTTGGATTACCAGAATGCTAGGCCGATCTTTCTACTTATTCTGCCGTACCTATGAAAGTAAAAAAAAAAATGCCCCAACACTATTACTTCTTTTCTCGGATGCTCCTCATTTTTAACAAATATTTTCATTCTTGTGCTTTGAAAAACTGGTCGGACTTCCCATTGTTATCATTCGTTGCACTACTTCTTACTAGTAAGAAGTGAAATCATTTCAATTACTGCAGCACTCAGTCAGGAAATTTAGAAGTACAACTGTTCCACAAGATCATTTTAAGTTTGAATTGCTATCAGGTTTTGCTAGAATGTATAATGGCTTGACTTGTAACAACTGAAGAGACTAATAAAACAGACTAACGAAACAAACATTCACTACGTTTATATGTGCAGTGAGAATATGGTCGAGGGTTACAGTTACATGGGCATTAATAGATACTTAATAATCAACCTGTTCAGTCATCTTATGATCCACTTGTGGAGCAGGTGGGACTTGAACACGGACTTCTGATCCAGAGGTAGGGACACTACCACCACACTCAATTTATTCCCCAATTCATCAATTAACAAATTCCCAGCATTTTCTCCTCCCACCCACAGTAGATCCCACATCATGCTGAAATCATGCATGGGTGACCTGCTGCTCATTTTCTCCCTGGTTAGTCAAAATTTCAAGAGTCACTATATTATTTCCTCACCTTACATTTCAGATACTTCACACCCATTCAACAGCTCAGGTTGGGTATTTGCCACTGCAAGAAATCATACAAAATCAACAATGCCAGGTATGCCCATGATAACATTACCATGCCAATGGCACAGTCATAAACTACTGATAAGACTTCTCTGAAAATCTTATTCCCCGTTGCACAGCCAACTTGTCTCGCAGAAAGGAAAACAGTTAATTAACTGCCTACTGTACTGGGATGTTTCCTCGGGGTGTGCATTTTGTCAAATAGCCAGTTCCAACAATGCAAATACAGCATTGTGCGAGCATCGGGATCATACAGACTGCAGCAGTTCAAGGAGGAAGCTAACCATCACGTTTTCAAGGGGATTAGTGATGGTAATATATCTTGGTCCTGCCAGCAATACCTATCACTCGAGGATAAATAGAAACCCAGTCAATTCGCTCATCAGCAAAAAAATGACAAGTATTTAATCTAGTGAAAAATCTCAATTTTGAGGTATTTATATAATTTTAAAAAGGACTACTTGACGTTTTTGACACGGCAGGTTGCACTACTACCACTTTTCAGATGAAGATCAAATATGCATTTTTTGATGTAATGATTGAAATTCTGATCTTAAAGCTTTATTCGATCAGTTTCCGAGAATTGCTTTTAAAAAAGGTTTCTGGCTTCTCTAACCTTTGTTTTATTATTTCTGTATGATTTTAAAGAAATTATTTTGCTTCTTTAAGGAAGACGTAACTTACATCAGCAAATATGCAGCTTAGCCAACTAGGTACAAGTTAACTAGCACCACAACCTAGAAATTATTTTCTCTACAGTTTTAGTGCGTTCAAGTAACACATATAACATTCTTGTTTATTATTTTAATGGGCGCATCAACCCACTGAATTTAAAATTTGTAAGAACTCAAATGCTTTAGGGATCATAATGTAGATTGTTTCCACGAAAGTAAAAGTTAATTAATTTTCTTCCATGGTTTTTGCTGCTGTTAAAAATAGACCAAATAATCACCTGAAGACTTATTTAGATACATGGGCGTCGAACAAAGTTAAATTATGTTCAGCACTAACAGATGATTACGATATGAAGGCAGGAATACAGTGCTTTGACAGATGTAAGGGACAAATAGTATTCTGAGCAAAGTGAACCACAAAGAAATTGGGCTGCAATTTGTTCAAATTCAACTCAAATAATGTCCTGTTAGTTGACACAACATAACTTTTCAGGCTAAATTTTCTTGAGTCAGCCAAGTTCCTGTTGCAGAGGGAAAAAGCAGAAGTTGAACCCACTCCAGCAGGCAGTTAGTATCCGGGGGTGCCAGCTTGATGGCATTGGCCAATTGGTGCTACCATCATCTGAGGCTGAGCTTGGTGTTTGGGGTACAGGTTGTCTGTTACAGCCGTGCTGCCAAGGTGGGCCATGGAGAGCAGCATAAATTCCCACCATGGAACTGCTGCAAAGGACCAACAGTGTTGATCTGGTGGTTTACCCACAGTTACATACTATTTGAAAAGAGGCAAAACGACAGTGCAGAGTGGGAAACTGCTAGTAAGTGGCTCAATTAGCCACACTGCTAAAAGTTCTCAATGTTGGCAATTCTTTGGGCCCAAGATGACTCTCTTCCTGATCCCTTCACTTGCAATAACTGTTAGCTGCCCACCTTCCAGCTTTTTGTCAACTGGCTGAGAAACTTTGAGCATTGCCATCACGAATTTAAGGTAAGGCGGATTTAAGGTAAGACAGATTTAACATAAGACAGACTTAAGGTAAGACAGGTTTAAGGTAAGACAGATTTAAGGTATGACAGATTTAAGGTAAGACAGATTTCAGATAAGGAGCAGGAAGTTTACAGGAAATGGGAGGGAAAGTTTATTCCATCAAGAGGGTGATGGATATCTGGAACTCGCTGCCTGTCAGGGTGGTAGAGACACACACCCTCATAATATTTAAGGAATATTTAGATGTACTCTTATGACGTCAAGACACACAAGGCTAAGGACTAAGTGCTAGAAAACGGGATTAGAGTAATTATGTCCTTGTTTTTGACTGGTGTAGACCAGACTGGCTGAAGGGCATGTCTTTTTTTTTGTTCTGTTGACATCAGTGATTCCTTGTATACAACGTCTTTGTCATCCAGATCAGGAGAAAGTATCCTACGCCAGGTTAAATTATCTTTTGTTTGTGAGGAGTACAAGTATTCCATGCAATCTAGATAGATCTGTAGAGTAAGTAAGCACAGTAATGTTTATTTGCTCAGTAACATGGTGACATCTATATTGCAGAATGGTCCACCTTTTGAGCTAACTGTAACTGCTTAGGAACAAAAGCATTTAATAGAAAAAGAGGAAGAGAGTTTGACTTTTCTTCAAAAAAGTTAGCGTGTGGAACCACGAGTGGAAGCATTTTGTTTATCTTGATATTTACGAGATAAAGTAATTTGAGCCAATCAAAATGCCAATAGTATATTTTCAACCAAAATGCAATCCAATACCTGGTTAGACAGCGTAATCAGGAAATGCAGAATATAAATGTTCATACAGGATATTCTAAGAGAAGTAAACATTAATTTAAAACACAATTTCCAAATTTAATTTGCATCAAAACATACAAAATAGGAACAAAAGTTGGCCATTCAGCCCCTTGAGCCAGTTCCACAATTCAATAAGATCATGGCTGATCTGCTTGCGTTTCAAACTCCACATTCTCATCTCCCCCAATAATCTTCGACTCTCCCGCCTTACAAGCATCTATCGACCTGAGACTCAACAATATTTAATGACCTCACCACCTTTTGAGTGTGCAGCTGTAATCTCTTTAACAAACAAGCTTAACATCTTCCCTGGCACAGATATCAAAGCTCGCTGGCTTCATGTTTCCTGTCTCCCTCCCTTCTTGAAGAGAGGGATCATATTTTTCATTTCCAGCCTGATGGAACCTTTCGTGCGTCTAGAGAATTTTGGAAAATTAACACAAATGCCATCCATTACCTCATGAGCAAACTCTTGTAATACCCAAGGTGAAGCCCTTCTGGACCCAGAACTGTGTAAGCCTGCAGATCCATGAGCCTGCTTAGTCTGCTTTCCTCATGATTGTAAACTTGCTGAATTACCCTCGTCCTTCCACCTCCTGATTTACAACTGTTAATAGACTTTTTATTCTCAATCGAGAGGAAAGAGGCAAAAAAATTTCATCTGCCAATTGCTTAATATCTATAACTAAGTCCTCTTTCTCACTCTCCAGAGGACCAAAGCTCACTTTCCTTACATTTTTCCCTCTTTAAATACAAGTGTAGAAACACTTGTTAACCATTTTGCATCCTGGGTAGCGTCCTCTCGAATTTCTCTCTCCTGATTAACCTTTTAGTTATTTTCTGTTATCACAGTCATAGAGTCATAGAGACGTACAGAATGGAAACACACCCTTCGGTCCAACTCATCCATGTTGACTCGATATCCTAAATAATCTAGTCCCATGTGCCAGCAATTGGTCCATATCCCTCTACATCTTCCTATTCATATACCCATCCAGATACCTTTTAAAAGGTTGTAATTGTACCAGCCTCCACCACTTCCTCTAGCAGCTCATTCCATACATGCATGAAAAACTTGCCCCTTAGATCCCTTCTATATCTTTTCCCTTTCACCTTAAACCTATGCCATCTGGTTTTGAACTCCCCTACCTGGGGAAAGGAACTTGACTATTCATCCTCTCCATGCCGCTCATGATTTTACAAACTTCTATAAGTCACCCCTCAGCCTCTGATACTCTAGGTTAAACAGCCCCAGTCTATTCAGCCTCTCCTTATAGCTCAACTCTCCAATCCTGGCAACATCCTTTTAAACCTTTCCTGAACCCTTTCAAGTTTAACAACACTGTCCCTATAACAGGGAGACCAGCATTGAACACAGTATTCCAAAAGTGGCCTAACCAATGTCCTGCACAGCCGCAACATGACCTCTCAACTCCTATACTCAATGCACTGACCAATAAAGGCAAACGCACTAAACACCTTCTTTACTACCCTGTCTAATTACAACTCCACTTTCAAGGAACTATGAACTTGCACTCCAAAGCCTCTTTTTTCGGCTACACTCCCCAGGAACTTACTATTCAATGTATAAGTCCTGCCCTGATTTGCCCTACTAAAATATAACACCTCACATTTATGTGGTTTAAATTCCATCTGCCACTCCTTGGCCTATCAGCCTATCTGATCAAGATCCCGTTGTCCACTGATGTAACCTTCTTCACTGTCCACTTCACCTCCAATTTTGGTGCCTTCTGCATATCTTGCCACTCAACTTCGTGCAATTATATTTTTCTTCCCATACTTTGTGCTTTTCCTAACTTTTTTACTTAACCATAAATGATGAATCCTCCCTTTTTACATTATTTTATTTTCTTTGCAGGAGGAATGTTTTATGCTCAGTATTCTGAAATATCCCTTTAAAGTCTGGCACTATTGATCTAACTCCTAACCTAGTACGCCAGTTTACTTCTGCTAGTGCAGTTCTCATGCTCAGAGTGCTCTCATAGAGTCACAAAGATATACAGCACGGAAACAGACCCTTTGGTCCAACTCGTCCATGCCGTCTAGATATCCTATCTAAGTTTTTGTCCCATTTGCCAGCATTTGGCCCATATCCCTCTAAAACTTTCCCACTCATATACCCATCCAGATGCCTTTTAAATGTTATAGTCGCACCAGCTTCCAACACTTCCTCTGGCAGTTCATTTCATACATGCATCACCATCTGCATGAAAAAGTTGCTCCTTGGGTCCCTTTTATTTCTTTCCACTGTCACATTAAATCTATGCCCTCTAGTTTTGGACTCCCCCACGGCAGGGAAAGGACTTTGTCTATTTACCCTATCCATGCCCGTCATGATTTTATAAACCTCTATAAGTCAAACCTCAGTCTCTTTTAGGTTTAAAATACATAATCTTCTCATTTTTGAACTGAATGTAAAATTCAATCATATTGTAATAGCTGCTGCTTAGGATCATTAATCCTGTCACATTACACAACACCAAGTCTAATACAACCTGTTCTTTGCTCAGTTTCAGAATTTATTGCTGTCAGAAAACACTTCGAAAGCTTTCTGTGAACTCTTGATCTTGACGACTATTGCCAATCTGATTAATCTAATCTAATGTTTTTCCACTTTAAGTCATCCTTGAATTATTGTCATAGCTTTATCACACCACCCCAATATTTCTTCTTGCATATTTTATCCCATATTGCATTTACTGTTAAGGGCACTGTAGACCACTCCCACAAGTGACTTCTTTCAGCTACTGTTCCAATTTCTATCTTAACTGATTCTACAACCTGATCTTCTGAACTAAGACTATCTCTAACTGCTGCACAGATGCCATCCTTGATTAACAGCGCTGCCCTTGCACCTTTACCAAACTTCCTATTCTGCTTGAATGCTAAACACCTCTCAATACTCAGGATCCAATCCTTTTCATCCTCAAGCCAGGTCTCTGTGACGGCGATCAGACTTCATTTATTTACTTCTATGTGCCATCACAAGGTGCAGAGGTGGAGGGATTTAACGGAGGGATTTAATGGGGGGAATTTGGCTCTAGGTTACTGAAGCCAATGAAGCAGCATTGAAAATCAGAGGTGCTAGAGGTCCAAATTAGAGGTGAGCAAAGATCTGACAGCAGCAGGAAGTACAGAAAATGGAGGAGCCAAGGCAATGGAGGGATATGAAAATGAGCATCTCAGCGTGTATATATATCAGGAACCAATGTAGACAATGAATGCAGGGTGATGGGTGAAAGTGACATGGAGAAAGTTTGGCTACAGGCAACAGAGTACACACTGCTCAATTTCTGTTGCTGATCCCAATTTCAACTCTTGAAAAAAAAATTGACACAGATTCTTTGGTGCCTTTTTCGATCGCATGAAACGCTTTTCTTCTCTAAACACATCATATGCTAAGTCTGCAATTCCCAGTTTTTAGACAGGAAACACCTGGTACACCAGAGATGTAAATGGAGTGCTACCAATGCTTACAACAGAATATATCATTTTTACAGCTAATAAATATTTGACTGGTTGTAATAAATTATTTATGTGCTCGTTCTTAAAACATGACAGAGATGAAACAGAGGTTTAGAATTTACAGTGAACATCTTGCGAAGGAATATTTATTGTATACAACAATGCTGTGAGCAAAATCTGATCTACATAACACAACCAAACCACCCCAAAGTAGAAACTGAAGGAAAAGACTTTCTAATTATCAAAAGTAGAAAAGAACTCTTCAGAATGTTCACTTTCTACTAAAATTACTGGAAGAGCAATCAAATACTTCAGAAAGTGATGATAAGTGGTTTTCATGGATATGTTGAAGCAAATGTCAGTGATATTTTGAAGAACGCTGGAATCAGAATCTGCCCAGCAAGTTCGAGCCAAATGCATTCTTGTGATGAAATTCAAAACGCTCTCAACTGTTAAAAAGCAGTGGCAAGGACAAACAGTTTTTTTTTAAGAAGTCAGCATGATGATCATCTTGCCATGAAAGCTCACATAAAATAACCTCTCTTTTAAACAGGACACCTAGTCTTTTCTCACACTATTGTTTAGTCAGTTACATGCAATGAAACATACTCCCACAAAGAACGTTGGCCACACCCTGAACTTCTGGACTTATGCTTTTACAAATGTCACACTTTCATCAATACAAAAGTTTAAACACATACATATTCAGTAGGAGGCCATTGCATTTGGCGTAGGAACTCTGATCTGAATTTTCTTCCCGAACCCAGACTTTCAAAAGACACTTGATAAAGTTCCAATTAACATGGTTCTCAGCAAAGTTAATCCTCATAAAATAAAAATGACAGGGGCACTATCAGCACCTTTTCTTCCCCAGCACTCTGCCGCCTGCTTTTTCATAAATGCTGCCCCCTCTACACTTCATGTCAGCTCTGGTGAAGAGTCATCTAGACCCGAAAGGCTAGTCTGCTCTCTCGCTCTCTATGGATGCTATCTGACCCACTGTGATTTCCAGAATTGTTTTGTTTCCAGCATGAATACAAAGTTGGCTGAGTAACAGGAAACAAAGTTGTGGTCAACGGTTATTTCTCAGACTCAAAATGGTACTGCAATTTTCTGAATATTACATGCACTTTTCTCTACAAATGGATTCTAAATTTGGGTGCTTTTTACACAAGGCAACAAATCAGAATGGATTTTCTTGCAGAGAGTAAGAAGACCTGACAGCAAGGCGTTGTAAAATTCTCCACAGTGACCACAAGCAGATGAACAAAACTGTTGTGAAATCCTGTTTACAATTCTAGCAATCAGTGCTCAGGTACATTTTCTTTATAAGTACTGGCCGCAACATATGAATATACAGAGCAAGCTACTTTTACAACATACGCACTGGGGATTTATTTTCTTCTGAGCCTGGAAAAATACTTGCAACTTGGAAATCCAACCTCCATTTTTCACTCTGCAATCATTTTGATCATTATCTAATTCTACTTTATTATTGGTAGGTAACAGATAGAACCAAAGAATATTGCTTAATTCATGTATTCAATAAACAAAATATAAATCTTGGTTTCATTGTATATTGACAGCAGTGCAATTAGTGATATAACCAACAGCCAGAGATTCACATCAGCGACATTCGACTGCTTTACAGAAATGAAAAATCCCAGTTTGCTGACTAAGTAAACAAAACTGGCTGCTTCATAATTTAGATTAAGAATTTAAGAAGAAAGTATGATTTTATAGAAGTCTACAGTGCTGTTGGAATTTCAATGTAGTGCAGCACAGGCTAAAATGAAGCCACTAATTGTATTTTGGAATTCACAAATATTAATGAGATGAAATGGGTCAAAGACTTATGTGTGGAATAGGAGAGGACCCCAAGACACTGTGAATACTCTCAAAACCCTCCTTAGGTAATCCTCATGATCTGGTCAAAAGTAATTCCATTTTTAAATAAAGTTCTTCAATTTTCAGTTTAAACTGCATTCATCTTTAAAATGTAAATCGCTCATAAAACTTGTGAAAGGAAGATATACCTGTGAGATTTGAATTACTTCCACTTTCTACACTGGTCGCACCGCACTGCTGTTAGTCTTGTGAAATGCGCATTTCACCCGTGATGTCCCTGTGTGTCATTAAGTTTGCTGCCACTGAGTTTAACTTCTTCTATTATACCTGGGGCTGATATTTAACTCCAATTCATTCTCTAGTTCTGTCTTTCCTCAAGCCATCTCAATTACTTAATCCCATAGCGTGAAAAAAATTTCAATAATTCTCAAAGGTCTCAGATGCCCCTTTAACTTCAACATATATACTCTTGGATCAATGTACAGGGTGAAAAAAATTGCAAGCTGATGATTTGCGAAAAACAAATCTCACTAATAGGCAACACTGTTTGGCCAACAACCATGTTTTAAAATGGTTGGCCCAGGTTTTCATTCCTGAAAGCATTCACAATGAGCTGCATAGAAGACTGCAGAAACTCTTCCGCTACTGCTTCTTCCAAAGATGGATGACTATAAATCTGTGCTAAATCATCCACTACAATATGCTGAAAAATGATTAAAACCTTCAATATCAGTGCAAAAACATACGATAACATACAGAATTACAAAATGGGCTGTGTACACACAATAGTTATTGAAGACTTGCTGGTATCACACACAAGCATTCCTGGTTAACAAAATTAATTAATTCCACTCGTATTAAATGCCAATTGGTCGCTAATGATCCATAGAATGATGGAAGCTCCATCAATCACTATTTTGGAGCACCTGTCCAGGATTAAAGTTGCACCACATGCTCCAATAAATTAGAAAATCTACTTATAAAAATGAAAGCTTTCATCTTCATTGGGCTCTCTGACGGAGAGTCTGTAACTCTGAGACCAAGGTAGGAATCTTCCAAGGTTGGACCCAGAAGCACACAGAGGCAGCACTGGTGCAGTGGGAACACCAGCTTTCCTGCTCTGACAAGCTCAAGTAGCTTTCCACAACGATTTTGAGATTTAATGGACTAAGACATTTCAACAAATTCTGACAGAATCCTCAGACTCTGGCATTGACTCAGGTTCTGAGATTTTACTCCCTGTGCTTCCTTGAAATAAATTCCAGTAGATTTGACAAGAAAAAAGTGCTTTGTCCAAATTGTGAAAAAAAACAATTCTGCCTGCAATGAAATACTATTTACCTTCATTACAAAGTTATTGTCCTAAAATGTTACACATTCTGATTCAATGTTGGATTTACCTGCTTTTCAGACAATTTGCAATTTGAAATAAGTCAGTTAAGCAACATCAGTTAAGTTTGCACTTCTGCATGGTCAAAATTAAATACACTGAACAGAAAAACCTGAGTTCAATGCACTATTTCTCACCACAGAGACAGCCAGACAAGCCCAGTTCCTACAACATTCTCTATTTGATTCAGACTTCCATCATTCACAATTTTTTGCTTTTATGGTCAAATTTATTGTCATCCAGTACTGGACAGGCGGCTATGTCCTCCAACTAAATATTAGGAAGACTGGGGGATTGGCCCAGATTTGACATTGAATAAAGGTCATCACATAAGGAGATGAGAACTAGGAGCTGGAGTAAGCAATTCAGCTCCTTGAGCCTGCTCCGCCATTTGATCCAATCATGGCTGATCTGATCTCGGCTTCAACTCCATTTTCTTGCCTGTGCTTTATAACAATCTTCCCCTTAAATTAATTCCATACCCAGGCATCCACTGCATTCTGGGGTAGCGAGTTCCACAGATTCATGACCCTTTGATGGGAGTAATTTCTCCTCATAACTTTGGCAGATCTACAGTATATACATCCTTTCTCTCAACGTCAATGAATTTGCAGCCTTGTGCAAGAGCAGGCACAAATGAGGCCGACCATACAAACATACAGGAGAATCCACAAAGATAGTAAAGCGGAAAATAACCATTTAAAATCCCGAGAGTGAAAGAAAAATAAAGACTGGGACAAATAAAAATAACATTTAGGGAGAAACTGTAACAGGCAAAAGAAAGAATAGAAACTTAATGTTATACTCTCAAATCTGCAACACTTTGGTTTTATCCCGATGGAATGAGAAGAGATGATTGTAAAATTAATTTTCCAGGCCAGAAAAATGTCTTTATTAACATTATGATATTCACTGTGTTTTAAAACTCAGTTGTTCCTGACTGAATAATGCTGCACTTATTCACCAGCCTTCAGTGCATTAACAGTGGGATGTTTATTTACATTCACAACCAGAAGTAGCTTTTTAAAGGGACATCTTGAGCCAAGAAGGCATTTGTGAAACTACTTGAGGAGCAGGCTATCTCTCTGATAGGCATTTCTCGATTTCCAAGATTAATTACATGTATGGATACCAGAAGATGCTGCCAGTTTTACTCCGTAATAACGTTTAGCACTGACAACTTCACCATTATTACTAAAGCAAATTTAAATTTATTGTCTTTAGTCATCAACAGTGATTCCATTTGCCCCACAGGTGACTCCATCCCTCTCCCAAACAGCTGTCAGAGACTGAAGCAAGGTGCTCATATGTTGTGATCACATCTGATTCAGAGACACCTTTTTTAACCAAATATTCATGTCCTCACTGAGAATACCTTCAGCACTGCCATACTTGACTCCACCTGCAGCTCGCTCACAATTGAAGCCCTCAACCATACCCCTTTGTTGCTTTTAATTTTGACTGTTGTTATGTATTCCCAGTTGACCACTCATTCTCCCCTATTCAGCAATTCAAGTTAATCCAAACCTCTCTTGCCTCCACCCCTGTGCACACCATTATACAATGTGCTTGCTGACTTCAGTAAACTCCTGATTGAGCACAGCCGCAATTTTAAAATTCCATTTCTTGCTTGCAGGTCACTTTGCAGCCTCACCCCTCTCTATCTCAGTGACAGTTTTCAGCCGCACAACCCTAACTAATTATGTTCTTCCAATTTTGAATGTTTTGGACTCCCTTGAGTGCCTTATTTGTCTGGGTTCCCACCTCAAATGCCCTTCCTAAACCTCACTGCACATGTTTGGCGTCTATCCCTTTCACCAATGCTCCATTACTGCATTAAATACTGTTTAAAAGACAAGTTATTTTTGCCAATGCTCATGCTAATTGGAGGCTTCAGTATATTTGTTAGTGCTTGCTAACAAACTTTTTTCTCTGAACTCAAAGCCTGATACTACTGGAGGGTCCGAGATAACAAGGTGTGGGGCTGGATGAACACAGCAGGTCAAGCAGCATCATAGGAGCAGGAAAACTTGACGTTTCGGGCCTAAACCCTTCATCAGAAATGGGGGAGGGGAAGAGGGTTCTGAAATAAATAGGGAGAGAGGGGGAGGCGGATAGAGGATGGATAGAGGAGAGGATAGGTGGAGAGGAGGCAGACAAGT
>JAHRHZ010000069.1:14620217-14635176 GCA_024137785.1 Ginglymostoma cirratum | reverse complement strand
TCTTCCCCTCCCCCATTTCTGATGAAGGGTTTAGGCCCGAAACGTCAAGTTTTCCTGCTCCTATGATGCTGCTTGACCTGCTGTGTTCATCCAGCCCCACACCTTGTTATCTCGGATTCTCCAGCATCTGCAGTACCTTTTTATCTCTACTACTGGAGGGTATGCTTGTTGTTGCTTATTGTAAACAAGAAATTTCCATTTACAGTCACTAGCAGCTGAAATGTCTTGCACTTGCAACAGTAGTTGGGATCAAGGAACCTTGAAACAAGATGGAAAATAATGGAACCTGAGTAGTATTTTTAAGGGGGAAGGTCAGGAGCAGCACTGCATGACGTAGATGGCAGCGTGCTTTAACTGAGGGGTAATGCAGAGCACAAACTTAAGAGACAAAATGTTTAATGGTAGTTGGGATGATGTGGGGAAGATTATTACCTTGAACCAGGCAGGGTGTTGGGGTGGACTGTCACTGTTGGCAATCAACATTAACTTGAACGGAAGTGAAAACAGAGAGTATACATGAGTGAAATTCATGTTGAGACAGTGAACAAAGTGGACAGGGTGGCAATTCATCATTGTCCACTTTTGCTGCCACTAAATTACAATTCAATCCTCATGACTGATAAATCAGATCAAAGCTTCATCTTCCTACAATGCACCATGTTCCAGTGACAAGCACTGTTAACCTGCAAGTATACAATTTTAATTTAAGTCCAGACAGCCTTTATCAATTGCAGTAAACAGGCTAATACTGGTGTTTACGAAAATATGCATGAATTAAGGTTCCGAAAGTTCAACAGTTTTTAAGATTAAGATCATATATTTGAGGCAATTCCAAATTCCAAGCACCCAGTTAAACAAAACTAGCAATGAAAGTGAATTTTGCCAGAGTAGAGACATACACATTCCAGAGCTTTAGAATAAGTACTCAAAAGAAATTAAAAACAGGCTCACACACAAAGGTAGTGTTCATGAACAGGCATTGTACCCAATTAGACAGAATGGTCAAAAAATTGCAATCATTCTTTTTTTTTGAAGCACTTCAATGTCTGTTCAGCCTTAATAAATCCCAGCGGACATCCAAGTTTCAGACACTAATGCATTGTATAAGTATTTAGAGACTGAAAAGGCTCTGGCACCATAAAACAGTTACATAAACCTATTAAAAGTTTCTTGAAGGATAACCTTATATTTTGTAGTTTATAAACAATAAATTGGCTTTCATTTCTGTATCCTTTATCTGAGATAACATCTTTTATAATGAAACAGACTAAATCCATTTGAAGTATGATTCTTTTAATGCTATCCCTTGTTTTAAGAAAATTGTACATCACAGTTATCAATGACTCCTACTTTGTCTCAAATTCTTAATCAACATTTATAATTTAATTCACTTTATATTATCGTAACCTATAAAATATATATTTGAACTGACTGCAGCAAATATTTACAGCATGTGATGCAAGACGTGTGGTTTATATATTATAACATTTAACTTTGGATTTTTGAATTTTGAACAAGTGGCATATGGATGTTTTGCGTATGAAGGGGTTTAATGATTAACTGTAAGCATTTCTATAGCCATGGTGATTCCGTTTAAAATAGTTTAGAAAGAGACTTCCTGGAGAGTAATGGAGATTTATTGACATTGGGAACATTTACAAGCGATCTAAATAAACAGCATTATGCATGAGGCAGTCAGGTAGAAAATTCTGGATTTCTTTGCGAGATTAGGGCAAATACCCAGAAGTCACAGAAAAGCTTTTTTTTTATTTCCCCTTCAGGGCAACTTGCATAAGTCTTGGCTGAAACTGGATGTCTAAAATGGATGCTCTTCAGAAAGGAAAGACATTTTAGAACTATTAAGAAAGAGGTTATCTCAGTATAAGGTGCTTAGTTTAAAAGTTCCTGATAGGAAGTATTTGGTAATACCTTGAAGTGGTTATTGTAAACCATTTTAAAAGGAATCACCATGGCTATAGAAAGGTGAAGTCCAGTTGTATGAAGACTCCAGGAAGAGATTATCAAATTTTTGAGACGGGAATTTGAAGCCACTGTTAAATGAATCCCTGCAAACATGAAAGAAGGAAATTTTCTCTGGTTCGAAAACTATAAAAACAGCGTTGTTGAAACTAATGTGATTACATTTTGTTGTGGATTTTGAAAGTTATGTGTAAACTGTTTGTTTTATTCTATTATATCTTCATTCCTTTTGTGTAATAAACTTGTCTTGTTGTTAAATCCGAATCTACACCATTGCATATGAGTGTTTCAGTGAAAGACTAGCTTGTTAAAGCCATTCAAACAAAATATGATCTATCAAGCCAGGTTTCAGTCTGGTTTCTGTCTTGTCCAGGAATAAAATCAGCTGGGATTGTAACACGTGCGATGTGAAATGTAAAAGAAAGGAAGAAGGGGAGCAAGATAGAAAGAAAAATGAAGGCCAGAAGAGAAGGAGAGTAGGAAGGCAGCAATGAATTTGCACATAATAAGGTTCCACAACTAACTATGACATAAATTTTCAGATAATCTGGTTTTGAGATGACGGGGAAATAAATGATTGCGTATTCTGGTTCTGTGCTGATGGTTTAGAGATAAATACTGACAAAGACCGGAAGAATGCTCTATTCTTCAGTCAACAGTACCGTGAATCTAAGCATGGAGATGTATTCTACGGGATGACAGTATTGCTCTAAAGTGGCATGCTAGATTACACATTCAGGTTTCTGGATTGAGGTTCAGGATACTGATCTGCGCCATGGCAGACTACAAAATGCCATCATAAGGTAAAGTATTTTCCTCAGTGGATTCAAAATTAGCTGCATGTTTGCATTCACCTGACATCAGCAAATGAATCTCCACCAGCACATCTCTTACATTTATCCAAAAAAATTAATTCAGTTTGTACAATTATACATTGATACAGTGATACAAATAGCACTAAATCAAAGGGATAAAAGTAATGCAATGATGGAGAGAGTTTTGTTACTGGAGGTAAAATGCCGCACAATGACATAACGGTTATGAGGCTTGAGGTCAAATCTCAACATTGTAGCTCAGGAAATTAAATTCAATTCAACAAATAAAATCTGGGATGAAGAGCCAGCAGCAGTAATCGCAACTAGGAAATTATCGTAAAAATGGTAGTCTTACCAGTGAACCCCACATGACGTGAATAAAACAAACAAAACCATAAGGAATTTCGCGCTTTGTGTACTTTGTGTGGGGGTGTGTGACTTTGAGGAGGATTAACTCTGACCCACCATCAAATTGCTCACCAGATCACGAACCAATTAAATGCTTCAAATCTGGTGCCTATGGACTTTCTGGCTGAGGACTTAATAGCTGAGGTGGTAACAAGGGACAAGTATCTTTCCAGGGCAAACTCAGGCAATTATTTGTCTTCCTCACCACTGCGCTCGCCATCTCCAGGGCAAGGTAAATTACACCTTGTGTATTAATGGAAGAAAAGGGCTAATGATCAATTAACAACAAAGTCTCAAATTAGGATGAAGACAATTTAGGGAACCACTCGTTACATTTTCGTTTTACACTTTCGTTACATTTTCAAGCTCTGTTTCTGCACCAAATCACTATCTGGGGTGAACCTTCAGGTGGCTGTTGAAAGCAGGGAGCGTGATAGATGCTAAGAGTTTCAGGAGGCCGATAGAGTGTGGAGCTGGAGGAATACAGCCAAGTCAGGCAGCAACAGAGGAGAAGGAGAGTCGACATTTCGGGCCCAGACCCTTCATCAGGACTATCCCCAAGTTTCAGAAGATAGTGGCTGAAGAAATGAGAATTAGTGTTGGAAGTCTATTGACACTCACATACGCTTGAAAGAAACCATGAAAGGTTGTGTTTGTGGAAAGGTCAGAAAGCCAAGCTGAGAAATTAAAGTCATTTCATCAGACACCTATGCTAGTGACTTTTGGCAAAGATTGTGTTGAAGAGGATGTAGGTGAACAGATACATGAAGTGGAGACTGTGAAATGTTAATGAGTTCTTCATATTTGTTCTTTCAGGTGAAAGAAGCAAATGCAATGGAAAATAAATAACACTAAAACGAATATGGACAGTAAATTAAAAGGTTTGGATTTCTTCACTCTGATGTTAGCTACTTAAATCAGTGAAACATTGCCAAAATCAAACCGTTTTTCTGACTGTTGCTCTGAGAATTATTTTCTTTTCATCCTCTTATTTGTAAACCACAAACTGTAAGAAGCCTTTCTCTATCTAAGTGAAAAATGGATAGCAACTTGTCAAATATAGAGGTTTTTGACATTAAAAACCTAAGCAATTTTCAGTTTCATTCTTGCCAATTATTTTACTAAGATAAATTTCAGGCTCCTGGAAAACTCTAAGAACGACAGACATATTCCTGCCTTAAATACGGATGGTTGTGTGAGAACAACTACTGATTAACATCTAATATTGGACAATTCAGAAGAGCTGCAAGTCAAATGATTATGTGTACAAGAAACCTTATGTGGATTCACAGATATTAATTCCAAGTTATCCTAATCCTGACAAGCTGTTTTCGTGTCAAGATACTAAGCTCAACTTTCCAATAGTTTATTTTTTATTGTTATTTATGGAAGGACTACGATATTAACACTCTGTCTGGGTTTGAATAAAACTGTGTACAGGATACCAACTCTTGTGAGAATATGACTTCATTAACCCTCAATCTTTTTGTCAGGAAACTTTCTGAACATCTCTGCTACCACTTTCATCAAAAACACAAGGAGAATCAATTGATTCAATGTGATGTTCCCTTTAACAAACAAGCAGCAGAGCTAAAGCTCTTTCAAACTTGCACAAGATCAAATGTGGTGCCAAATGTATTTGATATTTCAAACACTAGTCACACTGTTTCATACATGCTCCAGATGACTACACATGATTACCCAAAAATTAGGTCAATTTTCACTGAAACTCTGTGATAAATGGTTTAATATATTTGGTTTAATACTTCAGAGAAAAAGGGTTCAGGATTAACGTGACACAATCTAGCAGACTAACAACCATGATCAGATACTGCGCTCTTTCATACATTAAATTACTGTGGAAATCCAAACCTGCATAAGTTTCATTAATGCAACAACATATCCTATTCTGTGGAACGAGAGACAAAAAAAATACTTACAAAGGCTGACTGACCAAAGGAAAAGTTTATATTCTCACCTGTAAAACAAAAGATAAGAGTCAAGAGATTTATTTCTGTCTACAGTAAGAACTGATTTCACAATAGTGTCAAAAATAAACTGCTGAAATCCAAGACACTTGAATTTCCTCATTAGTTTGTGATCATGCAACAAGTTATCATGTATTAGTCACAGATAAAATACTGTGTCAAAATTTGCCTATCCCACTCTAAAGCAAAGACTTTTGGATTTTATAATAAAAAACTGAAACTAGCTACAAGATATTACTTTCAAATACTGAATTCTTTGGATCCAAATGAATTTATGAAAAACATGTAATCAAGCAAATTCAGATATAAAATAACTTTGGTTAAATAACTTAAACTTTGACCAACAAAACATTGTTCAAGAGTCCAGATTGAAGGACTAAATACAAGGCCAACTAGGAATGGGCAATAAATGTTGGCCCAAAAAAAGATGCCCACATCACATGAATGAATCTTTTCGAAATCCCGGAGGGAACCGGTAAAGCCCCAACAGTATATGTCTCCAGAAGATGAAAATTGTACAGACATCAGTAACAAATAGGACCAGTCTCAATTAACCTTATGGAGCATCCCCCTATTCCATTTGAAAAGGCAAAAAATGCTGGGCTGTTTGCAGGGTTTTTCAAGAAATGATCTGCTAATTCTGAAGGCAGCTGCCTATGATACAGCATGGCACACTGGCCTCCTCAGAAACCTGCCCAAAATGCTTTCCATCTGGACAAAAATCTTAATTTGTTTTTTGGATTCTTTCTCATTCTCTCTTATTCAGTGACACAGTCACATACTAGCAATACATTGTGGATTTTTACTGATAAATGGGGTGCTTGTGTTGACAGGGTATTTGACATCACACAGAAGTGGAAAGAGTAGGATTCAGCAATATCTCCACGAAACATCAACCCTCCTTTAAAGTCACAACAAGTAAAATAGGTATAAGATGACAAGTAAGAAAGAAACAGTTCTTTTTCTATTTTGGCTGAAATAATTCATTTTCACTTTTAATCCTTTGACCTACAATTTTTCCATATATTTCCCCTCTCGATCAGCCCTTCACAAAATGAAGAACAGGTTTGATGCTTTCATTTCAGTAACTGAAAAATTTCAGTTGTGTCATTTTGACTCCTGTTGTCCGAAGCTGAAAAGAAACTGAAGTTGCCTGCCAGAGAAGTTACATCACAGCTTTCCATATTACTGCCATTCCAAGATGTGTTGGAAGTTCATTGGTCCAAACAGGTGGACCTATTTCTCTCTCCACTATCTATGGAGTATTTTCAGTATTTTCTGCTTTTCTGCCATTTCAAAGCTTCCTGGCCAAAACTTGCCTTCAAAATGATGGATTCCAATGTCAAATGTATAGCACAATAAAAAAAACTAGACTCCAAAAAATATAAATAAAGATTTACATAAATAATGTTACATTGCTCAATGTGAAATCGATGTTAACGACAAGATTTTAAACTGATGACAAGTTCAAGTCAAAAGATTACACCAGTAAAGCCTAAACAATTCAGATACTACTGAAACATAGTTACTGAGTTATTTAAAAAGTTTAGTGGGGTTATCATGATGTGAAGCTACAGTAATAATCATTACTCATTTTGCAAACATGTGTAGGCTTTCTGATGTTTTTGCAAGTTACTGTCACCTGAAATTTAATGTCAGAAAAGGACGGTAACAGTAAGTTGATTAAACTTGCAATAACAATATGCATTTTAGGCAACAAACTGAAAGTCAGTCAACTCACCAAGTTGATTTTAGATGTGCCTTTCCACAGTGACTCTAAGGTACCGAGCTGATCACACGCACTTACCGGTTGCTTTCATCACACTGCACATTGTCAACCCGTGTACCAGGCATTAGCAACCCCAGTAATAGGTATTACATCTGCTACAAAATGCGGTTAATATAAAGCTTGCAACAAAGTTATTAAGAACTGTGTGTTCTTTTCTAGTCTTTAACTACTTTTACAGATCCTCCGAGAAGCTAAATGGACTTGCTATTAGCAACACTGAGCCCTGCCGAGTCTTCACCATCCCCCCTTACTGAGCACGAACGGTCAGTCCTCAGTAAAGGCTCCACCCACCTATCAACGAATACTGCTCACGCTTGGACATTGAGCAGTTTTTCCGCTGCCTCCGCCTCCACGCTTACTTCGTCAACCATGAATCTAACCCTCCCTCGACAGACCCCTTCTCCCACCTCCAACACAAGCTCTCCTCCTGGACACCACCCCAAGGCCTCCTACCCTCCCTCGACCTCTTCATCGCCAACTGCCGTCGAGACATCAATCGCCTCAACCTCTCTACCCCTCTCAAACACTCCAACCTCTCCACCGCAGAACGTGCAGCCCTCCGCTCCCTCCGCCCTAATCCCAATCTCACCAGAAAACCCGCGGACAAGGGAGGCGCAGTTGCAGTATGGCGCACTGACCTCTACATCGCTGAGGCCAGGCGTCAACTCTCCGACACCTCCTCCTACCGCCCCCGGATCATGACCCCAACCCCGAGCACCACACCATCATCTCCCAAACCATCCACAACCTCATCACCTCAGGTGACCTCCCACCCACCACCTCCAACCTCATCGGTCCCCAACCCCGCACCGCCCACTTCTATCTCCTTCCCAAAATCCACAAACCTGAATGCCCTGGTCGACCCATTGTCTCCGCCTGCTCCTGCCCCACCGAACTCATCTCCACCTACCTAGACTCCATTTTCACCCCCTTGGTCCAGGAACCCCCTACCTACGTCCGTGACACCATCCACGCCCTCCACCTCCTCCAGAACTTCCAATTCCCCAGTCCCCAACACCTCATTTTTACTATGGACGTCCAGTCCCTACACACCTGTATTCCCCATGCAGATGGTCTAAAGGCCCTCCACTTCTTCCTGTCCCACAGGCCTGACCAATCCCCCTCCACTGATACCCTCATCCGCTTAGCCGAACTCGTCCTCACCCTCAACAACTTCTCTTTCAATTCCTCCCACTTCCTACAGACAAAGGGGGTGGCCATGGGTACCCGCATGGTCCCAGGCTATGCCTGCCTCTTTGTCAGTTACGTGGAACAATCCCTCTTCCGTACCTACACTGGCCCGAAGCCCCACCTCTTCCTCCGTTACATTGATGACTGTATTGGTGCCGCCTCGTGCTCCCACGTGGAGCTCGAACAGTTCATCCACTTCACCAACACATTCCACCCCAACCTTAAGTTCACCTGGACCATCTCTAACACCTCTCTCTCCTTCCTGGACCTCTCTGTCTCCATCTCGGGTAACCACCTCGAAACCGATATCCATTTCAAGACCACTGACTCCCACAGCGACCTAGAATACACCTCCTCCCACCCACCTTCCTGCAAAAAAGCCATCCCCCATTCCCAATTCCTTCGCCTCCGCCGCATCTGCTCCCAGGATGAGGCATTCCACTCCCGGAGATCTCAGATGTCCTCATTCTTCAAGAACCGCAACTTCCGCCCCGCAGTGGTCGAGAACGCCCTCAACCGTGTCTCCCGCATTTCCCGCAACTCATCACTCACACCCCTTCCCTGCAATAACACCCAAAAAAGAATCCCCCTCATCCTCACGGACCACCCCACCAACCTCCGGATCCAACGCATCATCCTCCGACACTTCTGCCATCTGCAATCCGACCCCACCACCAAAGACATTTTTCCCTCCCCACCCTTATCTGCTTTCCGGAGGGACCACTCTCTCCGTGACTCCCTTGTCCGCTCCACACTCCCCTCCAGCCCCATCACACCCAGCACTTCTCCCTGCAACCGCAGGAAGTGCTACACCTGCCCCCACACCTCCTCCCTCACCCCAATCCCAGGCCCCAAGAAGACTTTCCACATCAAGCAGATGTTCACCTGCACATCTGCCAATGTGGTATACTGCATCCGCTGTACTCGTTGTGGCCTCTTCTACATCGGGGAAACCAAGCGGAGGCTTGGGGACCGCTTTGCAGAATATCTGCGCTCAGTTCGCAACAAACAATTGCACCTCCTAGTGGCGAACCATTTCAACTCCACCTCCCATTCCTCAAACAACATGTCCATCCTGGGCCTCCTGCAATGCCACAGTGATGCCACCCGAAGGCTGCAGGAACAGCAAATCGTATTCAGCCTGGGAACCCTGCAGCCCAATGGTATCAATGTGGATTTCACAAGCTTCAAAATCTCCCCTCCCCCAACCGCATCCCAAAACCAGCCCAGCTCGTCCCCGCCTCCCTAACCTGTTCTTCCTCTCACCTATCCCCTCCTCCCACCTCAAGCCCCACCCCCATCTCCTATCTACTAACCTCTTCCCGCCCCCTTGACCTGTCCGTCCTCCCTGGACTGACCTATCTCCTCTCTACCTCCCCACCTACACTCACCTTTACTGGCTCCATCCCCGCCTCTTTGACTTGTCTGTCTTCTCTCCACCTATCCTCTCCTCTATCCGTCTTCTATCCGCCTCCCCCTCTCTCCCTATTTATTTCAGAACCCTCTTCCCCTCCCCCATTTCTGATGAAGGGTCTAGGCCCGAAACGTCAAGCTTTCCTGCTCCTACGATGCTGCTTGGCCGGCTGTGTTCATCCAGCTCCACACCTTGCTATTCAGCCTGCCAACACTCCCCCTATATCATTTGTACAATCTTTTGACACTCTTGATTACCTAGAATTATCTTGCAATGATCTCTCTGCCTATAAATTCTGTGCCTGTGTGATTCCCTCCACATCACCTGACGAAGCACGTTCCTAAAGCATGTGATTTCAAATAAACCTGTTGGACTATAACCTGGTATTCTGTGACTTCTGACTTTGCCCACCCCAGCCTAACGCCAAAACTTCCATATCATGGCCACCATCGACACCAAAAGCCGCCGGCTCAAAGTGGAGAGGTTCTCCAAGAAAATTGTGCATATCGACACTGACTTCAAGTTTCTGCAGAGATGAAAGAAAGCAGAGAAGGTCCCAAAAGGACTACTGATCATGAACTCACTCAAGTTGATCTACAACACAGACTATGCTGAGAGACTCTGCTGTTGCACCTCTTGCACACTCCTCAATCATCTCATACACCAGTTCTACCACCTCGAAAGTGATAAGAGAGTCCATATTCTCAGCTCGTACTCAGGACACAGGGGACCAGCTATGAGACACTGCCAAGCAGATCAGGCAACGAACCTACACCACCTCCATGTACATCAAGAAGAAGAAACTGGAGAACCTTGGCATCACCAATAGCAGTAACCGAGCCTCCCCTGGTACCACGGTTGAAACCAATACCACTACAGGGAAATCCATCGTCTGACCACACCCTTCAACTGGACGTAATCAAAGTTCTCGGCCAAGGGCTCAATTTCTGCCCCACTATTAAAATGGACCCCGTTGGTCACGTGGCGGACACAGAGGAGATCATCAGGTGAATGACGCCCGAGAAATTCTTCCACAAACCCCAAGATGTCAGCAGCAAGCCCAATCAGACAACCAACCAAGCAGAACAGTCGACAGAGAGATCTACAGTGCAGTGACCGAAGAAGAAAGAATCAAATTGGACCGTTCTGGAAGGCTACTGTCCTAGGCTTGACATGTATGCTCAAGCAATCAGGAGATGTGTCAACACCAGATTCATCGGCCGTGCTCATAAGATAGTGCAGCATGTCACTCAAGCACAACACAACGCCATCCGAGCTTGCAAAACCAACCACAACATCTTCATCAAACCCGCTGGCAAAGGAGAAGCCATCATTGTACAGTATAGAACAGACTACTGCAAAGAAGCGTACCGACAACTCAACAACCAGGAACACTACAGGCAACTACCTGCCCATCCAACGCAAAGAACGCACCTGTCAACTCAACAGACTGATGAAGACCTTTGATCCAGACCTTCAAGACTATCCTAAGCACTCTCATCGTGCATACTTCTCGCAGTAGAGACACCTACTGTGTTCCAAAAATACACAATATCGACACAACCAGGCATCCCATCATAACATGCAACGGGACCCTGTGGGATAACCTCTCTGGCTCTATTGAGGGGATCTTGAAACCCATTGTACAAGAAAACCTCAGCATCTGTCACAACACTGCAAAGTTCTTATAGAAGGACCAGTCCAACCAGGAACATTCCTGGTCACAATGGATGTTTCGGCACTCTACACCAGCATCCCACACAACGACGGCGTCGCTGCAACAGCCTCAGTAGTCAACACCAACAACTGTCAATTTCCAGACACCATCATACAACTCATCCACTTCATTGTCAATCACAACATCTTCATCTTCCACAACTGGATCTTCATCCAAACACATGGAACAGTCATGAGGACCAAATCTGCACCCCAATATGCCAATATTTTCACGCACAAATTCGAGCAAGTCTTCTTTGCCGCACAAGACCTCCAACCAACACTACACACCAGATGCATCAATAACGTTTTCTTCTTTTGGACCCACAGTGAGGAATCACTTAAACGACTACATGATGATATCAACAAGTTCCATCCCACCATCAGGCTTACCGTGGACTACTCTTTAGAATGAGTCTCATTCTTGGACACACACATCTCCATCAAGAACGGACACCTCAGCACCTCATTCTACCACAAGCCCACGGATAACCTCAAGATACTGCACTTCTCTAGCTTCCACCCTAAATATGTTAAAGAAACCATCTCCGACGGACATGCCCTACATATACACAGGATCTGCTCAGATGAGGAGAAACGCGACCAACACCTGAAGGTTTTGTAGGATGCCCTCATAAGAATGGGACACAATGCTCAACTCATCAAACGCCACTTCTGAGGTGCCACAGCAAAAAACTGCAACAACCTCCTCAGAAAATAGACACAGGATTCGACTGAAAGAGTATCTTTTGTTGTCCAGTATTTCTGTGGAGTGATGAAACTACACCACATTCCTTGCAGCCTTCAACACGTCATTGATGACAACGAACATCTCGCCAGGGCCATCCCTACATCTCCACCTCTCACTTCAAACAACTGCCAAACCTTAAACAGGCCATTGTTTGCAGTAAACTACCCAGCCTTCAGGGCAACATTGACCACAACACCACACAACCCTGCCAATGGCAACCTCTACAAGACATGCCAGATTATTGACATGGACACTACCAGCACACGTGGGAACACCACCCACCACGTACACAGCCAATGTTGTCTACCTCACATGCTGCAGGAAAGGATGCCCTGAGGCATGGTATATCAGCGAGACCATGCAGACGCTATGACAATGGATGAATGGACACCTTACAACAATCTCCAGGCAGGGGTGTTCCCTCCCAGTTGGGGAACACTTCAGTAGTCAAGGACATTCAGCCTCCAATCTTCGGGTATGCATCTTCCAAGGCATCCTTCGAGATATACATCAACACAGAATCACCGAGCAGAAACTGACAGTAAATTCTGTGCCTGTGAAGACGACCTCAGCCATAATCTTGGGTTCATGCCGTGCGAGAGCTGACTGTTCTCTGTTTGTAAAATCTACCTTCCTGTTCTCTGTTTCGACACCATCACCTTGATTACTTGTTATGATTTCTCTACTTTTGTTAGTTTACACAGTTATGGATGACTTGTTACTTTGGTTAGGCCCTCGTCACACAACTCTTATACCCATTATGTTATACCATATACCATGTACCTCTTATACCGTATCATCCAGGCCCACAAAATGCAACAACTCAAAGATACTCACAATCCTCTGGAACTTTCCTCTCCTCTCCTTCCCTCTGACTCCATCCCTTCTCCCAACCCCACCTCCTGTCGGACATTCACCATCCCACATAACCTTCCTCTCTCTGATGCTGAACGTTCTCTACTCAGCAAAGGCCTCAGCTTTATGCCCCTGTGACCCCACCTGAACAAATTTCAGGCACGACATGACATTGAGCTGTTCTTCCGCCATCTTTGCCTCTGTGCCCATTTCTTTGGACAAGAGTCCTCTCCCCGCCCCACAGACCCGTTTGCTGCGTTCCAACACTCTCCCTCCACCTGGCCTTTTACCTGAACTTTCTCTGTTCATTGAGAACTGTCGACTTGATATTGGTCACCTCAATTGCTCTGCACCCCTTCACCTAATCCAACCTATCTCCCTCCGAACAGACTGCACTCGTGCACTTAGATCTAACTCTGACTTTGTTATTAAGCCTGCCAATAAGGGTGGTGCTGTTTTAGTCTGGCGAACTGACCTCTACATTGCATAGTCTAAGCATCAGCTCTCAGATACCTCCTACTAACTTCCCCTGGACCACGACCGCACCATGACGCATCAGGCCATTGTATCTACTATGGTAGCTGATCTCATTTCATCTGGTGACCTCCCCTCCACTGCTTCCAAGTTGATAGTTCCCCAGCCCTGCACAGCTCGCTTCTACCTCCTTCCAAAAATCCACAAACAGAACTGTCCGGGCAGACCCATTGTTTCAGCCTGCTCCTGCCCCACAGAACTCATCTCTTCCTACCTCAATTCACTCTTCTCTCCCCTGGTCCAGTCCCTGCCCATGTACCTCCGTGATTCCTCTGATGCTTAACACCAGTTTTAAAACTTCCAGTTTGCACGTTCCAGCCACCTCCTCTTTACCAGGCACGTGCAATCCCTTTACAAGTCCATTCCCCATCAGAAGGGTCTTAGGGCTCTCCGCTTCTTCCTGGAGCAAAGACCACCCACCACCACCCTCCTCCGCATGGCTGAGCTCGTCCTCACCCTTAACAACTTCTCTTTGAACTCCTCTCATTTTCTTCAGGTCAGAGGGGTGGCTATGGGAACCCGCATGTGCCCCAGTTATGCCTGTCTCTTCAAGAAGTACGTCGAACATTCCTTGTTCCAGTCCTAGTCCGACCCCCACCCATAACTCTTTCTCCAATATACCAATGATATCATTGGTGCTGCTTCCCTTTCTCATTCGGAATTAGAAAAGTTTCCAATTTCCATCCTGTCCTCACTTAAGAAACAAATTAAAACATGAGTGTTTGGAACATGTTTGAAGATGAACATGCACACAATTTTTTGTCCATTAAGATTCTGTAGCTGAATTTCTAATTCCATTTTGTGAAACTCAACCAGAAGTACTGACTTATAAAATGTGGCTCAGTATTTTAAGACCATTTAGATTTATTTCAAAATTCAATGTCTACATTTTCCCATATCTTAAGCTGTCTCAAAATATGACTGGTTCTTTTACTTCCCGATGTTAACAGTTAGTCAGGAGGGCTCAAAACTTCACAAAAATATACATTTCTCATACTAATGAGGATCCATCTGTAGTAAACCAGGGGAAAAATCTGCTGAAAGCCAGAAATTACTCGCAACATTAAACTGAAAACAAAGTCTGTATACAGAATTAAAGAACAAAACTGTACGCTCTTTATATCAGAGATAAAAGGCACTGCAGATGCTGGAGAATCCGAGATAGCAAGCATGGGGCTGGATGAACACAGCAGGTCAAGCAGCATCATAGGAGCAGGAAAACTTGACGTTTCGGGCCTAAACCCTTCATCAGAAATGGGGGAGGGGAAGAGGGTTCTGAAATAAATAGGGAGAGAGGGGGAGGCGGATAGAGGATGGATAGAGGAGAGGATAGGTGGAGAGGAGGCAGACAAGTCGAAGAGGCGGGGATGGAGCCAGTAAAGGTGAGTGTAGGTAGGGGGGTAGGGAGGAGATAGGTCAGTCCAGGGAGGACGGAGCTTCAAAATCTCCCCTCCCCCAACCACATCCCAAAACCAGCCCAGCTCATCTCCACCTCCCTAACCTGTTTTTCCTCTCACC
>JAHRHZ010000069.1:14567123-14610217 GCA_024137785.1 Ginglymostoma cirratum | reverse complement strand
CTCCCTGGACTGACCTATCTCCTCCCTACCTCCCCACCTACACTCACCTTTACTGGCTCCATCCCCGCCTCTTCGACCTGTCTGCCTCCTCTCCACCTATCCTCTCCTCTATCCATCTTCTATCCGCCTCCCCCTCTCTCCCTATTTATTTCAGAACCCTCTTCCCCTCCCCCATTTCTGATAAAGGGTCCACGCCCGAAACGTCAAGCTTTCCTGCTCCTATGATGCTGCTTGGCCTGCTGTGTTCATCCAGCTCCACACCTTGTTATCTCGGATTCTCCAGCATCTGCAGTACCTATTATCTCCAGACCCGAAACGCCAGCTTTCCTGCTCCTCTGATGCTGCTTGGCCTGCTGTGTTCATCCAGCTCTACACCTTGTTATATCAGTTGAACTGGGGTTTGGTGGTCACTGACAATGGTAATAAGAGACAGAGGTTTGTCAATGTAATTTCTGCAGAACTAACATACAAGAATAATGAAATTCAGGAGAGTTGTAAAAACGGATCGAAGTTATTCGCACCCTAACTTCCTCAAACTGTTGTGCTGGAACCTGGCACCCAGCCAATTGTTTAAAACAATTTGCTTGTGCTTCTTTATGGGAAATTCCAGGGTATGAAATGTGAGGAAATGCACCCAATGCTTTCAAGACGAAATGTCACAGTATCTCACAAAACCAGAAAGATCCAATGTTTTGGGATTGAACAGTACAGAACTAGAAAGGTTAAACCAATAGTGCTGGCTCCTGATTTAACAGAGACTGCAGGTTATGTATCTTCCTAAATATACTACAGGAATTTTTGAAGTCACTAATACTTGTGTCCCAATTGTCATTTAACAGTATTTCAATTAAGTTTAGCAACAGCTTTGGTTCTCAATTCCATTCATTCTTTTGTCAACTTGATTCTTCGTTTCCTCACGCAGATATTGACACATATGCTTTCCCAACTGCAAAATGTCAGTCTGTATTGAAAAGAACTTTTCATCAACAAATCACGTTGCATCAGCTTCATCAACAAATTCAGAGTATTCGACAAGTCAACAGTCTTACTGCTTGCTTTGTCAACACGTTTGAGAAACCAACAGGGTTTTACTAGTCTTATCCAGCCAGCTGCCTCTTCTGCAAACTGTGTTTATATATTTCTGACATTTAGTCTGGAACAAATGCAAATTGCCAAAAAAAGATCGTAATTGGTGACCAGTTATAACGTTTAAAAAGAATTTCAAAACTATCCCTGTTTAAGTGCTTGAATTACTATGTATGAGAAAATACAGTTATCACTCATACATTCTCTTGCATATCACGGGACAAAAATGATGACAACCCTAGTGCCTTCCCACAAATCATCACTTCTAATGGATGTAGTACATTTTTATAGAAGTTGACATAGCTGAGCTCGAGGAAAATAACAAGGTCAGAATTAGTAACTGCAAATTATGCAAAGCTGTTTTGCTGCAGACATGATGAACCTACTCTAAATGCAGTGCTGGTTAAATGTAATATAAACATTTTAATGAGTTACCATCTACTCGCCTGTTCAGTATGTTTCAAACTGCAATTTTTGCAAAACTGGAAATTATGAAAGTGCAGAGAGACAAGAGGGTACTTTTGCTTTAACTAAAATGAGTGAACACTAACTTGCTTTTCTGTCCTCATTTGTAAGTAGATTTTGGGATCTTTATCGGAGAAGACGAGGGAGATAAATGAAACTAACCACAAAATCCTTGTTTTCTTCCAAAGACGCAAATGCAGATGAGGACAAAAGTGACTCATTCCCTGGACTTTCAATTCATCACTGTGAAACAAGTTAATAGCTGTGATTTTCTCCTGTTCTCTTGGGAAATCTGCGCAATGTTTCCTCACTGCAATATGTTGGCTTTCAAGAACTCAGTCATGTACAGGGAATTCAACTTCTGTCACTGAGAAATTTGAAGGAGAAAAGCTGTGGATTTCCAGCTTTCTTTAAAGGTGCACGACTGAGTAACACACTTAAGTGTTGTTCAGAAAACTGAATGGCTTATTGTCCTCAATACTTAAAAAAAATGTAAAAACTTCGACCCTAGTACATAAATAAAGTGGAAGAGATCAAATAGCTAACTTTTTGTACAGATAAACAATCGAGACAAAAGACTTTTCGTGTATTCCTGCACAGAATATGAGCCTTGCTGACACGATCAGCAATTGTTGTCCATGCTTAATCAACTCAGAGAAGGTGGTGGTGAGCGATATTCTCTCCAGAAAGTGATTTCTGATGAAGGGTCTAGGCCCGAAACATCAAGCTTTCCTGCTCCTATGATGCTGCTTGGCCTGCTGCATTCATCCAGCTCCACACCTTGTTATCTCGGATTCTCCAGCATCTGCAGTACCTATTATCTCTGATACTATTTTAAATGAGAATGGGTTCATCAAAACTCCGGCAATTTATTTTGCACTAGACTTTTGCACATTATACAGTACAAAAAGTCTATATTTCAATGTGACTGAGTAACCTGAGCCAATGTGTCAGTTTTTTTGATCATGTGACATGGGTGTCATTGACAGGTTAATTTGGATCAACAAAGTGGTAGAGAGCTTTCTACAGCAGTCACAGTCACAGTGTTATTAGCAAGGGAGTTCCAGGGTTTTGAATCAAGTGAAAGAAGGATTTTCTCCTTAGCCAGTGGTGTTCCCATGTGTTTAATGCCATACCCTTCCAAGAAGGGGAGGCCACAGGTTTAGAAAATGTAGTTTGAGGTGGGTGTTAATAAAGCAGCTTAGTCCTGGATATTGTTGAACGTGAGCGTTATTGGAGCTGCAGTCTTCCAAGCAAGTAGACAGCATGGCATCAAACTGCTGGCATATGCCTAATAGGCAGGAATTAGTGAGTATTTCAATAGGTATCTTTAAAACTGGATAATTGCAATTGGGCTAAAAAGGGATCGAGGTCATGAATCAATTCATTTTGGCAGTCTTTGTCAACAAACATTTTGCAACTCCCTAGCCCAATATTAATTTTAATCATTCCTGAGGAGAACCATTGAATGGACAACAGAGAGCAACCAAGAGAAAGCAGAGTAAAACAATCGAAGAATGGTATAGTGCCTTATTTTAGATCGCATGGGCCTTCGCCAGGTAGCATTACAGAAGTTATCGGTCCAGGAGAGAACCAGCTCAGCACAGGTGGTATACTGTGCAGCCTCATCACGAGAGTAGCTGCAAATCTTAGAAATAAAGTTTCACCAAGCCGCAAAGTAACACCATGCCTGACAGAATGAACGTTGTTGGGTTCCCAAGTTTCAAATCCATAACATCTCACAAATGTAACTCCTTCAAATAAAAGTATTTTAATCACAAAGCCAACTTTGACAGATCTCAGAAACCCACGGTTGGCAGCATCTGTTTAAAATTTACAAAATGAAGACCTTCAATCTTAGGAGTAGTGCTTATTCTGAAACAACACCGAGTACAACAGGATTATTTAAACAATTTATGACAGAGCAGGGGAAAAAGGAATCCTCATCTAAAGACCACTCTTTCTGGGCTAAGCATGACAAGAACCAAATAGTTGGCTCCAAAGCACAAAAACAGTCCAGATAGTAAAGGGTTAACACTGCTGTTTTATTGTGAGTCACATTGTACAAATATGCCAAAGCTCTGGTTTAGATATAATGCTGCTCTGACCATGATTGCGGTCTTGAAAATTGACTTTCAGGTTATTTCAACCTATGTAATAAGATTTTGTCCTCATTAAAGGGTACATGTCAAACATTTAAATCTAATTAAAATGAAAATAAAAATGTCAATGAGATAAGTTTTAAGCCCATTTGTTCTAATGCCATGGCAGGAATCTACAATGTCAACAGAGAAGGTCTTTTCTGTCCAACATCTGGAAAATATATCCTTAAAATTCCATTTCAAAGATTTGAAGTAAGTTTGGGCTCTTTTCGAAACAACAATTTTAAGTAATGCAAATTATATTATTAATTCTATTTACGACAAAACACCAGCTTTCATACATGAACCTCCTGTTCATTGGCATGAAATAAGTTATGGCACTAGGTCAATCTCACAACTCTCCTTTCAGTCTATACAAAAAGCAACACACAACTGGTAATCCCTTATGTATACTTTCAACAGATATTCACACCATTCCGCTTAGTGAACTGAAGTTAACATCAGGGACTAATTACAGTTGTTACATTCCTAACTAAAGTTCTGAAACAAACTGGCCGAGTTTCAAAACACTGATGCTAATAAGACAATTGCATATTTGTATTTGATAGCCTTAATTAGGTGCAAGATTGTTACAAAAATAATAAATCAAACATCTGGATAACTCTGGGCTGAAAATACTTTGCTGACGTTAATTTAAGTTGCAAAGGTTGATGAATACAACACTGCTCATATAACATATGACTCTAAATCTGTTTCTCAGCCAATTCTACACTATGAGGCAAAGATCATTCTGAGACATGGCTGTTCTCACTGATGCTTCGTCAGCACAGTGTGCAAAGTTTGTGTCAACAAGACAGTCAAACTGCCTTGTTAGAATTGTCTGGCACTGTGATGACCCATAAAGTTAGCAAATTATCGTACAAATTAAAAAATAAGATTTAATGATTAAATTGTTTAACAGGTTAGCTATTTAAATCTTCAGAGGGAGTTAACAGCTTGACCTTCACCATAATATCGTCCCCCATCAAGCTCTACAGTTTAAAAGCCAGATGTTACAAGATAAGAGAACTCTACCTCAACATTAATCTGAATATACTAATATACAAAAAGACAATGCACACAGGTGTGAAATGTCAATTAGCACAAACATACTGCTGTTTCTACCTTCTCAACAAGTGACTCAACACTTCCAGCGACTAAATTGTCCAGCATTCATACTTTGAGCAGAAATTTTCTCCAAATAGCTATTGGGAAACTTGAAACCGCTGTCTCTGGTCCACCACAAACTCTGTTCCCTCACCATCAAATCTGTCCCTCTCCCTGACAAAGGTTGATAAGTGAATCAGTGTTTAAAACATCAATGTCATGTTTTACTTCTGATGAGGTGTAGGTGCCAGTGTTGGACTTGGGTGATCAAGGTCAGAAATCACACAACACCAGGTTACAGTCCAACAGGTCTATTTGAAAACACAAACTTTTGAAACCTCAGTCCTGCTTCGAGGTGATTCTCCAACCATAAATCCGTGCCATCTCATTAAGCACTCATGTCAACTTGTGTAAATTGCCCAACTTATATCCCTTTGCTCATTTGCAGCTGAGAACCAGACCTTATCTCTCTCTCTGTCTATAATCAACCTTTTAGTCTCTGCCCCTGCATTGCCTTGTGAGGTTTGGTGCCATGTTTACTGTTTAATACCCTTATGAAGTAACTTGGGAGATTTTAACTCATTAAATGAGCTTTAGACAACAAGCTTTATATAATTCCTGGATTCTTAGATGTTTAGAACGGTATTATTCAAGCCTGACTTGACAGAAAAGTCAAACATGAGAAAACCTATTTTGAAGAGAAGTAATATTCATTTGACCCTAGAAAATGACATCTCCAATTATTAACATGTTGAGTTCGCATAATTTACTGACACAAGTGCCACAGGCATTCACGTGGCATCACTAGCTGAAGTCTTCAGCAAAGTTTGATAAGCAAGTTGTCGAATGGGTGGCTCCCAGTAACAGTAACTTAATTGCAGAGTGAAGAGTCTGGAAGTTGTAAGAACTTTTTTCCAGATGACAGTGTTTACAGATTGGAGACTAAAGTCTGGCCTCCTATAGCTACTGTACTCGACAGTTATTTATGACAAACAACATCTTCATTAAAAGTCACCAAAAGAACTTGATCCAAGTCTATAGTTTTCCACAAAATTAATTTTAAATCCAAATTTCAATCCACTGTACTGCCTATTAATTAGTTCAACTGAAAACTGCAACAAACAGACACAGTAATATAAAGGGCAAGACTTGGGTTGGCCTGGTGAGTCTGTCATACCTTGTCATTCAGTAACTTTAGCCAGGCACAGCCTGAACATAATGTTTATCTGAACCTTCAGCCAAGCAGATAGAGAGGGGGAAAAAAGCTGGTGCTTAAAGTCCACCAGTTGAATTTGTAAATGTTCAACATATGTATCTTTACAAGAGACAACACAGTGTGGAGCTGGAGGAACACAGCATTTTCTGAAGAAGAGAAGACCTGAAAAAGAAAAGACCTTTTCTGAAGATGGGTCTCAACCCGAAAGGTCAACTTTCCTGCTCCTCTAATGCTGCCTGGCCTGCTGTGTTCCTCCAGCGCCATACTGTGTTGTCTCTGACTCCAGCATCTTGCTATCTCCATATCTTTACAAGGTTAGCTTGTCGTCAAAATCACATGGCTAATAGTAGTGGTGAAGACGTGTACTTCAAAGATAATTACAAACTTATCGGAACCATTTCCGTAAAGCTTAAACACTGATAGCAATGTGCAAGACTGCCTAATTATGCAGATCCCACAAAAAGCTAACCCCACCATTTACTGTCTTATCAATCTAACCCCAGCTATCAGTCATAATGGAGATGATTATGAATCGTATGAACAAGCAACATCTCCACACCAAAAGTCAGTTCATCAATTTGTGTTCTGTTGTAATAAATTAGATTCAGAATTCATTATAGTCTTGGCATGAATGCAAAACCTAAAATGCCAGAGAGAGGTGAAAACAGTTTCCCTTCCTATTGAGGCAGCATTCAACTGAGAATTGCACTGAACTAGTCTGAGTAAAACAGAAAAGTATCTAGAGTGATAACCCGTGCAAAGGAAGACATTAGCAATTGTTGGAGGTCAGTAATCACGGTCCTAGATCATCAACAAATTCATCAGGAACTGTCTATATCACACTAATGGTGCAGTGCAATACTCAGTTATACGCCGTTTAAAGATACATACACAAAATGGCCCAAGCCTTCCAAAATGATAAGAGGCCTCTGACTTCACTAACATGGCTGATGCACCTATCGATCTTGAAGGAGCGCACACATAAGCACATTCAGTGTTTAAGCAAGAAGTTGATTTGGTTTATCAAATATTTTGATTACTCAGGTAGAACTAGTGAGCAGGGAGATGGCAATAAAGGCAGGAGATTGTCAAGAAATAACAGAACTGATGCAGGCACAGCAGGCTGAAGGGCCTCCTTCTACACGTTAATAGTGCACAGAAAAAACACCTCACCTCATCAAGGGACTATATACTCTTTACCCCTATTACCTTTACATTCTAGCTTCCTGCCTTCCAATTCACAAGGACTCTACACAACTTCATAACACTTTGGAACATTTAAACTCTACACAGAATAGAAAGTTACAGGTGTTAAAAAAGGACGGTATGGCTCAACTTGCCCCCAGCAATCCTGCAGCGCTAATAGTTGAATTTCACTTCTCTCCACATTTCTGAAGGAGCTGGCATCATTAAGTCCCAGCAAGAAATGCAGAGCTCGTTCTGAGTGCAATACAGTAGGAGCAGAATGGCAGCTAAGCTGTGATTACTACCCCTTTGACGATTCAGTCCATTAGGTTTAATATTGTTTGTATACTCATTTCATAGAACCATGAAGATTTACAGCAAAGAGGAAACTATTTAGCATCATGTCTTTGCCGCCTCTTCAAGAGCAATCCATCATTGTGCTATTGTCCTGCTTTCTCTGCTCATTTGTACCTTCTGCTGATTCTAAAGCTTTATCTAATCTTTCCTTCATCAACACAGTATTGTCCAACTCAAACATTCACTGACAAGACTTTCCATTTCCTCAGCACATTCAAAATGCAAAATCAATTCTGAAAGCTACTGATGTTAAAAACTACTTTTCTAATTAACCTGTTCATTAATGTTCACACACGTCACTAGAGCAGGTGGGACTTGGGCCCTTCAGTTCAATGGTAGTGACACTACCACTGTGCCACAAGTCCTCTCTTAAATTGAATTTAAATGCTATCAATTGCGTTGGTAGATTTGAACCCAGGTCCCCAGAACATGACCTGGGTCTCCTGATTAATAAGCAAGTGAGAACACCACTAAACCATCACCGCCCCAGGCTACTCACATTAAATGATTTTTTTTTTTAAAATTTGGCACCTTTTCACTAAACAGACTATTCCCACTTACTCCTGAATTGTTTTAAGTCACCCATTAAATTTTCACATAGCCTTCATGCTATGGTCCAAACAGTCCCGCGTCTCAAGTCTCTCCTGAGTGCCAATTTCTCTTGTCTGATAGAATGCTGGTGAATGAATCAGTTATGTGTGTTCTCTATGAGTTTCATGTCAGTTCATAATGCTTAATACTGCCTGAAGTAGCTACGGAAATGTGTATTTCCCACTTCGTCAGTGAGTAGTGTGTCATAAATGTGTCATTATTTTATCCTTTGGAAAGAAAGCCAATCTGTCTTTAAAATGACATAACACGGTGTAGAGCTGGATGAATACAGCAGGCCAAGCAGCATCAGAGGAGCAGGAAAGCTGACGTTTCGGATCGAGACCCTTCTTCAGAAAAGGTCTTTTCTTTTTCAGGTCTTCTCTTCTTCAGTAAAGGCCTTCTTGCTGTGTTCTTCTACACCGTGTTATCTCAGATTCTCCATCGTTGGCAGGTCCGACACTCTACACCGTGTTATCTCAGATTCTCTAGCATTGGCAGTTCCTACTATCTCTGTCTTTAAAATGGTTCATTTACAAATTGACAACATGATTACCCTGGTGGATTCAGCTAGTTTTGGAACCAGACAGTGTTATCTGAAGAAGAATCACCAGACCTTTGAAATTCAATAAACATATCGAAGGGTAAACAACAACTCCCAGACAATGGTTTCCTTGGAAGAGTCCCGAGCTCTTCCTATCTCATCAAACACTAGATAGAATCAGAGTCTTCCAAGCTAATGGGTGAGACAGTTAAAAAGCTAATCACCTCGACCAAAAGACAATGGATAGGTCTTTGCTCCAGGCCTAGGTTAAATCAATAAGTAATATACAAGTGTGATGCCACAGTTTGGAAAAACAGCTACTGTTTTTTAAAGTTTAAATAGTGTAGTGCCCGACTTCTGTGTGGTTGGCATTTTTGGGAGCTCCTGTGGTGCAGTCGTGGTGCCCTGTATCTGAATCAGGAGGACTGAGTTCAAATCCCAATGCTCCAGAGGTGTGTAATAAACTGTGTTATAACTGAACAGGTTGATTCAAAATACTATACAAATTCTAAGTGTATGGACCAGAGTGAGAACTCACCTGGTCTGTGGTTGTGGAAAGTGCTTCCCAAACATTCTTTTTCCCTCCTGGAATGATCCTGTTTTAATGCTTCAGACTTGGTGTGAGCCCAAAGCTGGTGAACAGTGGTGGGGGTGGTGGGGGTGGTGGGGGTGGTGTGTCATGGCCTAGTGGTATTATCACTGGACTGTTAATCCAGAGACACAGGGAACATTCTGGGGGCCCGATAATTAAGAGCCTAATGATGACTATGAATCCATTGTCGATTGTCGGAAAAATCCATCTGGTTCACTAAGGAAATTGCCCATCCTTACCTTTTTGTGACTCCAGACTCACAGCAAGGTGGTTGACTCTTAACTGCCCTCTGATACAGGCAATAAATGCTAGCCTAGCCAGCGATGCCCTCATCATGGAAATGAATAAAAGAAAGGTGGTGGACATTCAGTTTTTGAGCAGGGGTACAACAAAATAACAGGACATATTTTACTCAGAGTCCAAAAGAAGACCTTATTTGGCTTTATGCTGCTGCTGGACAGTGTTTGGAGAAATCAAACTTGTCTTTAGACAGTCTTGACTGAGACCGTACTGAAGGAAGATCTTATTGTACTGTAAATACAATACCATCATGGATTTTTTTTAATTTATAAAGGATGAAGAATGCTCTTAGAATCCTTACAGTGTGGAAACAGGCCCTACACCCCAACAAGTCCACACCAACCCTCGGAGCATCTCACCCAGACCCATCCCCCTAACCTACGCACCCCTCAACACTACAGGCCATTTAGCATGGACAATCCACCTAGCCTGCACACCTTTGGACTGTGGGAGGAAACCGGAGCACCCGGAGGAAACCCATGCAGACACGGGGAGAACGTGCAAACTCCATACAGACAGTCACCCAAGGGTGGAATTGAACCCAGGCACTGTGAGGCTGCAGTGCTAACCACCAAGCCACCATGCCGCCTCTTGGCTGGAGACAAAAACTCTGTTCTAAATAAAGCTCATGGTGTACTTGCAAATAGCACCACATTGAAGAGGGTCTTGGTTGTTTTATGCAGCCTAGTCCACCACTGCACTTCAGACCACCAAATGCAGCATTTCTTCCCTCTCACGCTCATGATCGCTCGAAGTTGAGATCCCCACAGACATTGCCCGTGAGTCAAGAGCCAGGGAAAAAGAAATCAGGTGCACGCATCACGGAACCTCACAGCCAAAACCACAACAAAGTCTCCACCAACTGTCCCTGTTAGGATTCTAGATCTTCTGAACCCAAACTATCATCCAGCAACCCCTGCAATTTGGAACCTCTGACTTATTCCTATTGAAATGCACCTCATATGTTGATGCATTAAAATGCATTTGCAATCTTTGCCCAATTCCATGAACTTGGCTATGGCCAGGATTTTCATCTTCGAGATAGGCATCACCAGTCAGACCACTTCTGCATATTGTCATCTTGGCCAGCAGTATCTGGCCACATTGCTTTCACAGTCGGATAGCAGGGATTGACTGGAATTAGGGGCACCATCACCAGAAGAAAGTCTGCAGGTATATTACACAGCCCACCTCTAATCACTGTGACATCAGCCCAAACTTCTATACGAACGCTAGGTCTTATCATCCTCACCTTTTTCATCTCCATATTCCTCCATATCCCATCATGCCCCAAATCATACTGTCACCTCCCTGCCATACCTCCAACACCTACGCATCGCGTGTCATGAGCCCAATAATAACTTTGGTAAGTGCTTACGATGCTCACTAAATTGTGAAAATAAACCAGCAGATATTCAAAAAAAAAATTCAAAATATTTTAATCCTCTTAGAAGCTCATGAAACAGTCAATTCAATGCACAGGCATCCAAACTCCATTTGAAAATAAAATCCTCTGACATGTCCATAAAACAATCAAGGACAAAAAAGTCGTTCAAAATCTTCTTCATCATCTGATCATAAAATTGTCAACCAAAATTGAGGCACAGATTATAAGAGCAGAACAGAATTTTGGTTAGGTCACAACCACACTACAGGAAGGATATGGAGGGGATGTAGAGGAGATTCACCAGGATGTTGCCTGGGATGGAGCATGTCAGCTATGCAGACAGGTTGGAAGAGCTTAGGTGGTTTTCTCCGCGGCTGGAGACTTGATAGTGGTGTATAAATTTATGAGAGGCATGGACAGGGTAAATAGAAAATAGCTGTTCCCCTGAGCCAAACAGTCAATAGCATGGGGCCATAAGTTTAATTTGGAAGTTAGATGGGGGATTTGAGAAAAAGAAAATTTAGCGAGAAACTACTGGGAATCTGGAATGCATTGCCTAAGAGGATAAAAAGTGCTTGCTTGAGCACTTGAAATTTCACAACCATCAAGGCTAAAGGCCTAGTGCTAGAAGGTGAAATGATTGCAGACTCAGTGGAGCTTTTGTGGTAGAGGCATGATGGGCCAAAAGGTCTCTTCTTTACCATATGATTCAATGATTCAAAACTTAACCCAGTCTACTTAACAGCTGCATGAACAACCTCTTCTGAGCTCATTCTATTAGATTGATTTTGAGTGTACCCAAACATTTGCAATGTGATTCCACTGCACATCCATGTCAACAAAACCTCCAGAGCAGACCGCATGACAATCTTCAAAGTCGTGGAGCAGATCCTCATTTGTTTCATGGCTTCTAAAGTACAACAATTTGCCATGGGTGTACTTTTAAATGGGAATGGCAGGGTGAGAAATCTGGAATTGGCTTCCAAATGCCCATTTATATAAACAATGTAAAAATTTATATAAACAATGCCTGTGTATCACCTTATTTTTAAGTGCATCTTTACAACTCTTGCAATAATGTTTTTAAAAGATTTAATGACCTGTTCTCAACTAACAAGTTTAAATAATATCTTGCCCACATCGAGTTAAAGGGCTCCTCTTTCTACTTGCACATATGATTTACTTCACTATATCTTGCAATTTTCAGACCATTAGAAAGTCCCACAATGCAGACGTTTCACATATTTACTGTAAGAAGCGCATGTTCTTCCTTTTATGCTCTTAAATCTGTATTTTCCAGACACAAAATATAGATCTCAGGACATTTCCAACACAAAAATTAACTTTAATGGCACGCGTGTGAAGGAAGGAACCCAGGAAATTATGTTTAAAACCAATGCACCACATGAAAAGATGAGATTACATTAGCAAAATGGTACAAATAATAAAACATATTACAAATAATACTAGTTTTCAATAAGACTGAAAACTGGAGGAGCACACTAATGCAATAATGCTCAAGACTCAAAAATTTAAAAAGTTTAAATTTATTTATTGCATCCAAACACATTTTCTCAATGTCAGTGAATTCAGTTAAACTACAGCAAGTGTAGTTTAAAATCTGAATAGTTGTCTTAAAATCTGGATCCCAGTCGTTACTAGCCTTTCTGTCAATATAAGAAATTTGTTTCTATTTACTCCATCTAAACCCTTCATACTTTTGAACAAACTTCTCCAGAGGTCTCCTGGACCTTCCCTCCTTATATGGGAGACTCCCAGACTCTCTCATCTGTCACATGAAGGAAGTCCTTCATCCCTGATATCATTGAACAGTACCATTCGCTTAAATCTTCTCTGCCCCCTCCAGGACATTTCCAAATAGTTAGTTATGGAAATATACTGAGAAAACTTACAATTAAAAGGTAGCCCTGTAACACAACGTCTGAACAATCCGAGGCAGACACTACAGCGAGCTAAATTATGAATTTAACTCTAGGTTTTTAGGTTTACAAATGGGTTTAACTCATCTCCATTGTTGATCTTTCTTCCATTTGTTTCAAATTGAAAGCACAATTCCATGAACTGTAGATGTTAATTTTTTTTACCGCATATTACTGCTTTAACAGCTGTAACAGATAAAAAGACTTTTTCAAAAATGATTACCCATTTAAACGCTTCAATTTTTGAAATGCTCAGGCCAGTAAGTCCTTTGTGAAGTTGTGAAGCATTGCACAATTAAATTGATTTGTAGGTGTATCAACAAGAAAGCAGCTCTATATATTAAAAAAAAACATGCAGCTGTGCTATTACATCAGTTTGGCCAACATGATAGAGATTCAATGAGATGTTGAAAGAGAGAAGGTTTCTTCTCGTCGAACTTCCAGAGTTTACAGCTCCATATCTAAAGGTATAGCTGCCAATGCTGGTGTGTGCAACTAGCAGTTCACCCTCAGGCCCTCCTTCATTTAAAAATAAATATTTTTTATTTGCAAAAGCCAGACAAGGCCTGTGGTGCCAGTGACCCTCCTACCCCTACGCTGCCTCAGGGTAGTCATCTCCACTATTGGTTGGCCCTGCGTAAATTGAAGGACCACTTCACTTCAGGTAAAATGACAGTGAAGCGTTTAAATGAGGCCTGAAATTTGCAAGTAGACTTTCCAATTTCATTGTCAGCTGATTCATCTCCCTGCTCACACTGAGAAACACTCCTGGAAATGTCTCAGCTTCCCCTGCAGATCAGGAAAATCCATCCCAAGGTGACAACAGATTGCATAGTATACCAGTTGTAGCTGAATTAGGGTGTTGAGAGTGAAACATGCGAGGCTGCAAAACACGAGATAGATAGAAGCTAGAAAGAACACAGAAAGGAAGAAAAGCAAAAAACTTATACAGTATGAGGGGCAGATGCATTTTATAAAGACAAAGCATTACTGATGCCAAATTAACCAGTGGCTTTCAATGGAAACCTTGGTTACTATCAATTAAGAGAACAAATGTACACTATTCCAAATATCATAGGCATTATGCTAAGTTCAACTGTTCACTCGAGACTCCCTATTCAAACTCAACCATAGTAAAAACACAGGACAACATACAGGCTAGCCATCCTGCAGAAAATTATTACTTATGGCCAGCAGCTGGTTTAAATAAACCAAGGGGATGGATTATCTAAGTGGGTGGCATAAACACAAAGTCAAAGCGAATCGCCCTGTTTTCCTTTCTGTTTCCCTCAATTGTGTTTTCCTTAAATAACCAAAACCTCATTCACACAGATAATTGGAAGAAGTTCATAAGCAATCCTATTCTTGCTAATGAATGAAAAGTACAAAATTAATTATATACAATATTTATCCAACAGCTGGCTTCAGTAAATGAGATGTGCACATTACAGTTACAAGCATGCTTTGTCATTTGATCAAGGCATTAAATAAATTGAGTGCCCTTTACAAAATGTTCACAATCATGGGCACATTGAGTCTCTCCTTAAATTCATCTCTGCAAATCACTTTGATTACTCCTGGGTAGTTAGTTCCAAATTCTAACCATTTTCTTGACAGTGAAAAGTTTCTCAAGCAAAATTACGACTAGATTTATTAGCAAAAAGGTTATATTCAGGTTCCTCGTTGTGGCTTTGCTTGCAATTCAACATACGAATGAAGAAATAGGAGCAGGAGCGAGCAATTTGACAGCTCAAGCCCACCCTGGTACCCAACAGAATCAAACTTCTACCTCAATTTCACTTTCCTGCATTATCCCCACATCTTTTAATACCAAAAACATATCACCCTCAGTCATACCACTAAGCATCCACCATTCTCTGGCATGCAAAGTTCCAAAGTTTCCTAGCCTTTTGATTGAATAGATTTCCCCTAATCTAAATGGCAAATCCATTATTCTGCAGCTGAGGGCTCTAGGTCTAAAGAAGGTATCCTCACAGTGTTTTCCCTGCAAAGCTTTCTAAAAACCGTTTTTAAAAATCAGAAAATTTTCACCTCTCATTCTTCTCAAGTCCAAGGAACATGAATTTAGCCTTCTTCATAAGATTCATGCCTCATTCAAGAAATAGGTCGCATTAAAGTTTGTTGCAATCCTTTAGGCGAAAAGCTAAAACTGTATACATGGCAGATGTGATCACCCCCAGACTCTACTGAATTGCTAACTTTCTACGATTCGTTACCAAGGTCCGTCTGAATCCGAACACCCACGTCCAATCTGCCATATTCTTGCCCACACACTTCATTGGTCAATTTCCCTTTGCAACCTCTTGGTGTCCTCCCACAGCTCACATTCCCACTTAACTTTGTATTATCAGCAAATGTAAATACACTGTGCTGAGTCCCTTGAACTAAGTCACTGAAACATTGCAAGTGGTTGATACACAAGCACTGATCCTTGCAATACTTTGCTAGTTACCAGTATACTAACTGGAAAATGGCTGGTTTATTACTGCTCCTAACCAATCTGCAATGTATCTCAGCTTCAACTAGCCTAACAAAAGCTTTCCAAATCTTAAGATCCTTGATTAAATCATTCCTGTTTTTCCTGAGGACAGTTCCAAACTGTTCAACCTTTCCTGTTAAGTCCTCAGATCTGATAGCATGCCAGTAAATTTAACTTGCTAGACCTTCTGCAGAGGTCTTCTGTCGATTCTTAGAGTATCCTTCTCAAAATGAAGGACAATGTTTTCTTTGTTTTGAGGTGACCTTATTAACCTGCACAATATCTTCTTGCAATCTGTGTATCTGTTCCAACATATCCCTGTATTCCTCTGTCCCATTTAGTCACTTCTCGTATCATGGTGCTTCTCTGTAACCCTTGCCTTCTAATTTGAAAAGAAAAGGTATCCTTCTTCCAGTTCCATATAGCTGAACTGAACCGCAGACAATGATCCAGCAGCAACTGTTGTGGAACACTTCTGAACCACAGACATATTCAATTAACTTGCTACAACCCTACTCTCTGCTCTCTTTTTCTAGCTGGCTTGCTACCCATCCTGCTACTTGTCCACTGACTCCATGTTTAGAATTTGGTTGAGAGGTTACTGTGCAATAAATTTTCAATTTCTTTTCAAAACCGCTTAGAAACTGGAAACAGCATTATGGTAATCGCATATCCAAAACAGTGTATTGGAAACCTCGATTGATGAGTTCAAATCCCACAGTATAAAAGTTTGGAAATTCAGATTTTGTTGATGAGATAAATGTTCAATAAAAAGCTAGACACCTTAATGGTGAGCATGAAAATAATGTGCTGCCCCATTACAAAATCCAGTTCGAGGCTCTGTGACTCCAAACCCCCTCTGAATACCATATTCACTTAATTGTATCAATCTTAAGAAGGTTAGTCAGAATAAAATCAAACAAACTTGGGATTCAGACAGGATAAAAACCAACTTCATGATTCAGACAAGACTGAAAAAAATCTTCTCTCACAAGGGGAACAGGGTGCCAGTGGTGAAAAGGGTGGCATGTGCAAAAATGGGAACATCTCAGCAAACCAAACCTGATGTGGGTATCTCCACACCTTAGTCCCATTCGGAAGTGTGGGGCCCTATTTAGGTGAAGAACACAATTTACTGATCTGAACACCATGGGACTGAATCTTATGTTTTTCAGCCTAAGTGTGAGTTTCATGGAATTTCACAAAGGGCAAGCCCTCTATGACGCCTTGTGAAATTTCTTACCAAAAACCTGCCTTATTAACGACCGACTCTGCCCCCTATGGTGCTACTTTCACATGACTCATGCCCCTATCCGACCACCCACTGTTTCCAGAAGAAATTCCCACTGACATTCGGTGCCAGGACCCTCTGATCAAAGGCTGCCTCTCTTCACTTGACTGAGGACAACTGATAACTACGACAAGTCTCCTGAATTGGTGTCTGCACTAAGCGGCAAGGCATAAAAGGAGAATGTCAGTCGAGTATCCTGGGCTAAACACTGTGAACTGAAGTCACCAGGTACCCACTCTAATGCCAAGTCGAGAATTCACGGCATCTGGTTTGCTTGGCGTGATTGGTAAGATAGGAAGTTATATATCGACAAGGTGAAATATACAGTGAGTAAGCATATTAATAAAGTATTACCTCCTCTCTCACCACCGGTCCCCCCATCCCACGACCGCGTAACAGGCAACTCTCTGTCAAGCAAGAATATGCAGCACAGTGGCTCAGTGGTTTGCACTTCTGCCTCACAGCACGAGGGACTGAGGTGCATTTCCAGCCTCGGGTGACTGTGTGGAGTTTGCACATTCTCCCCGTGTCTGTGCGGGTTTCTTCCGGGTGCTCCAGTTTCCTCCCACAGTCCAAAGCTGTGCAGGTTAGTTGCGTTGGCCTTGCTGTGGTGGGCAAATTATTGCAGAGGATTCTGAGAGATAGTATTAATGCTAATTTGGAAAAGCACAGTTTGATTAGAAATAGTCAGCATGGCTTTGTGAGGGGCAGTCATGCCTCACAAGCCTTACTGAATTCTTTGAGGATGTGACAAAACACATTGATGAAGGCAGAGCAGTGGATGTGGTGTGCATGGATTTTAGCAAGGCATTTGATAAGGTTCCACATGGTAGGCTCATTCAGAAAGTAAGCGGGCATGGGATTCAGGGAAATTTGGCTGTCTGGATACAAAACTGGCTGTCCAATAGAAGACAAAGGGTGGTAGAAGATAGGAAGTATTCAGCCTGGAGCTCGGTGACCAGTGGTGTTCCACAGGAATCTGTTCTGGGACCTCTGCTCTTTGTGATCTTTATAAATGACTTGGATGAGGAAGTGGAAGGGTGAGTTAGTAAGTTTGCCGATGACTCAAAGGTTGGGGTAGTTGTGGACAGCATGGAGGGCTGTTGTAGGTTACAACAGGATGTTGACAGGATGCAGAGCTGGGCAAAGAGGTGGCAGATAGAATTTAATCCAGAAAAGTGTGAAGTGATTCATTTTGGAAGGTCAAATTTGAATGCAGAAAATAGGGTTAATGGCAGGACTCTCGGGAGTGTGGAGCAACAGAAGGATCTTGGGGTCTATGTCCACAGATCCCTCAAAGTTGCTACCCAAGTTGATAGGATTGTAAAGAAGGCATATGGTGTGTTGGCTTTCATTGGCAGGGGGATTGAGTTTAAGAGCCGTGAGGTTATGCTGCAGCTCTATAAAACTCTGGTTAGACCACGCTTGGAATATTGTGTTCAGTTCTGGTCACCTCATTAAAGGAAGGATGTGGAAGCTTTGGAGAGGGTGCAGAGGAGATTTTCCAGGTTGCTGCCTAGACTGGAGGGCAGATCTTATGAGGGAAGGTTGAGGGAGCTAGGACTTTTTACATTGGAGTGAAGGATGAGAGGTGACTTGATAGAGGTTTACAAGATTATGAGAGGCATAGATAGAGTGGATAACCAGAGACTTTTTCCCAGGACGGAAATGACTATTACGAGGGGGCATAACTTTAAGGTGATTGGAGGAAGGTATAGGGGAGATGTCAGAGGTAGGTTCTTCACACAAGAGTGTGGTGGGCGTGTGGAATGCGCTGCCAGCAGTGGTAGTGGAGTCAGATACTTTAGAGACTTTTAAGCGACTCTTGGACGGGCACATGGATGATAGTAAAATGTAGCATATGCAGGGTAGATTGATCTTAGTAGGATAATAGGTCGGCACAACATCGTGGGCCGAAGGGCCTGTACTGTTCGATGTTCTATGTTCTGTAGTGCCATAGTGTTCAGGGATGTGCAGACCAGGTGGATTATCCATGGGCAATGTAGGGTTGCAGGGTAGTGAGGTGGGTCTGGGTGGGATGCACTTTGGAGGGTTGGTATGAACTCAATGAGCTGAATGGCCTGCTTCCTCACTCTAGGGATTCTATGATTACAGCCTCCATAAGAACAGGGGCTGAATGCATTTGCAAACATCAACAGATCACACAGCAGCCCATGGCAAGTAAACAATGAGCAGTCAACTTCATGCAGCTCAAGTGTTAACAACACCTTCATGCTTTTCAAAGTGACTGAAGCTCAGAGAAACCCTGGTGGTACCTCTGTGTTGCTTTAAAAAATGGCTCAGTGTAGCTGAACAGTAATATTTCCTTGTTGCAGCTGGAAGATGGGACTCATGGACACACAGAAGCAGTACTGCTTAGAGCAGCTAGATCACTGAGATCATAATAACAATTAGATGCTGGGGCACTGCCGAGTGAATCTTCAGTGATGCAGTCTCAGGCAAAGGGGCGAGCAACTAGGTAATGAACACTCGCTGGGGAATTCAAAGCTTAAGTACAGTTGCCTCAGTTATTCATGGATCCTATCCATAGTAAGGCCTCCAAGTGTTGTGCTTGTCATAGGATATCAGAAGCTGGACCCTCGAAAAGGAGGGGCTGAATCCCTCCTGAGGAAGACAAGACTTTGAAGAATCTGAGAGGCTCACTGACATCTGGATGTGTTGCGAAATTCATGGAATCTATTGCAATTGTGTCTGCCATTTGGTGGTGTTTTACCACAGTTGACCCGTTAATTCATGTTTATATCATGTTTACTCTGATTTTAGTGCACAAAATACAAAATTATCGAACATCTGCTTGGTTAGCTCAGCTTATGGTAAACTTTCTTCTGTTTGGTTAGAACCACTGAATCACGTTGCTTGATTCTGAGGAAGGAGCTTCTCAGGGGTGACACAGTGGCTCAGTGGTTAGCACTACTGCCTCCCAGCGCCAGAAACCCAGGTTCGATCCAACCTCAGGCAACTGTCTATGTGGAGTTTGCATGTTCTGCCTGTGTCTGTGTGGGTTTGCTCCAGTCTCCTCCCACAGTCCAAAGATGTGCAGGTTAGGTGGCTTGGCCATACTAAACTACCCCCAACCCTATTGCAGGTGGGTTATAAGGGGATGAGTCTGGGTGGAATGCTCTGACAGTTTGTGTGGATTTGTTGGGCTGAGGGGCCTGTTTCCACACCACAGGGATTCTTTTCTATTTCTCATTTTGTTCACTTGAAAGGTCACTGGTTCATTAGCAGGTAGTAACAAAGTTTAGGGGTCTGGTCTGGGATTGGAAAATTGCACTGCAATGTAGCAGCAATGACAAATGTGTGAGTATCTCCATAATTTCCAGAGGAAGTGTCCCACCTTTATACAGAAAATGAAAGAGTCTATCTTGAGCATGGAAATAAATCATATTCCAAGCACTGGTGCTCATGAACACTTCCATTGAAAGTGTGGCCAAGATCATGGCGAGTCAAACACAACGGGCCATAGCATGCATGCTGACCGAAACCAACGATCTTCACACACTAAAGCTGCCAGATTATGTAACATCAGTCAAAACTTCACTTTGGTCGTGGATCTCAGTCTCCAAGAAAAGAAATTCCTCACTTTTGTCCAATATCCTGAGACTGTGACTCCTTGCTCTTGGCACCCATCCCCCGCATTTCCAAACAGAAGAATCACATTGTCGTGTGGAAGGGGATGTGGATGAACCCTGTCACAAATGATAATCATGAATGGGCTTTCCATGATTGATAAAACAGAACCAGTGAGATCATGTGACATGGCACAATCAAAGGGTGAAGAGAGGTTCGGCATTTACAAGAAGGGTGAAATTTGGGAAGATTCAACACGTTTTTAAAATCTGCTCAATGTTTTTGATCAATACTTTCAGGCAGTGGATTCAAAAGCCCATCAATGATTGAATGGAAAAGATTTCTCCTCAACTACCCTCCAATCCTTCTGTCAATCACTATACATTTACACCCCTGGTTTCTGACCTCCCAGCTAAGTATGGCTTCTCTATGCACTTAATTTTACACATGTCAATTAAACTTCACCTCAGCCTCTCCTATTCCAACATAAATAATACCAATCAATAACATTTTTCTTCGCTGTTAAAATCACCCTCTTTCGCGCAGTCACGACTGCGTTTAAGCAGTGACCAGAACTATGTGAAGACCTGTCAACTAGTTAGGTCTCTTATATTGAAAAACTATGCAATGTCAACGGTTAATTCCTGAAAATTTTTAATATCTCAATTTACAAACAAATGAGCACAACTGAGTTAGTTAATAAAATAAAACCTGAAAGAACTACGGATGCTGTAAATCAGAAACAAACACAGAAATTGCTGCAAAAGCTCAGCAGGTCTGGCAGCATCTATGGAGAGAAATCAGAGTAACGGTCCTGAGGAAGGCTCACCAGACCCAAAATGTTAACCCTGATTTCTCTGCACAGATGCTGCCAGATCCGCTGAGTTTTTCCATCAATTTCTGTGTTTGATTCCGAGTTATTTAAAACATCCTTGGTGAACTGGATTCATCAGCAGGGCTCAAAAACAAGGTTAACCATCGGAGAATGATAGAGTCACTAACGTGTTGATAGTTGGGCAATGGAGTACAGTGACACCAAATCATGTCATTGACCATCTTCAGAACAAGGGGCAATCGAGTCAGGATAACTACTACTGCCTGCAACCTTCTGTTTTCGTGATGACATCAACTTTAAAAGACATAAAACAGTTCAGACATGATAACGGAATTATTTGGTACAACCACATTGAATTCTGTTAGTTACATCCTACGTGGTAACAATAGAGTGGTTAACAAATCTAACATGTTGCAGCAGACACTGTAATAAGAGATAGAAAATTAACACCAAGGCTCAAGTGGCAGGATCAGCCAGAGGATCAGCTGAATTACAGTGTGCCAAGCAGACCTGCAACAGCCCCAATTGATCCCAGTGCTTAAATTTCAGACATGACCAACTTTTGTGCAAAGCGCCTGTTAATGTTAATTACAGTCAAGTTGCATAAGCAGTAGAACAGCAAGTACAGTGATGTTTCACATAACTTTATGTAATTCTGCAAGTTGTACCACAAATAGTTAAACACTTGTTTCAGGCTCTGAATTCTGCTATGAAAACTGCCAATTTGAATTGGTCACTTCGCTGCTGGACTGAGCCAGTCTTTAATTTCCTAAACTCCACTTGTTTCTATAAGTAATTAGTCAATTCTAAATCTTTTCTTTTGATCATTGTTTCTGTCTGGATCTTGGCCCAGATTTTACTTCCAGCAAGTGTTTCAGCTTAAGTTTACTCAACTTACTTCATTTGACCCCCTTGTTCCCTCCCCATAAACTGCAAATCACACTTTCAATATCTACAACACATCGCGAAATTAATTTTGAGCAATAAACTGAATGCACACTTTTAAAACACAAATTTTGAGCTATCACATCAGCAACTCCTGGCAATTCTACTGTCTGGACATCTTACAAACATATATTCCATCAAAATTGAAACGGAGCCAACAATCCAGGATGTTTTCAGACATGCATATGATTAAAATCTCACAGAGCTACACACATTGCAGCAAAATATAATTTAGTGCAGTAACACAAGTTTTCTGTTATAATTAGACAGAATGTAATAACAGACTAGAATTTGTTTCTGCTTACACAGGAGATAACTAATTTAATGGCTCAGTTAGGAGAAAGCTGACAAATCAAAATTGTGATAAAACCAGCCCTGTGCTTAACAAATCATCTGGTTGATGCACTGATTTCCTGTTTCAACCTGTATTTTGCATGGTATCATTCTGTGGCATTAATTATTCTGTCAAAGATTCAATAAAAATAAGAGTGCATACTCGCCTGCCCAAAGTTCAGACAGAAACAGTGCACCATAAATGTATGGCTCCCATCTTGGCTTTGTGCCAAATCGTCTTTTCAAGACCTGTTAAATGATTCAGGGTCATCCCACCACAGATCCACCCTCTCTGCAATGCTTCCATATTGTAAAGATTGGGACCTTTGAATTGGACATGCATCAGCAGCCCGATTTGGAAATCTACAGAACGTTTCATTCTTTCGAAACAAAAATTACTGACCTATCCTTAAGTCAATGATCTGTCACCACAAACACCAGACAGTCTTTGCCTGGTGGACAATCTGGAAGGCAATGATCAGGTGAGTGCATGTGCCCGTGCGTGTGGTGCACATATGCACATGTCTAGGTGTGCTTGTACATGTGTGTACACATGTGTTATGGATGGGGGGTTGAAGAGGGCTGCGCAGAGCAGGTGCAGTGCAGGCCATAGTCCCTGTTCCTGAATCTCACTTGGTTAGTTGGAGATGCCAGCAGGTACACAGAATGGTAAATAGTTGGGGGGAGCCAGAAAATTGTCTACTGCTTCAACATCAATTGGCAAGTTTGTGGCTCGGCCCATCTCGTCACAATGTTCTGCCAAACCATGCAAACTCATCACATGTCAAATGAACTTCAGAAACATGGAATTCCTTTTTCCCCTCCAGAACTTATTGTCAAAGGAAGAGGGTACTCCATAGAAGCGAGGGTGTGGGAATAAAGTACAGATTTCTTGTACAAACCACGGCACATTGGATGGCGATAAAGAAAATTAATGGCTCCTGAAAAAGTTTGCAAGTATATCATGAATGCAACGGGTAAATCAAGGGAAACCAAAGCCATCCATTATTATTGACAGGAAACATAAAAATTAGAGCTTCTTTCAGAAATTTAACAGCAGATTTCCAAAGTGAGCTTTCTCTTCCATTATTAACTACCAGAAGTTAATCTTTCATGGAAACTCTGTTAACTATTAAATAGCTAAGAAAGCTTGCAACTCTTACGTCACTTGGAGATAGCAAGAACTGCAGATGCTGGAGTCAGAGTCAATACAGCTTGCAGCTGGAGGAACACAGCAGGTCAGGTAGCATCAGAGGAGCAGGAAAGGTGACGTTTCAGGTTGGGACCCTTCTTCAGGACTGATGAACGGTCCTGATGAAGGGTCCCAAACCGAAACGCCGACTTTTCTGCTCCTCTGATGCTGCCTGACCTTCTGTGTTCCTCCATCGCCACACTGTATTGACTCCAACTCTTTTACGTACTGGGTCAGTTTATTGAAGAAACTAATAGCCGGATCGTATTTAGCTAAGAATGTCATTTGAACCAAAATATATTCATGTGTCATTTGACAAATATGATAAATTCAATCCTAATTAGAAGACAGAGTGCACAAATCTCCTCAGCAAAATTATTCTGCAATTCATCCTAAACACAATCCGAAACTTAACAATAACGGAAGAGGGATATATAAACCTTTCGTCAATTTTTGCTCACCTTCAAAATGCATTACCGAAGGTAATTTAAAATTATTGAATTATCGATAAATGAAGAATAATGGATTTCACCAGTCTGACGTCTTCAATTTCACATAGTCTAATTTTAGCTCATGATCTCAAAACCCAATAACTTCAAGGTGAGGACAAGATTGTGGAATGAAGACTGTAATTATGGGGAATGCAGTGTTTCAGGAACGTGTCTTACAACAACCATCTCAACAGCAGTTTGGATGGCTGATAAATTCTGGTCTCAACAGGACCACACCCCTTGCAAGAATAAATATTAAACACTCCATGAGCTTCAGCAGAACTTGGCTGTCTGAATGCTAACCTCGTGTTAAATTCCAATAATCTATTACCACAGGGTTAGGTGATCTACGTTAACTTCACCTTCAAAACATACGCACATCAACTTTAAAATTCTCACCCTAGAGTCCAAATCCTTCCATCCAACTTTATCTTTGTAATCATCTCCAATTTTACATCCTTCTACCTACTTTGCACTACTTGAACTCCACACAGTCTTGCACTTTCCAATCTCTTTGCCCTATTATTGATAGCTGTGCAAGGATCTGTCACAGTGTAACAAACAACTGTCTCTCCCCGTGGGAAAAAGTCTCCAAGCGAATGTGTCTCAGCAGTCTAGGTGCGAGCATCTGAAATTAACTAGCCAAACCCCTCCTCTTCTTCATCTCTCTGGTCAAATCTTACCACTAAATTTCATTTTTCTTGGTTTGGTGCTAATTTCTGTCTGATTACATTTCTGTAAAGACCCTCCGGGCATTTCACAAGGTTAAATATGGTATATAAATGTAAGTTGTTATACTCAATGTGACTTTTGTAAATGACTTTGTCTTACAGCTCTGAAAACACAGTCTACATTTGTACCACAGCAATACTAATGTTAGTTTATTACAGATCCAATACCAACTATGTTCACCTCGTTCCAACTTCAGTCAATCCGTATGTGCCAAACATATTCCAACTACAAAAAAAGTAGTGTTCAAACACTTAGCTCTTACGGTACTCCAAAAATTCACAAGCTCAATGAAGATCCTCTTCAGAATGTGGATTTACTGCAGACTGGTTTTCACTAAAACATATAATATTCTTAATTGAATGGATTAAAATGCTACACAGACTATCTTATTTTAATGAAAAACATGTGAGGCATTGTGGTTTCAAAAGCTGCTGAAACAAAGCCAACTAGATTTGGTAAGACAAAATGCAGTAAAAATTACAGCAATGTAACAAAAGCCTTTTGTTTATTTACTTTCAGTGTTAAAACAGCTTGATAACCACGACTAGGTATCAAATATTTACAAGTATTTTCGAAAGATATTGGCTAAACAAAACTAGAGCAATCTTCATTGTAGAAATTTTACGACATTTTCTTTAAGGAACAAAGAGCTCAAATATTTTTTGGAATTTATTCAAAAAACACAGTAAATATTTACCATTTCAGAGCGTGGCCTTTTCCTTTTAAACTTCAGCATCTACTCCAAACACATAAATGGGTATCAAAACCAATCTTTGTGCAAGGTTAGCCAATCATTAAATGTATAGAAAATTCTCACTGAATTGTAATGATTAGGTTTGATTATTGGCCCGAACATACAAACTAGTCAAGACCTTTCCCAAGTCATAAAATCATAGAATCGCTGCAGTGTGGAAGCTTGCCATTAGGCTCATCGTGAAAACGCCAACCCTCTGAAGAGCATCCCACCCAGATCCACCACCCCCCCGACCCTACCTTTGTAACCCTGCATTTTCCATGGCTAATCCACCTAATTTGCATACCTCTGGACACAGTGAACAATTTAGCATGGCCAATCCACCTAACCTGCACATCTTTGGAGTATGGGAGGAAACTAGAGCAACCGGAGAAAACCCACGCAGACATGGGGAGAATGTGCAAACACCACACAGCCAGTCAGCCGAGGCTGAAAGTGAACCCTGCTCCCTGGGGCTGTGTGGTAGCAGTACTAACCACAGAGCTACTGTGCTTCCCTTTACCACATGTTTCATTTCCAACAAGTCCTTTGCACATTGCCCAAATGGCAGTGCAAAACAAATTCTCCAATGCTTTACTGCTTCATTGGATACTTTGCTTAATCATGCCAACATTGGCAGGTTATGGCTTCCTGTTGCTGATACAGAATTGGGTATTTTATCATTAAACAGTCCAGAGAATACAACTTTCACTTCTTGAACAGTGTTACTATTTTTAAGTTCAGTGTTCCAAACATCTAAAGAATTACACGCCTGGAATCATTAGTCTTAAAGTTATGCAGGAGTTTGGAAGTTATACGGGATATGAGATATTTATATGGGAATGTAAAGGAGTGAAGTGATGTGTCTTCTATTTCGATGCAAGATTTCTTACCATTATTTACTAGTTAAAATAGAACACATTACTTCAGCTGATCTTGATGTGTAAAATATGACAGAGCTTCAGATGCGTGAACCCATATTGAACATGTGACAACATGGGTTTCAGACTATGCAAAGCGTTAAAAGGTGGAAATATGTTTTCTACTTCACATTTGCTGGAAGTGCTTTCTACAGCATTATTCAGGTATGGCTTAAGTGTAACAAAATATTCCCACTCTGTAGTTCATAACACAAACCAATATAAAGACTAATAAAACCTCTCAGCAACTCACCAACTTTGACAAAATTACACAATAAACTGAATAATTTATTATTGCATAAGAAAGGTGAATTTGGAAGATTTACAAAGCTGAAAGCGGTAAAATGTAGTTGAGTGAATGGTTAAAGATATTCACCATTAACTCACATGCTGCTTCTCCAGATTTCGATCAAGCTTATGCAATGAAACAAAATGTCAAACATTTGAGATTTGTGTGATGGATTTTTAAAATTGTACTCCATTCATTACACACACCTTTTCTATGTAGTCAGATTTGGCAATTAACAAAAAAAAAATTAAAAACCAAAAACATCTGTTTCACTGGGCAAAACCACAGAATTTCACAGATCAACAACACAACTTTTTGCAAATTTACATTGTTGCGATGTTGAAGTGTTAAGTTTAAATGAACAAGGTTTATTCATTTAATTTGTACTTGGTAGTTCAGTATATTGTTACAATTAAGAAGTTGAAATGATGATTATAATTTGCGATTGTTGAAATAAGTCCATGAAGCCCTGGTATCGCGTCACCAAATCACCTGTTATTTACACAAGCATAGTACGTGACTCTGGCCCAGCCAGAGCAGAACCAGCTCTGAGGGTGAACAGAACCCGTGACACTCCTGTTTCCGTCATCCAGGGCTCCCTGATTGGGGATGTTAGCCTGGTCTAATCAGGGAACTCATATTCTATGCTATCCACCTGTCTGACCTCATTCCAATCACTACAGTGTGGTTTTAAATTTGAGGTATAACTAAAGAAGTTATGTGATCTGTTCCATGGCCTGCCCTGCAGTAGGCCTCAGTGGTTTGATTATGAGAGATCAAAGGAAGACTTGGAATGTTTTGCTGACAAAAATATGGGTGGTATCTAGGCTTGGACTCAGTGATAGCTATTTCAGAGTTTACAATTTTCATGACAGCAGGTCGGGATTTTCCCACTGAGTAAGCAGAATTTCAGCCGAGAGAGCAACCCATGGTCTACCCACCCAATGTTCTGTCAATCAGGCAGTTGAATGGCTGTGGGTGTGCTTTCTGCCAGGTTTATGAGCCCAGGGCAGGAAATCCCACTCACCTAGAACTTCTGGCCAAAGGCAACATCTCCAGATGGCAGAGCATCACAAACCAGACCGTCAGATTGTAGATCACCAACAAGGTAGGAAGGTGATATTGAGAGGAGAGGGCCTGGTTTCGAGGGTGATGGAGGAGGCTGTCACGGGTCGTGAATCATGCACACAATCTCCAGTGCAGATAGAGAGATCCTGCCCCCAAAGAAATGGTAACCTGTCCAGACTGGTCTTCCAGTCACATGGACCACCTCTTGCATCTCTCACCTGCATCTGGAGTCGAGGCAAGAGGACGTCCTTCAGTGTCATTAATTAACCACTTTAATGCATCAATTGACAGCACGACAGGAAGGTCAGCCACAGACCATCCAACCCAGAACAGGGACCTCCTCTTTGCCAATCCACTCTATTCCCTTCTTTTCACATCACATTCCCTGCCACTTCTCAGGCGGGAAAAATTGAAAGACTTAGGGCCAGAATATGTAGAAAGATATTATAGGTATCACCTTGAAAGCAGTTGTGCTACTAACTGTCCACTTACATCCAGGATGAAAAAGGGAAATGAGGTCAGAACTAGCTAATTAGCACTGCTATTTGAATGCAAAGGGAGTGTGTTTCACATTGCATAAGGAAGAGACCAGGGGACATCATTTTTGAGATCAGGTTACAGGTTTCCCCAGAAAAACAAAGATTATCACATACGGAGGTATCCTGCAGAGTTAGCTAAAAGGCTACTTGCCTTTGTACGGCCATCTATGGGAAAGATACTAGATGTCAGTCTCTAGTTGTGGAGATCCATCCTGCAACCTTCCCAGATTTCAGCAAATTTTCTCTGGCCTGCAGAATCACTGGAACAGGTTTTGCAATGATAAATTTGAGAAATTCTCCAAAAACTGAGAAAGTCACCTGGCAACAGTCAAACAAAGTGCCTACTTGGCAAAATGTAGATACAGTAACTAACTTAGGACTGGGACCAACTGGTCATAATTTGCTAAAAGGACTGTGTTTGAGAGAGAAGAGTGGTGATAAAGTATTCAAGAAGAGCCATCACCAATAGTTAAAAGTACAAGTTGCCTACAAAAACAGTATTCCTTGTGTATGTAATTTAGTTATTTATCAGAGTACACGTAATAAGACAGGAAATATTGCCATGTCATTATTTCACCAACTTACTCTTGTTGGAAGGCATTGGTGTCTATCCTAACAATGTTTGAGGTTGGGTACAATAGATGTCATGACAAAATAGAGAAAGCAATTTTTCTCGAAGGAAGCAGGAACATTTTGAGGCAGCAGAAGGAGAACAAAGGAAAAAATAGGCTCAAAAGGTTGGGGCCAATGATCTTTTCAAGCTGGCCGGTTGGGTCCATGTACACCAGAGTGCCAATGCCATGCCAAACCATTCGCTTCTGGCTTCTTCAGCCAGTATGATGCACAATGGCTGCAGAAATTAGAAGGAACCTCGGCTGGGCAAGGACAGCAGGCTGGCTTACCATCCCCCGTCTCCATCTCCCCTATCCCTTGAACTGAAGCAAATGGAGGGCCCCGCTCCCCCCAGCTGACCGGCAGGTCACCCTGGAAACCAGCCAGTTTTCGCACCTCTGGGAAAACTATCTGCCTACTTTACCTTGTCTGGCCTACATGTGACTGCTGACCCACAGCCATGTGGTTGACTCTTAACTGCCCCCTGAACAATTGGGATGGGCAATAAATGCTGGCCTAGCCAGGGACACCAACACTGATGAACGACACACACACACACGCGCGCGCGCAGTTTGTTGAAAGATTTCACTCTGGAACCTTCCAGCAATGCACCTGTCAACTAAATTCTTCGTGGTCTACAAGGGCCTGACTCTTAAAATGCTGATGCTATTTCTTAAAGCTCTTCAGAATAGTAACCACAGTTACCAAATAGCTAATACCATCAGCTGTTTTTCTTCATTCAATGGTAGAACAGAAGCCTTAGCCTAAATAGAAGCATTCCAAGATCTTGGTTGTTTGTGGAACTCAGGTTACTCTGTAGATGAAGTTTCCTTTTTTGTGAAAAGGATCGCAGAGGAGAAATTGTACAACGTTGCATATCCTTGCATATTTCAACAATATCAAATTCCTCACCTTCATAACAGAGATGCTAAAACCACACACAATAAAGCATAGCCACTGTGACAAATTTGACTAAATGGTTTTCCTGACAGTCTGACTTTGATGGAGGCAATCAAAACCTGCAAGAATTTGGCCTCCAGTCAAAACTATTAGATATATAACAGATCTCTTACTGGCAGAACATTTTTCATGATTGAATCTCAACTGGGAGTCATTTTGAGTATCGTATTCGTCAACAGAAATATGTGCCCAGTTAAAAGCAAAGGAATGCTTAGTGACATTTGCTTGAGGGCGTAGTCAGAGGAAAACCTTTTCCTTATCATCTTCCTTAATGATTTTGTTCTTCTTTTTCTGCAATGCCTTCTTGGAGCACATAACAGTAGCTGTTTGTATGATACAATACAATGCAGCATAGGAACAGGCCCTTCGGCCCACCAAGCCTGTGCCAATTCCTAGTTCTTATTTAGACCCGCTGCTTATTGCCCATAAATGGTTGCTATCTTCTTTTCACCTCCCGTTCATGAGTCTGTCAAGACACATCTTACATGTTGCTAATTTGCCTGCTTCCCACCACCTCCACTGGCAGTGTGTTCCAGGCACCCACTGCCCTTTGTATGCAAAATTTTCCCCACACTTCGCCGCTAAACTTTCCCCCTCTCACTTTGAACCTGTGCCCTCTCATAGTTGACCTTTCCGCCCTGGGAAAAAGTCTGACTATTCACCCTATCAATGCCTCTCATAATTTTGTAGACTTCTATTAGGTCACCCCTCAGCCTCCATCTTTCCAGTGAAAACAATCTCTGAGTTTATCAAACCTCTCTTCATAATTAAAACCCTCCAGACGAGGCAATATCCTGGTAAACCTTCTCTGCACCTTCTCCAAAGCATCCAGTCCTTCTAGTGGTGTGGCGACCAGAACAAAAAACAAAATTTAACTCAAGGTGTTACTAATGAGATTTGGGACCAATAAAAAATTCTACCTTAATGAGAAGAGCACTGGTTTTAACTGAAGGACTTAACATTGGTACAAGGCTGAATTTTCATATTTTTCGACCGGTGCTTTTTTTTTTTGAGTGAGATTCAATTTTTCTCATACAATCATCCGCTTTTCATGGTATTAATCATGCAACTGGTGTCTCTGGCCCCAGTTGTGAAATCATGTGGTTGAAGTGACAGAAGCGTTTGTCACTGCTGAGACTTTGTGGCATATTTAAATCCCAGCTCCCCACAGCACTTCAAGCATCAGGTCAGGAACTGGCCTTCACACTATGGAGGTGCACTGTTACTCCCATGGAAATGGACAAGAAAAAGAAAGTTAGCTCCTTGGTTTGGTGACAGAGACCAGCAGCTGCTCATGAATGGGTAGTTGGAAAGAAGGGCGGTGCTTTATCCTGCTGCCGGGCAGAGGAGGCCACCCCACCAGGCTCTGCCAGCCTGGATCGAGTTAACAAGAGTAAGTGCAGGGTCCGAGGTTAGATGCAACATACTGCAGTGCATGGAGAAAGTTAAAAATGATCTTCTATGCTCCGCAAGGAAAAATGCCACCATTTCCTCTTTACCCTGTCTGTTTCAACAAATCATTTGCAATAAACAGATTTTTGGCAGATAAGATTGACTATATAACACCAAGTGCTATTGAGTACGCTACACATGGTTCACATAAACAAGCTTTCATTCAATCTGCTTTCCATGGATTATGAAAGCATTAACTCATTCTTGATATGAAACAAATAAAATAATACAAAAATTTACTTTGTATTTTTATTTAAACCACAAGGTGTCCTTTGAACAGATTGATTCTTAAACTTTGCTACGACACACCTTGGCAAACCAATACTTTGGATCAAGGACAATAATCCAAGAACCAGTCAATGAAACTCACTACAGTAAAATTCTCACTACTCAGATCCTAAGGAGCTAGAATTCTCATGCAACCAGAGGACAAGATTCAAAGGGGAAATTCCAAATGCTTTAGATCTTTACTGGCATTGACTGTTGGAAGGGAATAATAGTTCAGACACTTTATTAAAGCTTATTTGAGAATTACTTTATTGAGAAAGACAGAATGAGCTATCGAGGCCAGTATACCAGTGCATATAGGTGATTCTGGCTCCTTGTTTTTAGAACGTACATTCATCTTGTGGTAGATACGAGTCAAATTACCCCAGCTGCCAAATGTATTTCTCATACAAATGGCAGATTCATGTAACTGGGTGCACCACCCCCCAACACCCAATTTCCCACACGTGCCAGATACCAGGAAGATTACTGTATTCCCTAAGGAGTTAAAAAATTATTTGAAGCACACAACACTCCGCGAATAAAGTATTTTCATTTGTCAGTATAACTGGGATATTAAACACAACACTAACCAGTAAATTTGGGCTTACTGAAGAATGCACGCGTGTTGCTCAACAACACATATCTCAAGTGCCACTTCACATAGCAGTTCAATGATAACCACCAATGATTGGAAGTGTGAATTTAAAAAGCCAGTATTTGTTCATTCACATTGAATTGCTGCTTAATATTACATAGGACTCTCCTGTTTGCATTGTTGACTTTTGACAAGTTCCCAAACATATCCAGTCTCCAGTTTAACACCCTCCGAATGCTTGCTATGATGATAAGTTCTCAAACACGAGACATTTCTTACTGGAGAGAGACAGGTCATCTCTGGCTACAACATGAGCCCTCTGAAACTTGGATTAGCTCAGAATACTCACCCGAAAGGACAGAAGAAACATATTGCATTGAATTACAAAGCTTGAAGTATTTGCATACAATTCCACAGACCACAGAACATCCACTTAAGCCAGTTAGTTGAAAAACAAACAGAAGGCAAAAGAAAAGCACAAAAAAAGTTTTCCACAAAACACTGGCACACACAAGAGAATCTGTAGATGACATATGTAATTGTTCACCATATTTAAAAGTAGTCTCAAAAGACAAAGGTTGCATCATGCTGCGTTTTAGTTTTTAGCTGATTCTGAAATGATTTTCTCAGTCATCAAATTTCTTGTTTGTAGCAGAATGGTCTTTGATATTTGTGCTCCAGACCAAAACACACCCCACTGGCTTAAATTAACATGAAATTCACAAAATAACATGGTCTAGAGAATGATGTACATGATGTTATTAAATCTATTGAAACATTGAGGTAGAGGGGTTGACTTTGGCAGCATATTAAAATGCAACTTCATGTTAAGTCATTTCCAAATTAAACCTATTCCCTAGAAACTAAAACAGAAATTTCTGGAAATACTCAGCAGGCCAGGCAGAATCCAACATGAGATTTCCTGGAGGTTATATTCTCTCTTTTAAAAAGGGCCAACTCAAAAATTAGAATTCATGCCATATCCATGAAAAGCTGGACACTAAGATTTGGTGAGTATTAGGTTCACTTAACCTGCATTTGCACTCAAATAAAAGCAGTACATTGTGCATGAAAGCAGAATCAAATTGCAAATAGTAATAAAAATGATAAAATGAAGATAACCACTGATGATAAAAGAAAAAATTCACAGGGAGAAATGAAAACAGTTTGTGTATGCATTTGGGGTATCATGTGCAGCATGATAAAGCACTGGGGGTCTGTGAACTCTACCTGTCAGTCAGTGGAATAAGTTCATCTAGTCATGAAATGGGATGTTGCAGAAGTTGGTCATCATTAAAACTGCTATTTCAAATGCACTTAATGATTTTTTTCTTCCTCTTTAACCTACAGTGTGGCATTATCAAAATATGAGGGCATGAGGCTTAATCTAGTTTGTCTTTGGATGGCAGATACCATGCAGATGAGCCATGAGTTCTAGGGGAGTACACAGTGCTCAGGTCAGGAGCAAAGCCACAGTGCTCAGGTCAGGGACCAGAGCAGGGCTGGCAACCCAAGCTAGGAGCAGGACCCGGACTCGGACCCCATGATTGCAATCCTTGCCTCTGCCATGCAGCACACACTATTTTTAAATGATGTTTCATTATTGCTTTCCATCCAGTGTTAGTCAGAGGCCAAAGATCTGCACATTTCTTTTAGCTCCTCTGGAGATGAGGCTCATACTGTCCGAATTCAATAAAATCAAGTCTGTTAATTTTGTAACATTGTAATCATGAACACATATATTTCAAATATAACAAACCATATTCATTTTTAATAGCTACATGCTTGGATTTGGTAAATCCAATTGTTTACAAGTATTCAAGATCAGAAAACATCGCCATCCGTTAATTTGATTACCAACTTAAACAAGGAGCACTCTCACGCAAAGTCAAAAGGCAGAATTTCAAGTGTGACTACAGGATTTTGCTCATGGTTTCAATTCGGTGGGAATGCAAGCATATTGTTGCATTAGCCCCATGTGAAATTTGAAGCAGGCAAAAGAGCAGAAAATGGTGATGTCATCCACGTACAGAGAGGCTTTGACCTGCAGGCCTCCCCTGCCTGGAATAGTCACCCCTCTCAGGCTCACATCCTTCCTGACGGACTCAGCAAAAGGCTCCATACAACACACAAACAAGGCAGGAGGGAGTGGGTAGCCATGCCTGATTCCAGATCTGATCGGGAAGCTTTCTGATTCCCACCTATTGATTTGAGACCACATCAATGATGTTGGTGCAGAGCAGTCAGATCCAATTGCAGATTTTCTCCCCAGAGCCCATTTTGGACAGCAAGTCCCACATGTACACATACAATATCATGTCAAAGGCCTTCTCCTGGTCCAGGTTAATGAGGCAGGTGTCCACACTCCCTGTACTGCACTGCACTCAGGGATCATATCCCTGAGGAGCACAAAGCTCTCAGAGATCGTCCTGCCTGGTACAACACAGGTTTGGTTGGGGTGAATCACCAATCCCAGAGCAGATCTGACCCAGTTGTCGATGACCTTAGACAGAATTCTGCAGTCTGCATTCAGCAATGAGATTGATTGCCAATTTCTAATTTCCTCCCTCTCCTACTTCTGCATGTCGATGAGTGTGACGATACTATTCCTCATGGGTTCACACATACTATCTGCCAGAAGCACACTGTCAAACACCTCCAGCATGTCCAGGCCAATCAAGTCTCACAGAGCTGAATACAACTGAAACAGAAGCTGTCGTTCCCGGGAGTTTTATTCATTTCTAAGGATTCAAGGGCCTTTGTCAGCTCATCCAGAGACAACGGCTGGTCTAGACTCTCCCGCATCCAAGACCTCCGTGATACAGGACAGGAATAACTGGGAGGCTGCACTGTCTGTGGGCTTCATGTCATAAAAGGATTTGCTGATCCTTAGAATGTCAGACTGAGATGACATTACTGAGCCATCTTCTTCCTTCCGGCTGCTGAGAACAGGGCTTTCCTTGTGCACCATCTGGAAGAAGAAAAGTGAGCGCGTCTCATCCTGGACTGGAAGATTATCTTGGAAGCTTCTGAGGCAAACAGCGAGGCTTGCTAGCTCTTCACCTCCTGCAGGTCCTCGCTGACATTGTTCCCTATAGTCTACAGCAGGAATAGGCTCTACATGATTTTCTGGAGTTTGGGAGTTTTCATCCTTCTGAACATCTTTGATGAGAAAGAACCTCTTGCCCTGATCTGGTGTCATTTGGGCAAGAACGAAGAAAGGAAGATCTGGCTCCGAGTCCAACTGAGGGACCGTCGGGCTCTGCTCCTGATTTGGTGTGTTGCTGTTGCTGGTTGTCCAGTGCAGTGGGTAACCCATGGTCTGATGGCTGGGGGTTGGGTTTCACCGAGCCCTTGGGATGTCCGGCATTTCCGGGTTGAGAGGGGGTGCTCCTCTCCTTGCCTCCCGTGGTGCTGTGGCTCTTGTTTTGTTAGTGACCATCTCTCTGCACATCATCATCATCAGAAAAGCTGCTGTTGGGTCCATCACGCAGCTGCCTCTTTCCATTTTGCTGTGGGCCTGTGGGGGCCCGACGCATTTTACATTGGAAATTGTTTCTTACCACTATCTACTCCCCTGCCTCATTCATTTCCTCTTCCTCCATCGACTCTGTCCAGGTAGGAGCTGGGTCAGTTGCTGTGCCTCTGCACGGGCTACCTTTTCCTCCTCTCTGGCCTGTCCTTTCTTCCAGGTGCCCCTCATTTCAGTCTTCTTGCTGGAGGGTGACAGCTGCAGTGGTAGCGAGATGGAAACGGACTATCAGTGGTGGATAGGAAATGGGATCTGAAGCTCAGTGTTAAGCAAAGGCTGAGGCTGATTATCTCTAGGTTTAGGTGACAACAGAAATCAGCATGGAGTCCAAGCCAGAAACAAAGCTGCAGACCCTTGCTGAAAGTCAGTTAGATGGCTTTAGTTTTCTCAAAGTGGACTTCAATGAGATTTCTGTTCATTTCATAATCAATGAAGCTAAACAATTCAACATCCCTAAAGTTGTCAAGCAGCTGACAATGGCAACAAAGAGAACAAGCTGCAGACTTACGATTGAGATTACCAAAAGACAGTGTGCAACTAAGGTAAAGAGCCAAGGATGGCTGAAGCCTTCTAACATTGAACAGGCAGGGGTGGGAGTAAAAGCTATTACTGGAAGTGCACTGAGATGGGGAGGAATGGAAACAAGATGTGATAGTTGGATTGAGGTTTAACATGGAAGAGAAACGGTTTTACTTTATAGAAAGCTATGCATTAAGGGTGCATTGTTTTAAGCATGCCTTTAAAAAAATCACAGGTATCCTGGTAAACATATTTAAACCTCTTGAATAATTGCACTTATAGTAGGATGGATTATTTGTCCCTTTAAAATGCTACTGGAAACGAAAAGAAAATCATGAAGGGGCACGGTGGCTCAGTGGTTCGCACTGCTGCCTCATAGTTTCAAGGACCGTGCTCAATTTCAACATCAGGCGACAGTCTGTGTGGAGTTTATTCATTCTCCCCGTGTCTGTGTGGGGTTGCAGTCCAAAGTTGTGCAGGTTAGGTGAATTGGCCATGCTAAATCGCCCATTGTGTTCAGGGAATTTGGAGGCTAGATGGGTTAGACGTGGGAAATGCAGGGGTAGGGGAATGGGTGTGGGTCAGATGCTCTTCAGACAGGCAGTGTGGACTTGATGGGCCGAATAGCCTGTTTCCACACTGTAGGGGCTCTAAAAAAGTCACATTTAATTTGTAGGTAAACAGCGCAGAAATAACAAAGGAAAGGTGAGGTACTGATATTCAAGTGAACATAAAAACCAAGGTTGGTGCAAACTATGTAAAACAATATAAGAAGACATCATAAGTTTTGTTGTGTTGACCAATTTGCTGTTGCAACACACTGATAAACTGATAAGTGATTTCACAAATAGGCTGAGAGTGTGCAGGAATAATAGCTTTTCTTAATTGTTAGGCTCCAATATATTTCAAATTTGAAAACAAAATGCTGATTGGCATCTGTGTGCAATTGCTTGAGTAATGGAATGGAAAGTTTTCAATTTTTTTTTCCCCTTGCCACAGCTATAAAGTTTCTAAATTGTCTGTAATCCCTTGTTACCATATTTTAAAAAAAACTAAGTTTCACAGCATGTAAGTCTATAATGCAGTAGTTTGCACTCAATACTGTATACATCATACAAGCTAATGAACCTTCTCAGACTACATAGGTCGGAGCAGCAGTGGTCCATTGTAATTGTCCTCAGGCACGGAAAGGAAATATGGGCAGAATTCCTGCTACAAATTTTCCCTTGAGACATCAATTATTGAAACCCAGTTGAAAAGGCCCCCTACTGTTATATTTAGCTTCATTAAGGGATAACACATACAGAAGCAAACGAGGCGATCCTCGTGACAGCAAAGTTGACAATGGAAAAGAGAAACCCCTCGATTCCAATGTCAAGTCCCACACCCGAGCAATGAATGTATTACAAACACGGTCAGAAATGGAAAATAAGTCAAAAACATCAATGCACAACAGCCAACATAAACACATGCTGCACATGAGGGATCAGTAGTTTAGCGGATATGAACCAGCTGCAACTGACTCACTCATATTACATGGGTACCAACTCTGTTTACTTTCTGTAAGCCATTGGTAAGCAGGTCATTATTCTCCATAAATACACACAATAAGCAATAAAATGGAATAGAAAACTTAACTCAATCAGCTGTGAAGATTGAGGTATCATCTTTTTCAAAGCAAACTGACATAACTTAGTGCACTTATCAATTTTGCCTCTATCCATGGTCTATTTTCACATTCTAAGTATTAACTATCACTTAAGTGTGTTGCAATAAATAATTGCACACAGGTGAAAATGTGTAAATCACAATATAGGGAGAAAAATGCAATTAGAATATAGGCACATAGTATCAAAGAAAATAATGTCATATCATGTTACTTAACTGATAAAAATTATCAAGAAATCAATCGAAAGGCAACTTCAACTAAGAAAGAATCATAAAAGCTTATGGCCCAGCGAAAGAAAGTGCAGAAGGAGAAAGAAATTTACCTTCACACTTTATGAACTGTAAACCCCTTCATAAGAAAGCTTATCAAAAACATTAAATCCGGAATCACTGACAGCAGAGACTGCTGAAAAAAAAGCTCATAATTACTCCATTTACAAGATCAGCAGGGATTCAATTATTTCCCACTGTGACGAACGGACGCTATCTTAAACATAGCAATTCTACAACTGTAATTCACAACAGAAAATGTGAAAGAGTACGCTTGCACAGAGCTGAAGTAAAGGCAACCAAGTCTTGTGGCATATTTTGTAATGATCTTGAGCAGTGCATTTTCACCTCAGTTGCACAAAGAAATCATGCTGTTTTTTTCTCCTGATTTGCCTCACCACTCTCTGCGAGACCTTGAAATAAACTTCAATTATTCAGCATCAGACAAGTTGCCAGTACCCTTAAAAGCACAGCACAACGAATATCTAATTCTAAATGAAAATATATGACATTCATTAAAATGACCACGCTAGAAAATACACATCATTGTAAAGGATATTAGTAGGAAGTTTTACTAAAGCACGTAGATGGAAAAATGTTGGTCCATATCCTGAAAAACCCTACCTTACTGCCTCACTGCCACAGAGTGAAAGAAATAAACAGTATCATCATCCTGCCCTTAAACATGATAGGAAGGGAGAGAGGTACTTTATACTAATGTTCACCAGGCAACTTTACCTTCCAACTTAAATCAAGTTTGCAGCAGCTCTTCAAAGAGTAACTTCCACATACCTCCAGAATCCGGTCTTGAGTCTGTAATCCTCCTTCTTTGTCTGCTGGCCCATTCTCCACTACTTTTGACACAAAAATCCCCTCACATGCTGCACCCTCTTGATTTTCCTTCAAAATGTGGTGAAAGCAAGAAAAAACAAAATTAGTATTTGAAGCGCACAATTTGAAACAGAATTGATGTGAAGACATGAGTAGGAGGAGACGCCAAACCCAAATGGCAAATGGGAGCCAATGGAACAGGCAAAGGCCTGACAGTATTTTCTCCAGTAGCAATGGCTGAAGTGATGACAACAGCCGTGAACTGAGGTGGGTTAGCTTCCAGCTGGGTATTTTACCTGATGTGGAAATTCCTATGTTTTTGTCCACAACGTAAATTGGATATTGTGGCATTGAAGAATCCAACAGACAATTACTGGGTTTAGGCCCGAAACATCAAGTTTTCCTGCTCCTATGATGCTGCTTGACCTGCTGTGTTCACCCAGCCCCATGCTTGTTATCTCGGATTCTCCAGCATCTGCAGTACCTTTTATCTCTGAGACAATTACAGCAGCTAGCCATTATATGCAAACGTGACATTCACAGGCACATATGTTTCTCAGCTAACATCAAGCTCAGAAGTTACAACGGAACATCATGCTTCTCATAACATGTCATTATTCACGTGATCCAGGGATCATTACACACTCAGGTCACATGCTATGATGCAATGATGATATCGTAACCATGTCTCATAAAAGTATACTGACCATACAGGTAAAAGTTTATCCCAAAACGTACACATGGCTGGATACAGACACAATGTGCCAATTTGATAATTATACAAACAGATAAAATAGAGTTTACAAGACTAACACTTCAAATATCAGTCATGCTTTGGAGATCTGACAGTTCATCCTGATCGGGTGATCGTACACACATCTGGAAAGATATGAAAGGTAGCTTCCTTATCTGATAAATTAGTTGTTTTGCTGTGGAATTTTGGCACTCAACATCACCGTACAATCAGTGTCATCAGAGAATTCTTCTTTACTGTCTTTGTGCACTGTTTTTGACAGGTGTGCTGCATATTGGTCTGAGCTGGCTTCTTTTCTTTCAGAATATAGCATCATGATCAATAAAGACTGTACGATTTGGGCTGGTGGTATATTTTAGAAACCTTAGCTAGTATCCAGGAATGTGAATTTGTATTTCAAAGTCAAACTGTCAGCCCAGTGCACCTTTTTCATAATTCTCTACTTCCTCATTTGTTATGTATTGCTTTCATTCTCCACTATCTTTGAACGGGAATGTCCTATGTCTTGGAACAATTCAACAATTAAATGTCGGGCAAGGACTCTTGCACTTGTCTCCGAGCATAAGTTGTGCTGGTGTTAGTGATTCCTTCTCATCTGGTGCTGCATGAAAAAGTAGCAATGCAAAGGGCAAATTTTGCTTTGTCGCTTAACACATAATGATCATTGGATGGTACATACTGTCCAATCATTCTGCTGACCCACATTAGTGTGGGTAGTGAGGTGGTAATGTGATAATGGGTCACTTACAATTAGTGTACATGTATCAAGATGGTTTGTTTGGAGTATTGCCATCCACTGTCAGGTATTACCTGATCCAGGAGACAGGATAAACAGAAAATAATGCTCACTATGTCAGTCATGTTCGTCGTGTTGTTATGTGGTCGAACAATGGGAAACGTGGAGAATTAATGCATCACAAGGATGTAATTTGCCTGTGCATTGGGTAAAGGTCTGTTGCGATTTTCATCCAAGAAGGAGGTGGAACAGTGTGTGAATGCAGGGACTCATTTACTGCTGCAGCTGATACCTTTAACTTGCCTCATAGGTGGTTACAAATCATTAAATATACTCATCCATCTCTGGCCTGTACACAGATAAATGTGCAAGCTATCTTGAGCATTCAATACCCCAGTATAATAGGGACATGATATCTTGACATGATTCTTTTGATGCGAAGACTCATTTGCCCTTGAAAATGGTACTAACCAAACAGTGTTCTAAATGTTCTTGGGATTCTTCTGCTAAATAGACAGGCCAGAATCAATGTTTCACATCCAGTGTTGGAAAGAATCTTGTAAGAAAATTTAATTCTTCCAGCTTCATGACCTTGCGTGGACACCTTTAAGTGAAAAGTTGACATACCTTGGATCTAGGCATACTCATATGGTGCCATCTTTCATTAAAACACGTATGATGGAACATAGCAATCTGTGTGCTGGGCACCCTTTCACATTATACCATTTTGTTCCATCTTTAAATTTCCACTGGTGGGTTTGCATGAATGTAAATGCTGAACTACCTTGGAAGACAAATAAATGCGGTTGCATCACCCTTAAAATGCAATACAGCACGTGCGAGCTATCTCGAGCATTCAATACCCAGTGTAATATGGTCACGATATCCTGACAGGATTCTTTCAGTATTAGGACTCATTTGCCCTTGAAAAAGGGCTTTATGTGTTATAACAAGTTTGGCTCGGTGTTGCCAAGATGAATGAATCTTTCAGGTACTTATTACATTCATGCCATCTCCAGATAATGATCTTCTGCAACTTTTGCAGTTGCTCACCTTGCGTAGTTGTCAACTGCAACTGTTCACATCGACTCTGGCAAAAATGTAACACGTCAAAGGTGAGAACATCTTCTGCTTCATAATCTAGAGCATCAATGTGTTGATCATGAGGAATATTTTGGTCCTTGTGTGGGTTGGGTAATTTGCTCAGCATGTTAGGCATACTGCTCCCGTTACCCAGATTATATCTCACTTTAAAGTTATATCCTTGCACCGTAACGTGCAGGTACGACAAACATGGTTGTGCCTCATTTATGGTTTAAGGCAGGTCACGTCTACTGGCTTATGATCTGTACCAATAATGAATTTCTTGCTAAATAAATGTCTTGAACTGTACATTGGAATAGCTGACTTGAGCAGATCACAGGTTATCCAAAACAAGAGCAATAGCTTTATCGTCTTGCAAAAGACATGTGCGTGGGCCTTTTTAATATTCCTTCATCTTGAGAATTATCATTCTGCAGCAGGCAAGATTTTGCTGACAGGACATGTTTGAAAGAACCAAAGACATATTAGTCATCTTTCCACTTGCAGAGGACATCCTTCTTGAGTAGGTCTCTCAGCAGAGATACCTCGTCCATGAAACTGGGAATATATAGAGAGAATACATAACTCGAGGCAGCATCACAGATCTTCCTTAATCTGCAGGGTCGGCATTTGTTTTACATCCTTCGTCTTACCACAAATCAAGACAGACTCCATTGGCATAGCACATTGACCCTGAGAAATATGTCTGGCTAAAACTGACCACCTTCTTGTGCTGTTAACTGATAATTCTTGCCATTACGCTGCTGTCATTTGTAGGTGAAGGTTGTGATCATACCTGCCTTCATCTTGCCCATGATCACAATATCATCAGCTATCAAACATAACCAGGTATATTTTCAACAATGCTTTCTATGTACTAGTAGAACATGTCTTAACATTAGAACCTAAATGGTAAATGATGAAAATAGTACTATCCAATAGTGTCCAAAATGTCATAGGCTCTTGGGATTCTTCTGCTAAATGGAGAGGCCAGTATCAATGTTTTACATCTAGCTTTGGAAAGAACATTGCTCAAGAAAATTTAGCTCTTCCAGTTTCGTTATCTTGCATGGACACCTTTAAGTGAAAGGTTGACATGTCTTGGATCTAGACAGATTCATATAGTGCCAGCTTTCTTTAAGATGGAGCAACAGCAATTTGTGTGCTGGGCACTCTTTTACATTACACCATTTTGTTCTATCTTCGAAGTTCCACATGAAGGTTTTCCTGAATGTAAATGCTGAACGACCTTGGAAGATCAATAAATGGGGTTACATCACCCTTAAAATACAATAACACATTACCCTTAAAATTAGCAAACAGTTCAATCCTTCCAGATACGAGTGTATGAGGTTGTTGACTGATTTGATGGTATGGTCTATTCCACTGCTGTGTGCGATTTGAATCTCATCACCTGTGACTGCACTGAAATCCACTGCGCTGGT
>JAHRHZ010000069.1:14530064-14567023 GCA_024137785.1 Ginglymostoma cirratum | reverse complement strand
ACCCACGCAGACACAGGGAGAACGTGCAAACTCCACACAGACAGATGCCCGAGGCTGGAATCGAACCTCGGTCCCTGGTACTGTGAGGCAGCAGTGCTAACCACTGAGACACCGTGCCGCCCCATTGATGTTTATATCATTGATGTTTACCAGATAGAAGATTTCAGGGAGCCAAGATGAACTTGGATACTGGCACTACAGTTTGATTCTGAAAGTTCAGAAAGTCATGGTCTGAATACGGAAATATTCAAAGCTGTTGACCAGTTGACATTCAATTAGCTTTCCAAATATATACTGCTAACACACTGTAGCTTTCTTTATAGAGTTTGCCTCCATCAGGTTATTTTATCTGATGTAGCAATGCTTATGTTATCTCCAAGACGTAAGTAACTGGGCATGGATATCATGGTGTTGATGAAACCAGTGGATGCTTATTACAGCTAACTATTAATATACAAACAGTATATTCACAGGCACATAGGTGTCTGGGCTAACATCAAGTGATTAAATTACAACATAACCTCTTGAAGTATGTATGGTTCAAACAATCAAGTTAAGAGGAAGTCAGATGTCTTCATGCTGTCACATCACATACTATGATGCATTGACGATATCGTGAACATAGATCTTAAGGTATCCTGACATACTATATCTCTTAAAACTCTGAGACAAAACACAACAGCAACAACTAGGATCAGAAAAGAAGAAAGATTGGCATTTATATTGCACTTTTCCCACCACCAAATATCTCAAAATTACTTTAAAGCCAATGAGGTATTTTCGATGGAGAGTCACTATTGTAACATTGGAAACAGGACAGCCAATTTACACACAGCAATATATACTAACAATAAACTGATAATGAGGAGATCGTTTGTTATTCTAACCTTAATTGAGCAATAAATAAGGCCAGGACAGCCAAAAAACCTCCCTCACTCTTTAAAATAATGCCATGGACTATTTTACATCTATCACAGGAAGCAGATGGGAAGTCAGTTTAAAAACACAGCCAAGAATTTCAACCTTGACTCTTGCATGGTCAAAATCCTGGAATAGTGACTCACAGCCAGAATGGTACCAATTGAGCCACAGCTGATAAAGGCACATTTTAATTATTCTAACCTACCGCTTCCTTGTGAAAAATTGCAGGAGCTGCCACAGATATTTCATTTGCGTCATGAATGTGAACCATAAATATATTGTTTGAGCTCTGTTGTGGAAACTAATTCAATGCAGAGAAAAGAACATGTTCAGTTCTTCTGCAAGGGACGTCACAGAGATCAGATGCTCTTATTGCTGAACCCTGAGCACAACCATTGTTCCACATTCCAACAGGGAGACACGTTTTGAAAATACTGCTCAATCATCTTGAATTATAACAGGGATGTATGAAGATACATACCGCACAAGGTCTGCCACCAATGATATTAAATCCCAGGGAACCCGAGTCCCGCTGCATGATGATGGTCAATGTTTCTCCTCCCTAGAAACAGATTGCAAGTGTTAGACAGTCGAGCTGAGAACAACTGATTTAGCAATTAGCTACTAATTGCCATAATAGGCTGAAGTAGAAAATATAATTTAGATGAAAGAAATTTGTAAACCAGTTCACCAACCAGAAAACCAGAATCACACACAAAATATGTTAACAACTTCTGGGGGTCAAAACACTTGGAAAAATTGAATTGAGACTGATCTTGCAGTGTTTGATGGCACAAATACCACTCTAACATGCAATCTTCCTCCAACCTCACACTGCATACAGTGGTGTGGTGGGGGTTTGGGGATTTATCCTGGGCTATTTATTCCTAGTCTTTAGTTCTAAGATGATGTTTTGTTCAAAGAAACCTCAAAAGCACTGGACATTTTGTTCTGCCATTAGAAACAAGTTGAAAATTTAGCCACAGTGTTATTTGTACGACAAGCATAACTGGGAGAAGTGGGGTGCAAAGCTATTCAGCTATCATTCAATTTGGTATAAAAGGTTTGACGTGGCTGCAAAATATCCCCGACCTCCATGATAGGCTAAACTAAGTATAGAATTAAAGAACCGTTCTCATCTCAAAACAGCACCCTGGTCCAAAATATACAAATCTGCAGTGGGAACCTCAAAATGTTTGAGGGAAAGTTGTGTCGTTGACCATTTCACAGAACAAGTTTAAATTGTTTCCTTTTCATAAAGTTGTATATGCAAATATATTTAAACTGAGGAACTGTGGCTCTAACTGGAACTTGAACAGCTAGATGTGTGTGGTTGTGTTAACTGATTCTGCATGTTGTCCAACTTGCAGTTATCTGTGTGTGATGTGTCACAAATGTTTGCTGGTGTGTCCATGTCCGTATGTGTATTGCATAAGTGTCTTTACTGCCCAGCACCAGCTGTTTCTGTCTGTGTACGTCTGCCTGTCCTGACTCACCTGTTAGGAACCTGTGTTAAGAACACAGCCAGCCAGCACTGGAGATATCCACACCACTGGATGTGTGTATCTCCTCTGCGACCTCTCGCACTTTGTCCATCCCTCCATTTCTTTCTGTGTCTACCTCCTGTCTGCCTCTCTCTGTCTCTCTCTCTCTGTCCAGCCTTTCCTAGTCTATCTACTCTACCCTTTCTTTCTCTCTCTCCGTTCATCTGTTACCCCCTCGCTTCATTTCGTTCTCTTCTGCCATCCCCTTTACCCCCTCTGCCTCCCACTCTCTCTGACACTCAGCCTCTTCCTCTTTATAACTCCCCTTCTCTAAATCCCTTCTCTGGTTGTCTCTGTCTGCTCACTCCCCAACCCATGCCACCCCACCTTTTTTTCACTCTCTGTTCACAATGCCTTTCCACCAAGTGGCACAATGGTTCAGTGGTTAGCACTCCTGCCTCACAGCACCAGGGACCCAGTTTGACTCTAGTACTGGGTGACTGCATGTTCTCCCCGTGTCTGCATGGGTTTTCACCGGATGCTCCAGTTTCCTCCCAACATCCAGGGATATGCGTATTAGGTGGATTGGCCATGCTAAATTGCCGCATCGTGGGCAGGTTAGGTGGATTAGCCAAGGTAAATGTGGGATTACAGGGACAGGGTAGGGAGACTGGGTTTCAGTAGGGTGCTCTTTGGAGGTTTGGTCTTGAATTCATGGGCCGAGTGGCCTCTTTCCACACTGTAGTGATTCTACGATCTCTCATTCTATCTGAGCTATCCACTCAGTCCATGGTTTGTATCTTCCTGTTTGTTGCCAAAGTATTTTCTCAAGCGAGATTCCTGGTATCAGTCTGCTGTGACCCCATGTTGATTTTTTTGCATGCAATCGTCCCATCTTCATCTCATTAAACATGAAACTGGCCTCACTGGTGACCATTGAGTAGCTGGAGAGACAGAAGTGCTTGCTGCTGCCGGGGCTTCATTCTGCTGTACACCACTTTTAAAGCCTAGCTTCATACCACTCACGAGCTGCAAACAAGGAACTGGCCTTTGGACTTCACACTGTGGTATTTCAGTGTTAGCCCTAAGGAAATGACCGAAGAAAGGCAAATAGCTTCACTGTTTGGTGACAAGGACCCAAGGTGCTGGTAGATTGTGTACGGAAAATAAGAACACTGCTTTTTCCTGCTGACCAGCAAAAGCGGTCACGCTAGCTGACTCAGCGTGCCTGGACTCATGTAGTAGCCCAGGTCAGTATCCAACTGAAATGCAACATACTGCAGTGCAGACAGAAGGTTAATGGTCCTCTGTGCTCCACCAAGGTAACTTCTACCATTTTCTCTCTGCTACCTCACACTCACAGGGCCAGCACTCACTCAAACTCTCCCGCTGCACACTGCTCTTCAAGGTTCATGGACTGCAACTGTCACTATCACATGCATCATGTCCATTTAAAATTCCTCACTCACCTCATACTCCAAACTACTAACTCTTACTTTGCTCTACACTTCCTAATCACAGCTTACCTCCTCTCCCATTCCTCCACCACGAGTAACTGATCTGTCATCCATTGTCATCATCATCAGTCCCATTCTTTCTCACCATTCCCCTCTGTCGGCATTCCCACCCACTTGCCCCCTTTCTCACACCATTTCCATCTTTGTCTCTTCCCCATAGTTGCCCCTTTCTCTCTCCTTCACCCTGGCCCTCATTCCTTTCACTCTCTCCATCTCCCCTCACCTTTCACTTTTTTCCTGTCTATTTCACCATGATTAACTGACTCCTCTCTCTCTTCTTCTCCCTCTGTCCCTTGCCATCACTATGATACACTTTCCGCCTCTCAGTAATCTCTTCTCCTACTGTCACCCTCACCCTCATCTCTCACCCTGTTCCCTCTTTTTCTTTTGATCCATTACCACTCTTGTTTCTCTCTGTGTCTTGCTTCATCCCTCCAGTTTCTCTCTTTTGCTCCATTCCTACTTTCTCACCCATTCCAATCCTCTACTTTTCTCTCTCCCTTTCTCTATGATCCTACATTTCTTCCTCTCTCTCTTTCTGATCTCCCATTTCTCCCTCACAGATTCCCCACTTCTCCTTCTCTTGCTCCATCTCTCTATGTTTTCTCTCTTTTACTCCATCTATCATATCATTTCACTCGCTCTTTCTCCTGCTCACTCCACATTTTACCTCTTGTTCTAGCCCCTGGGTCTCTGTTGGTCTCTGTCTGCCCTGTTTCTCCCTTGCTTCATTCCTAATGACTCCACTCTATTGCCTCCCCTCCCTCCCTTGCCATCTATCTCATTCCCTCAACCCTCCCTTTCCTGGCTACTCCATCCCCTTGTTCCATACCAACATCACTCTCTCCATTCCCCTGGCCCCTCTCATTCTCTCCCTCCACACCTCCATAGGCTAGTCTCTCCCTTCCTCTACCCCCTCCCTTCCCCACCCACTTCCCTCTGCCACACCCTCCTCCCACTAACTTCCCCCTTCACTTACTCCCTCTTTCTCCTCTGGCCCCTTCTCGTTCCTCCACACTCACTTCTCCCTGCCCCTCCATAACCTGGTCCTTCCCTTCTCCGAGTGCCCCTTTCCCTGGCCCTCCCTTAAGCACCCACTTCCCTTTCCCACCACTTATCCTTCTTCCATCAATCATCTCTCTACCCCCTTCTCTTTCTCCCATATTCCCCCCATCAACCTCACCTTCCCATCAACTTTTCCCTACGCCTCTCTCCGATTCTGACCTCTCTCTCCCTTTCACTGACCCTCACCATGTCCGAACTGGTCTCACACAGTGAGTCAGTGTGTCAGTCCCAGCCCATGGAACTGAAGCAGGACCCAAGAAAAGGCACTCACGCTGCACGGAGCGGGGCTGTTCTTAGTCAGGGAGCGGATCCTGGCGCTGTACTCGGTGAATTTCTTCTGGTATCGGAGAGCTGCCATCTGCAGCTCACTCTGCAGGGCTGACAGCTGGGAGAGCAGCGACTTCTCGCGTTTGCCGGCTCTCAATGCCTGCTTTCTGAGCTGGCGCTGCAGACCGGTGAGCTGAGCTTGCAGCGCCTGGCCGTGCGCTTTCAGAGCCTGCACGCAGCAGTGAGAGTCGAGGCGGAGCTCCCTGTGCACCAGCACCAAGCCGCAGCCTTGCTGGCACACACCGACCGCCCGCTGCTCGCAGCTCTCCCGCATGTGAGCGTCCACGTCCCGCAGACTCAGCGCCTGGCCGCAGCCCGGGTTCCTGCACTCAGCCAGCGCGTACTCGCACATCTCGGCGTGCTCGGCCAAGTGCTGCAGCCTCAGCACCTTGGCGCAGCCCCGCTCCCAGTTACCGCAGCGGATCTCCAGCTTGAGGATGAGGTTCCTGAGCGGCAGGACGTGGTTGAGCTCCCGGGGACCGAGCCTGCGGCACTGCACCGGGCAGCTGCCCCTCTGCACCACCCAGGGCAACACGCAGCCGGCGCAGAAGACGTGCCCGCACGGAGTGGCCAGCGGATCCTCCAGCACTTTATTGCACAGGTTGCACTTGAAGTCAGGATCCACGTCCTCACTGAAACGCTCGGGGTCGAATCCCATTTTCTGGTTTTGGATGCACCTCCCCAGCCTGCACGTCCTGGGCTCTCGGGCACCAATGAGTTGTTTATTTTGTTTCCAGAACGCCCCCCACCCCCCCTTCACGTCCAAAGGTGCAGCAGCGTACTGTCCCTCGGTGCCTGAGGCTGTTCACTTCTCACTGGAGAGGAACAGCTCGCCCGAGACTTCCTAGAACAGGGTGTCCAAGCACCGCCCTCTCCGCCTTCCTTATCCAAGAGGGACAAAACTGCTTCCCCCCACCCCCCCCCACCACACACACACACACACGGAAAGACTTCGGTCGAGGTCAGTCTTTGCTCCCGGTGCTTTACTCACTTCGAGTCGTTCAACTTTAGCGTTGTGTTGTAACCTATAACCTTCTCCAGACAGTGAGAACGTCTCGCTGTGGGATGGTGCCTTGGAACTTCTAATTATTTCGTTTCGCAATACAAATTGATTCAGAGTTTTGTTTGTTTTGTTTTCAATCGGACTGTAATTTCCCCAGCCATCTCTTTATGGCTGTCTCTTCGATGCTGGTTTGGAATTTCGAATTAGTCTTGATCGGAATTAATAAAAAGTAGCTAGACTGTGCATTAGTTTATAACATCCAGTTACACGTCCACAGCTGAAACATAACCCTTTGCGGTATTGCTGGAGACGAGATGATGCGTGCTAATGTGATAATACCCCTCATTCTGAATGAATGTGCAGTTACCCTTCTCCCAGCAGCTGTTTTAATCCTCCCCCCCATACCATGTGAGCAGCGAGCAGCAGCAACTCCGAAACCATCCCGATCCCACCAATTAATGGATCAGTCACACACTTCACAATCTTCAACAAAAAAAAATCCCGTACTGAAATGAAAGAGATGCGAGCTACTGCCTGTGGACTGTCAACGGGATTCTGATTCTCATTAAATCTCCCGCCTACATTGCGGAGAGAAATCCACGAACCGCAGGGGCAGCACGGCCAAAAGAAACTGAGCTCCTATATAGGGAAAAGTGGGAGCTGGGAGTGAATGGAGAAGAGAGCAAAGTGGGAGCGAGGAGTGAATGGAGAAGGGAGCAGAGTGGGAGGCAGGAGTGAATGGAGAAGAGGGCAGAGTGGGAGGTGGGAGTGAATGGAGAAGAGAGCAAAGTGGGAGGCAGGAGTGAATATAGAAGAGAGCAGAGTGGGAGGTGGGAGTGAATGGAGAAGAGAGCAGAGTGGGAGGTGGCAGTGAATTGAAAAGAGAGCAGAGTGGGAGGTGCGAGTGAATATAGAAGAGAGCAGAGTGGGAGGTGGGAGTGAATGCAGAAGGGAGCAGAGTGGGAGGTGGGAGTGAATGGAGAAGAGAGCAGAGTGGGAGGCAGGAGTGAATGGAGAGCAGAGTGGGAGGTGGGAGTGAATGGAGAAGAGAGCAAAGTGGGAGGCAGGAGTGAATGGAGAAGAGAACAGAGTGGGAGGTGGGAGTGAAGTGGGAGGGATGCCGAGAAATACACAAAGATAAGAATATAAATTATTGTGGTGCAGTCGTGATGTTTGTAACTCTCGGCCAGGAAGCCTCATCTATTCCAAAGGTGTTTCATACCATATCTGGATAGATTCATTTCCAATATACACACAATAAATGGCCAGTGACAGATTCGTGAAGGGATAGTAAGAACTGCCGATGCTGGAGTGAGAGATAACAGAGTGGAGCGGGAGGAGTATTTCTGAGATGATTTCTGAAGAAGAGTCCCGACCTGAAACATCAACTTTCCTGCACCTGTGATGCTGCCTGGCCTGCTGTGTTCCTCCCGCTCCACACTGTTATCTCTCACTCCAGCATCGGCAGTTCTTACTATCCCTTCACGAATTTGTCACTGGCCGGCCATTTATTGTGTGTATATTGGAAATGAATCTATCCAGATATGGTATGAAACACCTCTGGAATAGATGAGGCTTCCTGGCCGAACGTTACAAACATCACGACTGCACCACAATAATTTATATTCTTATCTTTGTGTATTTCTCGGCATCCCTCCCACGTTGATGTTTCAGGTCGGGACCCTTCTTCAGAAATCATCTCAGAAATACTCCTCCAGCTCCACACTGTGTTATCACAGATTCGTGAAATTTCTGTCATATAATCCCAAAGCACACGTATTACTGAAACACAAATACCATTTTTAATATTATTACATCCCAAGGCGAAAGTGGATAATGTTGACAATTGACACAAACCACGCTTTAAAGACGGAAGAGGCCATCCGACCCCTCAAGCCTGCTCTGCTACTCAATAAGATCTTACCGTGGGCTCAGCTCCACTTCCCTGCGTACTCCTATCACGTTTGACTCCCCTATTAGTCCAAAATCATTCTACCTCTACCTTTAAAATATTCATGAGCCAACATCCAAAGCTCTTTGGAGAAGAGATTTCCATACTCTCATCATCAGAGTGGTGGGTCTGGTCCGGAAATCCTTGCTTGAGGGGCCTTGGGGCGGCTGCAGCAGCTGCATCCCACAGTCACTCCATAAATCCAGGAGCCATGGAGGGAACTAAAGATGGACTTTATCCTAACTTTATCTCAGGTATTTCTTTTTGTAATCAAAATGGCTCCACATTATACTCACCACTGTATTTTCATAAATACAAGTGACAATTAATTGCCACTCTATTCTATTCTATCTTTATGTCCTCATTAGACTTAATTTCTTAACTAACTTGTGTCACCAACAAATTTAACTACTGTACATTCAGTCCTGTCAGTAAAACTATAAATAGTTTGTGAATAGTTGAGACCTCAACACTGATCATGGATTGTATGGCCATCAGAAAATCTGTGCCTTTTTAAAATTATTTTTGTAATCTCTGGTCTTGTCTGTGAGTTCACTCTCTCTAGAATCTGTCCCTGACAGATTTTGATTAGCATTGCTGCCTTGTTTTTGCTCTAATTTATCCCATCTTCCACACCTGATACTTTTCTCCCACCCTTCCAATACCGTGGCTCACACTATATACTTTAAAACCCTCTACACTTACCATGACACAGCCCTAAGCATGGTTCAGGTGAAGTGGTATAGTTCCCAATTTTCCCACCATTGGTACCAGTGCCCTATGAATAGAAACCCATTTCAATTACACCAATCTTTGACCCAGACATTTAACTCTCCAATCATAGTTACACAATGCAAATCCACATGTGGCTCGAGTAAAAATAATCCAGAAATCAATACGTTTGAGATTTTAGTTTTTAAATTTAGTCCCTCGCTTGTCATACACTCTTAGCCGTCCCAGTTGCTACTCTAACTTTTGTTGTTTGTACCTACCCGGACAATGACGACTGAGGCCTTCCCTTCCCACTGCAAACTCCTTTTCATCCCAGAGCAGATGATCAAAGTGCTAGCATGAACAGGTAATACACCTTTCTGGATGCTCACTTTTGGCTATGGAGAACTGTTTTTCCTTCTTAACATCCCATCCGACTGCATCCTCCTTTACTTCCCTACTTGATTGGCACCTTGCAGACCCCACTTTCATCCATATTTGTTTCAAGAACATCAAACCTATTGGAGAATTGCAAAGACTGAATACCCTCCACTTCTACCTTCATAATACATTTACCCTCCTCACTGACAGTCAGTCTTGTCTGTAACCACCGTTCAAATCAGAAGACTCTAGCCATATCTCCTGGTATGAAGCATCCTGGTATGAAATTCACCAAAGGTCATCAGAAAGAAACTTCCAAACCCATATCCACTTCCATCTAGAAGGACAAGGGCATCAGACATATGGGAACACCACCACCTCTAAGATCCCCTCCAAGTCACTCACCATCCTGACTTGGAAATAGATCGCCTTTCCTTCACTGTCACTCGGTAAAAATCCTGGAATTCCCCCCCCCAATAGCATTGTGGGTCAACCCACAGCAAAAGGACTGCAGCGGTTCAAGAAAGCAGCTCACCACCACATTCTCAGGGGCACCTAGGGATGGGCAAGAAATACTGGCCAGCCAGTGACGCCCACAAATCACAAACGAATAGAAAAAAAATCCCAGTAATGTTTCCTCCTTCCTGATGTGATACATCTCAGCTTCATCTCAATAGCTTTGAGTCAAAGTTCCCCACGGCAGAGATATTTGTTGCGGACATGCTTGCCTTGGTAGTACACTGGTGCCCGGAAGATCCCACATTCTCCTGTCTTTTGATCTTCATTATTTGTTAATAAATTTGTTTCATGGTTAAGTTATAATTACTAAATAGGTCAACAAGCTTTACTACTGCCAGTACACCTTACTACAAATAATAAAACCTTCCAATTACAAATGAATTGCATTAGCTGCAAAAGTCAAATGAGCAAAACATTTACGGAACAATCATTAATCTGGGTCCTGTGAGGTAACACTTGTATTTCTCTCAGACTGCAGCTGGTCTGTTGCTATCAATCTCTAGATTCTACGAAACCCCTCCCCCCCAGCTCTCCTGCTTCTCTTGGATCTGTTGATTGTCTCTGAGTTCTCCTTTTTCACACTTAATTTTCTATTCTTATCATATATGTTTGAACTAAACTATGTCCAGGAGTGTATTCAGGATAGAATGGATGTTTCAAACTGATACTGGGGAAAAAAGTGTAATTGGGCCAGGCATTGGCTTCTTGTGTATATTGCTAATCAGCAGGTACAAGAGAAGCCTACCTGAACCCATGGAGTGTTTTCTTAGCTGAAGGTCAGAGCCATTAGGCCTTCACTATGATTTTAACGAGAGACAACATGGCAAATCAGTGTGAATATATCCACAGGTAAAAATGGCAGGAAGTGAAATGAGAGTCAGAAAAGGCCAAACAACTACCTTTTTAAAAAAAGCATATTTTTAAATTCCGTACTGGAGCTTGGATAACCAGGAGTATTCCTAAGAGCCCTGGAGGCAAAGTTTCAATCGCCGCAGCCCTTCCTGAAAACAACCTCCCCATGATGAATCGGAGCACCAGTGATAATTCGGTTAACCCTTCTGTCTGCAGGCCAGCTCTCATCTCACAGCCAATTTGGGTGGGCCACTGACCTCTAGCATGCAGCTGAGACCCATAAGTTAAAATCACTAGCCCTGCTGGGCACAATCTCTACGGATAGGGGGCTGTTGGTACTCACCTCAATCCTCACTCACCGAATCCTTTGCTCCCATTTCCCAATCCAAGTTAGAATCAGGTCTGTGAAAGACTGAAATGCAACTGAAGTAAGAATGCACAATGGGCTGAAGCTGTTGGCTGTCCATTCTGGAGCCTGGATAGTTTTCCTTCACACTGAATTTCAAATTCCAGCCACCCCCTCCTTCCTGTCCTGTAACTTTGTCCAGACAAACTATAATGCAAACATTTTAGCGTTTTGCTCTGAGAAGACCGACAAGGGTGAAACACGCTGCACATTACAGGATGATGAATTCAGTGGGATTTCTGTTTTGACTTCATGCATTTGGCAACCTTTACAGAGTCCTCACAAGCATGTTTTGCTGAAGGGAACACAAGTTCACTTAAATTATAATCCAATCTTAAAAGTTGAAATAAGTCACAAGTCACTGAGGGAGTGGATTTCCTCCAATGAATATTTTTTCTAAAAAATTTGGAATGACTACAGAATCTTACTTGTTCAGCTGAAAGGAGCCTTTCATCCTTTAGTTACAGGTTAAGCATCACAGTGTGAGGCAATCTGAATTTCTTAATTAAGTAACAGGCTTCTAAAATTCATTGCAAGGTATCTGTTGATTTTCAGCACTGTACCTCTGATAATCAAACATTTCAATAAAATGTTTAATTCTGGTGCTCCATAGTGACATTTCAATCATTCCTATCAGGACTCTGATTTTCACTTTTAGACCAAATTCAGTGTGTCTGTGTTGTGTTTTGGTCAAGAATATCAGTTTATAGCAATGTTGAGTGATCTCAAACTGAAGTCAAATTGCAGATTTACTCTAATGTTCACGTCCCAAAACATTCAAAGTTTCTAGCATTATTAAGCATTGTCTTTTCCTTAAGACTGAATAATGCTGAGTCTCTCATCAAGTGCTAATGATGGCAATTGCTGTGGGTAATTTATTCACGATGCTCAATAGAAGCAAAAACCCATAGTTTAACAATTCTGGCTGGATCAAGACAAACAAGTTGGTAACCAAAATAAACAGGGGATGGAGGGTGGGTTAAGAGCAGAATAAAAATTCAGGATCTTGTTCCCTTGCTTTGCTTAGAAGAACAAGAGAATAAATGTTTCACTTAAGTTTCCTCCTTGGTTTTAGCCAATAATTCTGAGTTGAAAAGATTATTAATTAACTGATTCTCAAAATGATGGCTACTTTTATATCATCATGTTTCATTTTGTGTGTGTAAGTAACATATTGTTCACTCTTATAATTTGAAGTACACAAAAAGCTGTACTCTAAAATGTCTTCTATTGCTTTTAAGCGCTCACTTGTTTTGACAGTGGAAATGCAACACGCACACATGCTTCTAGGCCATTATAAAGATTCAACGGTGTATGAAATTGAACATCTGAAGTTCCAAATCCCCCGGGCAGCAACTTCCTGTCTTGGTAACATACCGCATCCTAAATTGTTTTATTTCATGCTCGGTTTTATTTCTCTACTTACAACATAGGAATCCTCATGCCAGATATTTGCTAAAAAACAACTAAATGTAAAACATGCGAGGCCAATACAAGGTGACTTACCCTCTTAATGGGAATACATATCTATATTTAAAGATTTTGTGAAAAGCTGAGAGCCATCGAGCTGTTTGGACACTTCCTGAATTAAAAAGAAGTTTTACTTAGTGTTTAAAGAGAATCCACATGGTTTCTTGGAAATGTGGTCTGCTAATAATCTTATGGGCTGTGAGCCACCCCCGATTTCAGAAAGTCAAATGTCTTTGGCAAAATAGGCAGCAAAGGTTTTAGAAAGAAAAAGAAATGGCATCACTCCCCTTAATTGCTGGAAACCTTAGCTTTAGAAGAGACTACAGGGGCTCCAGTGTTAGTGGTTGCCCAGAAGTCTTTCATGGAGTTGGTTTTGGTTTTGGTTTACCCAAAACTATGGAGTTGTAGAAGAAGAAAACTTCCAAAGCCAGAGTACAGCTTTAAGACTATCTCTTTCTCTCTCTCCCTCTTGATTGAAATTCTCCGGAGTCTAATAAAATTCCATACCTCATTATTTTGGATACCTTATAAACTCTGAAAAGCTGAATTATGACCACAACCCGAAGATGTGGATCCAGCTTGAATTCCATCTGAACTAAAGCCTTGTTTGGAAGATCTTCCATTGATTTATGGCTGTTAACAATTCACTTTCATCAACAAGAAACCCAGTGTGAATTCATCAAATTATATCCTATGTTTTTTAAACTACTGGCCAATAAAGCTGTTTATGTTCTGCCCTTTAGTAAATAAAAACTTTGTTGTCTCATGTCTTTTCAGTGTCTGTTTCTGGATCAAAACGGAATATAATTCTAATTTTGGATTAAAGCTTAGTTGCTAACCAGCTTGGTCATTTGCTTTTAAAATTGAGTTGTGTTTCATAATCAACAGACTGTTTCAAGTTCATTAAAGAAGTTTGTTTGAATTCTGTCTCACTCTGGACAACAGTAGAAAAAAGAAACAATTGGCCATTTAGTGACTGAATCAAAATAATTACACTGATGGTGTGACTGTCACAGTCGTGAGGCTTGATTACAAGCACATTCCTCCCATCACAATTTAACACTCCAATTTAAAAGAAAATGTACTTTCCCTGCCATTGTGTAGAAAAGCAGCCTTTAAAAACAGCCAGAGCATAATTTGACTGAAAAGCACATATATACTTTTCACAATTTGAAGTCCTCTTCCTACACACAATTAATGGTATCACAGTGACCCAATAATCTATGCATTCAGGTCTGATCCACTTCTTTGTAATATTAGCTTCATGCATTTTTTTAATTTCACTACCCAATGCCTGAATAAAAATATTTTGAAAATAAAACACTTCAATTTCTTTAATGTTCCCATTCTGTAAATGTTTTATGACAGTACAAACTGAATATATGTTGTTAAAAATGCCACTACTTCTGTTTTGAATGTTAACTCCATTGTCTACTTGACCTTCAAATCAATCTGCTTAATAACAGTTACAGGGAGGCTGTGGTATCGTGGTCATATCGTTAGGGGCATAAACCTGAAAGTGAAAGGTTTAGGGATAGCGGTTCACATCCTTCCAAACCAGATGGTGAAACTTGCATTCTAGAAACGTGTGGATTAAAAAGCTAGCCCAATGGTGACCATGTAATTATTGTTTTAAAAATACATGTGTTTCACTGATGTCCATTAAGGAATGAAATCTGCCATCTTGACTTGGTCTGATTTATATATGATTCCTGACCCACATCAGTGTGGCTGATTCATAACCAGCAACTTGGAAGTTAGAGATAGGCAATTAATATTGGCCTTGCCAATAATACCCATTTTCCATGAACAATTTTTAAAAAAATCTTGCCTTAAATACATTTCATTCCAGTTTTAGCTCTACACGAAACATTTGAGGAAGAATGTCAACATGTTGTTTCATGAGTTCTTCTGTTTTATATATTAACTTGTTTGGCATGTTTATGTTGGTTAACCAATTTATATGTGTGATTATATTTATTTGCCCTTTGATCTAACGACCAAACTAGACTCGATAATGATATAAAAGTGCAATGCTGAATGAGGCCGAAGCTAATGAGTAATTGTTATTCAAAATCATTAACAATAAACAGAGCAGTTACAATTCTAACTAACATTTTTGAATATTTTTGTTTAATCATCAAAAGGAAAACCTACACATAATGCCATATTACATCTCTCAAAGATGTTACAAAGCACTTCATGTACAATTGATTAATATTGAAACGAAGCAAAAGCAGGAGCTATTTTCCATGAACAGCAATGAGATAAATGACCAGTTAGTCTGTTTTCATTATACTGAACATAGGAAGAGTGGTCTCATCAATATTGAATCCATGAGAATATAGAGTGGCTAAAATATGGAACTCACTACTACAGGGAGTGGTTGAGATGACCAGAATTATTGCATTTGGGGAAAGCTAGGTAAGTACAAGAGTAAAAAAGAAATAGAACGTTATGCTGATAGGGCTAAAGGATAAATGAGTGGAAGTGGCCCTTTTAGTGCATTGCCACCGACTGTGGCAACAGAGCAGAATTTATATAACATACTTTGGAACACATCATTTAACAGTATCAACAATTGAAAGGCATTGAATTATGCATTTCTTTAGTACTCTACCAAATGATGCCTCCGAATAGCACAGTTTGATTGTTGCTCATGTTTGTTTATATTTCAGCTCTGTCATTGATAAAAATCTTGGCTCAAACAAGGAGCTGTCTCTCTCAAAATAATTGGGAAAAAAACAGGCTGAGAAGTATAGCAGTGGCTTATTAAAGCTTCTCCTTTACTTTTCTGCTTTATTCATAACGGGATGAGGGTGTCACTGGCTAGGCAGCATTTATTGCCCATCCCTAATTGCCTAGAGGGCAGTTATGAATCAACCACATTGCTGTGAGTCTGGAGTCACATGTCAGCTAGACAAGGTAAGGATGGCAGATTTCCTTCTCTAAAGGACATTAGTGAATCAGATGGGTTTTTCCTCTGATAATTAACAATGGGTACATGGTCTCATTCGATTCTTAATTCCAGATATTTTATTGAATTCAAATTCCACCATCCACCATGGTGGGATTCGAACTCAAGTCCCCAGAACATTATTTGGGTCTCTAGATTAACAGTCCACCAATAATACCACTAGGCCATTGCTCCCCCATAACGATGATAGGACAATGGATGTTTGACATTTTCATTTTCTAAGATTTCACCCAGTCCCTTTGTTTTAATGCTATATGTTCACATTAATACTAGAGAGACATTTTCTTCATCATTCCATTACAAAAGTTACTTTCACTTCATTTCACGTCAGAAAACTTTTATTTCCATTGGGTTTGAACACAACTTTATCTGTTCGATGGGAAAAAGACAATAGTTGATTACAGTGCGAAAAGCCTAAATAAAACGAGTCTACATTTCAGTACAAGCTGGATTAGTTTCCTACCATCTGTCAGGGAAGAATTTACCTTATGAAGAAATTGGAATTGTAAATGGACTAAAGGGCAACCTCAGGGCAGAACAGTTGCATTTGGCAGAGAATATTATGCAAATACTGGAGCTGAGTTTAATTTGTTTTTCTCTTTCCTTAACACAATCTCTCAAATATTTTGGCTGCGCAATGTGAGCCATTCAGATAACTTAAAGGTGTGAATCGGGAGAAGAGTAAATATGGTTTACTTAATAACGAAGAAGAATGGATAGCTCACAAATTAAAAACAATAAGTGGCTTAAGACAACCTTCTTCATGTACAAAACGCTAGTGCGGCCTCACTTGGAATATTGCGTACAGTTCTGGTCGCCCCATTACAGGAAGGACGTGGAAGCATTGGAAAAGGTGCAGAGGAGATTTACCAGGATGTTGCCTGGTCTGGAGCAAAGGTCTTATGAGGAAAGGCTGAGGGACTTGGGTCTGTTCTCATTGGAGAGAAGAAGGCTAAGAGGGGATTTAATAGAGACATACAAAATGATCAGAGGATTAGATAGGGTGGACAGTGAGAGTCTTTTTCCTAGGATGATGACATCGGCTAGTACGAGGGGGCATAGCTGCAAATTGAGGGGTGATAGATTTAAGACAGATGTCAGAGGCAGGTTCTTTACTCAGAGAGTGGTAAGGGCGTGGAATGCCCTGCCTGCCAGTGTAGTTAACTCAGCCACATTAGGGGCATTTAAACAGTCCTTGGATAAGCATATGTATGATGATGGGATAGTGTAGGGGGATGGGCTTAGATTAGTTCACAGGTCGGCGCAATATTGAGGGCCGAAGGGCCTGTTCTGCGCTGTATTGTTCTATGTTCTATGTATGGAATAGACTGAATGATTCATTGTCCATGTTTAAATTATGCAATGTGTGGCATTGTCTTATACAAAGAATGTTATTTAGGAAATAGACAATCCAGTAACTCCCATCTCCTGCAACAATTCTAAAAATTGTGTTCAATCAATGGGGTGGAACAACAGGGAAAGGATTATGCTATAGTAAGTCTGGGTCTGCTAAGCATAATTTATAATGTAACATTGAGATTTTTATAGTTACTGAAAGTAATAAGAACCATCAGTTTTTATAAATACGTGATAAACTGCAGATAGGAAGAGTAGCTGCTTCACCAGACCTGCCCTATAGTGACACAGTGTAATCTAGGCATTCCATGACCACCACTTTATCTCAATGCCAACCCACCTGCCAATCACTCAAAAAACAAAGATCAAACAACGTAATTACAACTTAGGAAAATGCACTGCAACATTCCCCTGAAGGTGATAACACAAATTTCATGATTCAATGAAGACCAGTCCCACCAAAGATCAGCAATATGCTCATGTTCTTACACCTTTGTCGAGCTAATTCAGACACCATCTGTCTTATTCTAAAAATGTCTTACAGTCATAGACAATACTTTTGGGGTCAAATGAGATCTTTTATTTACACCTAAACATGAACGTTGGAGCTTTATTTTAATGTTTAAGCTGAATGACTGCATCTCCTTTATCTTTTAGCATTGAGATATCAGCACTGATGATGATAAACCGGCAATCTAAATATTGACTGTGTCTATGAGGTATTTTTAGGATAACAGAGGCAGTAAATGAGTGCAAACTATTTGACATCATTGCAATGTTCTTGTAATCATACAGGAATCCTTAGATTCTGGAAGAGTCCCAGAGGATTGGAAACTGTCAATGTAACACCCTTATTCAAAAAGGTAGGGAGACAAAAAAAACAGGTAAATAAAGAGATAACAAGGTGTAGAGCTGGATGAACACAGCAGGCCAAGCAGCATCAGAGGAGCAGGAAGGCTGATGTTTCGGGTCTGGACCCTTCTTCAGAAAAATAAAGTAAATAAAGGCCAGTTAACGTAACATTTGTCATTGGGAAAATGTTAGGAGTCTTTAATGAAAGACGTAACAGCACAACATTTAGAAATGCATAGTATGATGAACCATGGCTTCATGAAGGGGAGTCATACCTGGCAAATTCATGAGAATTCATTGAGTGAACAAGCAGGATAGACAATAAAGACTCAGTGGATGTAAAATGTTTGGATTTCTCATAGTTATTGGTAAGGTACTGGGCTTAAGGCTAATTAAAATAATGAGTTCATGGTGTTGCGAGTAGTATATTAGAATGGATAAAGGATTAGCTAACTAATGGAATACAGAGAGTTGGGATAAGGGGAACTATTTCAGAGTGACAACCTGCAAGTATTGGGGTGCCAAGGGATCAGTGGCCACATTTTTTTACAATCAGTATTGACGATTTTGAAGAGGGAAGGGAATGCAATGTTGCCAAATTTGGGGATGACAGAAAATAGGCGGGAGGACGGGTGATGATGATAACGCAAAGAGTCTAGAGAGGGAAATAGACATATTAAATGATTAAATGAGTGGACAAAAATTTGGCAAATGCAATATAATGTGGGAATATGTGAGGTCATGTACTTTAGCAGGAAGAATAATGGAGCTGAATATCGTTTAAATTGAGAGAAACTGGAAAAAGCTGCAACACACTGGGGTTTGGGGGTTCTCATGCATGAATCACAAAAATCTAGCATCCAAGTCCAACAGATAATAGGAAAGGCAAACAAAACATTTACCTTTATTTCAAAAGGAATGGAAGATAAAATTAGGCAAGTCTTGATAAAACTACATACGGCACTAGTTACACCACAACTTGAATTCTGCAAACAGTTTTAGTCACCTTATGTAAGAAAAGATGTACTGGCATTGGAGTCAGTGCAGAAAAGAATCACTATGTTAATCCTGAATATGGAAGGCCTTTGTTATGAGGGGAGCTTGAATAGGTTAGGCCTATTCTCTTTGGAGCTTAGAAGAATGAGTGGCAACTTCATATATGAATATTAGATTCTTAGGGAGCTCAATAGGGCAGATACAGAGAGGATGTTTTCTCTTTTGGGAAGGCTCCGGACCAGGGAGCATGTTGGGGTAGGTAATGACTGAAAGTAGTTTAGATACACCCCTTTGCAGATGTATGTACAACATTCCACAGCAGTCACAACTCATCTCCTCAAAGGCCAATCTTTGATCCAACATTCTTACAAATCACTGCTCCATCTCTAACCTCCCTTGCCTCTCCAATGTCTTTGAAGATGTTGTTGCCTCCCAGATCTGTGTGCATCTTTCCTGCAACTCCTTATTTGAAATCCTCCAATCAGGTTTCCATGCTGCTACAGAACCAAATCAGCTCTTGTGACAATCACAAAAGACATTATATGTGATGGTGGCTTCAAACTTTGCCAGACTTCCACCTTGAGAGACAATAGTTTGCAATGACAAAGTTAAACTTTTCCTCATTACCTTCACAATCTTTCTGCAGCTTTTGATATGGTTGATGACACCATTATCCTGGATGGGTGGGAATGCTCTCACCTGGTATTATACCAGTCAGTCTGCATGTATCCAGGGTAGCTACAATAGCTTTCTTTCCAAGTCTCACAATGTCACCTCTGGTGTCCCTGAGGATCTATTCTTTTTCTGAGGAAGGGTCACCGGACCCGAAGTGTTAACTCTGTTTTCTCTTCCACAGATGCTGCCAGACCTGCTGAGCTTTTCCAGCAACTTTGTTTTTGTTCCTGATTTACAGCATCCGCAGTTCTTTTGGTTTCTGTTCTTTTTCTGATTGACATGCTGCCTCTTGGCAATATCATCATGTCACGTGTAGCCTTACGACACTCGGCCATTACTCACCACCGCCTCTCTTGACTCGGAACTATAGATCTGGGAGTCTGTCTTTGGTGATGGGTAAGTTGTTTAAGGTGATTCTGAAAAATAGGCTTTATACGCATTTGGAGAGGCAATGATTAGGGATTAGGGATAGTCAGCATGTTTCTGTGAAGGGAAATCATCTTTCACAAACTTAATTGAGTTTTTTGAGGAAGTAACCAAGCAGATGAGGCCAGAGCAGTAGACATCGCTTAGTTGGTTTTTGGTAAAGTCTTTGACAAGTTTCCGCGTTGTAGGCTTCTTAGTAAAGTTAGAACACCTGGGGTTCAGGGTGAATTTGCCAATTGGATGCAAAATAGGCATAGAGTGGTTGTGGAAGCCTATGGCCAGCGATGTTCCACAGGGGTCGGCGCTGGGTCCACTTTGTTTGTCATTTATATAAATGATTTGGATGAGAATATAGAAGGCATGGTTAGTAAGTTTGTTGATGACACCAAAATTGATGGAATAGTGGAGAGTGAAGAAAGTTATCTAATATTACAAAGAGATCTTGATCAGTTGGGTCAATGGGCTGAGGAGTGGAAGGTGAAGTTTAAATTGGTTAAATGCAAGGTGTTACATTTTGGTGAAACAAACAAGGGCAGGATTTATACAATTTAAAATTTGGGCCTTAGGTATTGTTGTAGACCTAGGGATACAGGAATATAATTCTTTTGAACTCTGCATCACATGAAGGTAGTATGGTTAAGAAGGCATTTAGCATGCTTGGCTTCGTTGCTCAGGTTTTTGATTGTAGGAACATCATGTTGAGGTAGTCCGAGACATTGGTGAAGCCCCTTTTGGAGTACTGTATATCGTTCTTGTCACCCTGTTATAGGAAGGATACTATTAAACTGGAGACGGTTCAGAAAAGATTGACCAGGATGTTGCTGGGACTGGATACTTTGAGTTTTAAAGAGAGGCTGGATAGGCTGGGACTTTTCTCACAAGAACTTAGGAGGTTGAGGTGTGATCTATGGAAGTTTTTAAAATCATGAGGGGTATAGAAAGGGTGAGTGGCAGGTGCCTTTTCCCTCGGGTATGGTATTTCAAGACTAAGGGGCACATTTTTCAATTGAGAGGAGAAAGATTTAAAAAAGACACGAGGGCAATTTTTTTACACAGAGAGTGCTCCTATGTGGCTTAAACTGCCAGAGGAAGTGGTAGATACTGGTGTAGTTACAATGTTTAAAAGACCTTTGGATGAAAACATGAATAAGAAATGTTTGGAGGATATGGGCCAAGCGCAGGCAAGTGGGTCTAGTTTACTTGGGTTTATGGTTGGCATGTACTGGTTAACTGAAGGGTCTGTTTCCGTGCTGTATTACCACATGATTCTATAAGTCTTCTGGTGTTGCTAAGTTACCAGATGGCTTATCAGACATCCAATACTGGTTGAGCAGAAATTTTGTTCATTTAATTATCGGGTAGGCTAAAGCCCTCGTCACTATATGCCAGTCAGTTTGTTTTTGTCCTGGATGGTATTGAGCTTAAGTGTTGTTGGAGCAAGTGGACAGTGTTTCATCACAATCCTGACTTGAGCCATTCAGATGGTGGAAAGGACTTGTGACATTAATAGTTGAATTACTTGCTACAGGATACGTTGGATCTGATCTGTTCTTGTAGTTGTATGACATAAAACAGAGAAATTTGAGCAAGAGTAGGCCACTTGGCCCTATGAGCCTGCTCCACCATTTAATGTGATCATGGCTGATCATCTAATTCAATAGTCTGTTCCTGCTTTTCCCCCATATCGTTTGATTCCTTTAGCCCCCATGCTATATCTAACACCTTCTTGCAATCAATGTTTCAGCTTCAACAGCTTTCAGTGGTAGTGAATTCCATAGGCTCACCACACTCTGGGTGAAGAAGTTTGGGTGGCCGGTCACTTTGCCCTCATTTCTGGATTCAGCTATTTTGTTCAGGTTATGATGAAGCTTCAAAGAGGTATGGAGCCATGAGGGCCTGAGAACATAATTGAGCATCAATAAGCATGTTAATGAAGAATAAGCACTGCTGCCATCACTTTGCTGATAACTGAGAGTAGACTGATGGGTGATAATTGACTGGATCGCATTTTTTTTCTGTTTTTTTGTGGACATGGCATATCCAGGCAATTTTCCATATTGTCTGTTATGCCAACAATGTAACTGCATTGGCTCGGCTAGGGGAATGGTTAATTCTAGAACAGGCCTCCAGCACTACAGTTGTGATGTTACCAGGGGTCATAGCTTTTGCCGTAACTAGTCCACTCATCCCATTCCTTCATATTAAATGTGTTGCAGATTGACTTCTGTGTAATGCGAGGACCTGAGGAGGTGATTGCTATGAATCACCCACTGGTTACTTCTGGTTGAAAATGTTTCAGCTTTGTCTTTGGGGCCTTGTGCTTGGCTCTGCCATCAACAAAAATGGGAGGTTCATGGAGCCTACTCTTTCTACTCGTTACTTAGTTGTCCATCATCATTCACAATTGGATTATGTAGGTCTACAAAGCATTGACCTAATTTGTTGGTTGTGAAATCACTTGGGTTTCTATTCTTTCCTCCAACTCAGCTAATTACGATCATAAAAGAAATGGACGATAAATACTCAACTTTCATCATTTGACTTGAATATCTGATATTTTATGGACTAAAATAGTTTTCTGTCAAAAAAAATGACAGAGCTGAGGTAAATCATTTGACAAGTCCAGACAACACACATAGAGTATATCAAACTGGCTGAGTCAGAACTCCCATTTTGAAACTTGCTGAGACATCAAGAGATTCACATGTCTGGTTTTACTCTCATTGCATATATTCTTACATTGGAACTGAATAGTTACCTGTGGATTATTCAGTTTGAAAACGACAGTGAAACCAGGTTTGGAATGCAGAAAAAAAAGCATACTTCAGTCGTTTGCTTTGCGCAACAAAGCAAAGAAGGAAAGCAACATGGGCTCATTACAGAAAAGATACCGGATACTGCTCATCTTTCTCGCTCTCATTCTCCCCGAATCTCAAAAACTGGCCAATGATCTTCACCAACAACTTCAGGACATTTTCAGCTTTGCCATCATAGAGGAAACAAGACAATATCTCAATAGCTGGACTCAGGCCTTTTCATCCTCACAATCCACGACTCTGTAGCTACATGTGTCTTTGCCTTCCCTACTCTATTGGACATTGTTCCAACATCTTCTTTATTACCTGTGTTTGTGTGTGTATTTATTATTGCAATTTTATTTTTCAGATAATAGGTTCTTCAACTTGGCAAAAAAAGTTTGAATTGACTCGCCATCATTTTTGGATCTATACAACTAAGTATAATTGAAGTTCTGTGTTAAAAAAACATTTTAAAATAATTGTTGTGACTTAGAAAGAGTGGTTAGGAAAGAGGAGAGCCATGACCCCTCCTTACATAGTTGCAATAACTTTGTGTGTGGTCCTGAATTACAGCTTCAGCAGTTTGACTCCTTGTTTTAAATATAGATCTAGTGCTGCTCATACTTCTCATTTCTCTTCGTTGATTCAGGGTTAATCCCCTGGCTTGATGTTATTTATAAACTCAGAGCCATGCTGGGCCATGAAATGCACAGTTTTTGAATTGTTAGATCTGTTCTAAACTATTCCATGGCAGTGGTGCCATTCGACATGATGAAGTGTCGCTTCAAATGGGACTTTGTCTCAACAAGGACTGTGGAGTGGTCAGTCTGACCAATACTAGCATGGAGATATGCAGCTGTGACAAATAGACTGGTGAGGATGAGGTCAGTTGAGTTTTTCTCTCGTGTTGGTCTTTTCGCATCTGTTGCAGGCACTATCTTATAATTGAGTTTTTCTGGTTCATCCAACTGTCATAATGATAGCCAGTTGGTAAAGAAAGAAGTCAACACTAGTTTTTAATTGGAATGCCTTTATTCACAGATTGGAAAATTAATGGGAAACATCAATTGCCTCCACTCCACCCGTGTGTCTGTAGATGTTTATTTTTAATCAATATGTTACAGATATTATGACACATCTCTTGAGTAAGTAGGACCTGAACCCAAGTCTCGCTGGCTGAAAGGTAGGGTCAGTACCACTGTGCCACGAGAGCTCTCCAGTGTCTTTTTATATGTAGAATATTTTGCTAATCAACCTGTTTAGTGATGTTAATGCACACTTCTGGAGCCTGTAGGATTTGAATTCAGGCTTCTCGGCTTAGATATAGAGATGCTATAGAGACTGTGTCTCAAGACCCTGTTTTAAATGTAAGTAACCATACAGTAAATGTCTTCCACCTGTATGGACTTAACCTCAGTCGATAGAATTAACATCACCTACCAAGCCATCCTTTCTGATCAACGTTGAAGATCTCCACCAGAGTAAAATTTGTGTCATTGCAAGCTTCAGTGCTTCATCTGGGTGCAAGCCAATATTGAGGAGGGCATACAAACAAGGAAAAAGAGGAGGCCGCTTGGCTGTACCATTCAATAAGATCATGGTTGATCTGATTTTAACTTAAACTCTGCATTCCTGCACATCCTTGAAAATCTTTCATCCAATTGGAGTAATCAAGAATTTATATCTACCTTAAAGATTTTTAAAGACTCTACATCCTCTGCCTTTTAAAGAAGGGAATTCCTAAGATTCTCGACACTCTGAGAGAAAAAAAAGAGTTTTCTCTGTTTTAAGTGGGCACATCGTTATTTTTAATCTTTGACCCTTAGTTCTAGATTGTTCGACAAGAGGAAACATCTGTTCAACATTCACCTAGTCAGGTGCCCTCGGGATCTTACAGATTCAGGGTGGTAGTTGATAAATGGCAAAATGTTTTTCTTGCCCATTTTTGACCTGATGACATGAGATTTCATGGATTCGATGTTAATGGTAAGAACTGTCAACAGAAACCCCTCATGATTGTAGAACACTACTACCACCTCTAATGGGACAGGACATACCCAGGATGATGATGTAGGAATCCGTAACATTGAATGGAAGTCATATCATCAAAATGATACCGATGTCAGGCTGCTGTTTGATCAGTCAGTGGAATAATTCTTCCAATTTTGACACAAATCTCCAAATCTCTATAGGATTGACTGGGCTGTGTGCACCTTTTTTCTGCCTGATCCTAATTACATGGGTGGTCAGCTTGCTGTTATGTCTCTTGTAATTTGTTCTTGTGGTTTGTTCTAACAAAGTGGCAATTTCAGAAGGCAACAACATTGCTGTGAGCGCAGAGTCACAAACTTATTGGGGCAGATAAAGACTGCAGATTTCCTTCTTTGAAGGACCAGCAGCACTTTTTTTTTAAACAATCCAGTAGTTTTAGGGTTGCTATTATTAATTCTACCTATTTATTACCAAAACTAAATATTAATATTCTTATCTGCTGTAATGGGATTTGAACTCAGATCTCACTAATGCATTTTGTTGGATTACTAGATCACAAACATAAACACTACACTCTTTGTGCCACAAATTATTGCTCAAATAAATCTTTTGTGAAGGAGATTCATATTTCCAGTGAATCAATGCTTGGCTTTATTAGTGTGATACAAAATAAAAATAAGTCATGCAATAAAGTCAACTAGAATTAGAGTCATAACTTTTACAGCACAGAAAGAGGCCCTTCAACCCACTGTGTCCACAATTGGACTAATCCCATTTTTCTGGCCCTTGGACTATAGCTTTGTATGCTATGGCATTTCAAGTCGTCACATAAATAACCTCTGAAAAGTCTTGAGGGTCTTTACCTCGACCATCTTTTCAGGCAGTGAGTTCCAGATATCTGCAACATTCTGGGAGAAAAAATAAAATCACAAATCACAAAAGCCTCCTGCACCTTCCCTGAAAACTATGCCCCCTTGTTATTGACCTCTCCACTAAGAAGAAAAGCTTCACCTTATCTACTCTGTCTATGCCCCTCTGACCTTGGTACACCTCAACTAAATTCCCTCTCTGCCATCTCTACTCTAAGGAAAACAACCCCAACCTATCAAGTCTCTCTCTTGATAGCTGAATCGCTCCAGTCCAGGCAATATCCTCGTGCATCTTTTCCTTCCCTTTTCTCGTACAATCACATCCTTCACATAGTTTGCTGACCAGAAATGCAAACAGTACTCCAGCTGTGGTCTAACTCATATCATTTCCAACTCCATTAAAACCTCCTTGCTCTTGTATTCAATCTCTCAACTAATAAAAGAAAGCATCCTATATGCCTCTTTAATTAACTTGTCTGTGTGTCCTGCTGCCTTCAAGGATCTAGGGACATGCTTACAAAGTTCCCTCAATTCTTTGTTCTTTCTAGGGTCCTGCCATTCAACATGTACTCTCTTGTCTTGTCAGTCCTCCCAAAAAGTATCACCTCTCATTTTCCAAATTCCATTTGCTACCGTTCTCCTCATTGGACCAGCCTGTCGATATTGCCCTGTCGTCTAAGGCTTTCCTCTTCGCTGTTTACCACACCACAATTTTCATGCCATCTGTGAGCTTACTGGTCAGACCTCCTACATTCATGCCTAGACTGTTAAGGCATAACAAACAGCAAAAGACACAGCACCACATTTGAGTCTCAAAATCACACTTTGACTATCACCCTCTGCTTCTTGCCATTATGCTAATTTTGGATACACTTTGCCAAATTTCTCTGGATTCCATGAGCTCTGAGCTTCTTAGCCAGTCTGCCATGCGAGACCTTGTCAAAACTTGACTGAAGTCCATGTAAAATACACCAACTACACTTTCCTCATGCACACACCCAGTCACCTCCTTGAAAAATTCAACAATATTTGTGATCTCCCTCTTCCGTGCTGAATATCCTTGATTAACACTTGCCTCTCCAAGAGAAAGTCAGTTCTGTCCCTCAGACATCTTTCCAACAGTTTTCCTACTATACATGTTAGACTCACTGGCCTATAGTTTCCTGGTTTATCCCAACTCCATATGTGAGTAATTGTACCATGTTAGATATCTTCTAATCTCCATGGGACTCCTCCTGTGGCTGGAGAGGATTTGAAATTTAATGTTAGAGGCCCTGTAATCTCTTCCTTGACTTCCCAAAGCAGCCTTCGATATATATAAAACCTGGACCTGGGGTTTTATCCACTTTCAAGTCTGCTAAAACCAATAACATCTCCTCTCTCTCAATGTCAATTTGTGCAATTATGTCATAGTTTCCCTCCCTGATTTCTAGACCGACATTGTCCTTCTCTACTCTGAATACAGATGTAAATCCTCTTTTAAAACCTCAGCTATGTCTTCTGGCTCCACACCAGATTGCCACTTTTGTCCCTTAAGGACCCTACTCTTTCTTTGGTTATGTTCCTGATCCAAATATAAAATGCCTTTGGATTTTCCTTAATGTTACCCTCAAGTATTTGTCATGTCCACTCCTTGATTTCCAAATTACATTTTTAAGCAACCTTCAGTACTTTCTATTATCCTCTAGAGCACCTGCTGTTTTGTGCCTTCGGTAGTAATCATAAGCTTGCCCAGCGAAATGGTTGAAGCAACCTCAGTGAATGTTTTTAAGGCAAGGCTAGATAAATTTTTGAACAGTAAAGGAATTAAGGGTTATGGTGAGTGGGCGGGTAAGTGGAGCTGAGTCTCAAAAAGATCAGCCATGATTTTATAAAATGGCAGGGCAGGCTCGAGGGGCCAGATGGCCTCCTTCTGCTCCTAGTTCTTATGTTCTTATGTTCCTTAACCAAGCCTGCACATCCCTTGACACCTCAGGATCTCTGCATTTGGTGATTCCCATCTTGGAAACATCTTGACCTTGAATTCTCACTATTACCTTTTTGAATATCTTCCACTGCTCTGATGTGGACTTTCCTGCATATAGCTAGTTCTCATTCACTTTAGCCAGATCCTGTGTTATCTCATCAATATCAGCCTTCCCCCAGTTCAACGGCTTTATTTCTGGTCCACCTTTGTCCTAATGCATAATTAGCTTAAATCTTAACAAATTATGGTCTCTATTACCAAAATGCTCCCCCACTTCTACATCTATCACTTGTTTAGCCTCATTCCCTCGAATAAGATCCGGCACCATCCCCTCTCTTGTAGGACTTTCTGTGTGCTTTTTAAAAAAAACCTCTCCTCTAATCCTTGTACATTTTGTCTGTCTCAGTTAATATTGAGGAATTTAAAATCCCCTATTATTATCCGATTGATTTTACACTTCTCTGGAAGTTACCTACACATCTGAGTTTCCATCTCTTCCCGTCGATGGTAGACCCCCAGTGAAGTGATTTTAAGTTTTATCCATCTCACCTCATTTCAGGAACCTCCATCCCCAGTTACTGCAATGATTGACTGCTTGTGAATGTTGTGACACCATCTTCTCTTTTACTCTCCACCTTGTGCCACCCCCGCACCCCACACCCCACCCCTGCCACAGTCAATCTTGTCTAAAGATTCTATACTCTGGATTAATCAGCAGTCCGTCCTGTCCCTTCCTCAACCATGTCTCCATGATAGCAATGATATTACATCCCAATGCATTATTCAAACGCCACCCCAACTCATCTGCCTGACTTGCAAGACTCCTTGCATTAAACTAAATGCCAAAAGGCGTTACCATGTTCCCTTGTGCCTTAACTTGACTGTATTTACAGTGCCTTCTAGACTGACTTGGTTCTTCTGCCATATCTGTCTGTGCATCACCCCCTGCTGCACTTCACTACGCATCCGCAATGTGCCAATTTAGTTTTAACCCCTACCATTATGAAGTTTGAACACCTAAATATATTTCAGACATGACATTTGCCTAAGTCTTCTGATCTGAAAGGCCATTGTTATTGCAAAAACCGAGGAAACAAGCTTGACTTGTGAGTATTTTGTAATCATGTTGTTCAGACATGTTAATACACACCCCTGGAGAAGGTGGGACTTGAACCAGGCCTCTTGGTTCAAAGGAAGGCACACTAGCACTGTGTCTCAAGAGCCCAACAAGCTTTAGTTATACAGTTGTATAAAATATAAAATACAAATACTTAGAAATGGACTTTGTTCTTTTCTTCTACAGTGCTGGAAAATGACAAAATAAGATTGCAATCAATTGGTGCTCAATGATGGAAGCCTGATGAGTTTTAAAAACAAACACATTTAATTTACTTAATTCAAAGATGTCCAGAGATTTTAATTTGAACATAACTGATGTGTTTGCTAATCAAAGTTGCAAAGACGTTTTGCTCCATCGTTGTAGGTTACAAAACAATGACAGTATTCAGTAAGAGCGACACTCTCCTACTTAGATGTTAGAAAGCCAGGCATTATTCACAAGCAGCGTTCCTTGCACATTGAAGAAATAGGATTATAACAACTAATAGGGTAGAGAAAAAATAAAATTTCTTGATTTAAAGTGCAACGCTGACAAAACATTGTCACAACCTATCAGTAATTCACATCATTATAATATGCAATATTTCCACATCCCTTTAATCTGACTTTTAAATAGTTAACCCCAGAAGAAATATGAATACAGTACAGCCTTTTACTGATAATTGTGGAGAACATTGTTGTAATCATTTTTGATTTAAATCTAAAGCATTTGTGACATATCACAATTCCTTGCAAATTTAGGTTCAGTATCTTTCAAACTTACTTAGTAACCCTTCCTGAGTACTCGAACGAAAACATTACAACATCACAATGTTAACAGCAGTTGTGCCTCAGATTGAAAGAAATACCATTATATTTGATCATTTGCTTCACGGAATAGCTCTGGTATTTTAATCTTTAACTCTATATTTAAAGACAGCCTTTGAAATTCCACCAAATTGTTGAGCTTGCCTCACCGAGAGCCTGACTAACGATCCTAACTTGGTTTTCAGTGTAATTCTTTTCAGAGTCAGGATTATTTAGCAAACATTTTCCAGTTTTGGAATCGCATCTCATATGACATTTGCAAGCATGGGCTAAATGTGTACAGTACATTGCTTTTTGCAAGCAACCAAAGTGTTATGCTACTTGATATTTAATGACGGTCTATGGGACATATGGCTTACATACTGAACATTAAATCATCACTGGAATTCATATGTTATGTTACTTATTTGTATTAAAGGCAGAACATCGTTTTGGCTTGATGGCAGCATCTTGTTGTGGTGAATACCACTCGTTTTGCTTTTGCATAGTAGCAGCATAAAACAGCTAGCTTCACCTGTTACTCAAGCTTTTGAGGGTAATCTGAGGTAGATTTTCAAGACAAAGTTGATGCATTTGCATGACATGCAGTGACAATTATTTAGGATTGTTAGTTGGGCTCACAGTGTGATGCAGGTGCATTTATTGCATATGTTCATACACAGGGCCTGTTCTTCATACACACAAAGAACATAGATGCACACAGTGAGACTGTTTAAACTCAACAAAACAGATGAAAGCATTCTCCAGTTCATTTCTCAAGGCAATACCTTAACCAAAGTCAATTTGCCTGGTTTAAAATTTAAACAAAGCTTGGCAGTTAACTGCCAGTCATCATTAACTGCTATACTCTCCAGAACGATGCCTCTTTCAATCAGAGGTCACTTGGACATCAATCAGCACTTTTCTCACATAGAATAAACACTTTTTTTTACTTATTTACTTTGTCATTTCTTGAAAATTGTTTTGATTCATTCAAGACAAAAAGCTTCAAAAAAATCTTTTCAGTCATACCTAACATCTATGAAATCCTGCTACTCTGAAGGTTTACGGAAATACAAATAAGGCAATTTCACATATTCTCAGAGCTAGTTTTCAAAGAAGAAAGGGCCTTGAGACCGCTCACCGATGGAATGTTAATGATGTCCAAAAATTTAAAAGAGAAAGATATGAATGAGCAAGTCTTGGGGGTATTAGTGGTCAACCTGGTCTAATGATGAAAATACTAAATGAGAGAAGATTACAAATAAAAATTACATTTGGAGAAAAACAACACCTCATTGAATATTGTCTTTAAAGAAAACAGCAGATTAAACTGGGGCTCCATGCCAATGGTTCCCAACATCTTCAACATCAAGGCATACTTCAAAGAGACAAACAATTTCATGGCACACCCACATTTTTCAGCTGAATTGATTTGAATGTCCACACATGCACAGTGCTGAATCTTCACGCATCCATGGAATGAAAAGCCTATGCATACGTGACTCTGTGGGTTTGCACATGGTCTGTCAGTAGGGGCATTTGATGTCAGCAGATACAGCCTTCAGTAATATTGGAAGCACAGCTTTGATGTGTAGGTAAAGATTTTATGACTCACTGCTCACCTTATCGCAGCACGTCAGACTGATGTGGCAGACCAGTTGAAAACCACTGCTGTACATCTCCTTATTTTAAAAGTATTATTAAAAGCCAAATTTTTGGGAAAAAAGTTTCAAAATCTGTGTTGCTGTCATTCTTCAAATTTAATAGAACTATATAACTAAGCTGTGCCAATTCACTCATTTCTTAAGATTTTTCTTTGACAACAGTCAACATGTAAAAGCACATGTCACTGATGTGGTAAAAAACCTTTTCAAACAAAAAGACATACACTGAAAGTAAAACAGTAGGGAAGTAAAGTAATAGACTATTTACAGGTTAAAACATATGTGAATCAATTTACTTACACAAATAATTGTCTTTAAACTACGATACGCCCATTGCATCATAACTTTCAGGACATGCCTGATGAATTTCTCCTTCCTCCAAAGCATTACATGCTCATTTGGAATGATAAATGTGATTAGGTCAAATAAAAAGTAAAGTTAAGGGGAACAAATCAAAAGTAGCAAATGCACCAAAGGCAAGAAGTTAACCAACAGAAAACCAAATAGTCAAATCTGTAATTCTTTGTGAAGAACTATTCAAAAGCCATTAAATAAAGCAATCAAACCACTTGCCACTGGTTCTCTCCTTAATCTTCTTGCTTCATTCAGGTTAGTAATAAAATGACTAATAATCCATAATTCTTAGGAAAAAAATTGGTAAAACTCTACATGAAATTTATTATCATGTGCTAAACATTGGGAAAGGTCCATTAACAAAAATAGCAATGTGTCCTGCTCTAGATGGACATGATGCAGGTATGTGCTCCCTGTTCATTTCCTTGATTGTGAAACGCATTCCAGCATGCAATGCAATGCTACTATCTGCAGTTTAAGAATCCAGATTCATAAAGGGCCAGCACTATACTTCTTCAGGGCAGATGTTCATTCTGACTGCAAAGCAGTTAGAACTGACTGTGACAGTTTTAAAACAAAATCCACCCAGAAAATCTAAGTGGAATTCTCACAGCATCTGATTGACATGGGCAATGGCGGATAAATTGGGAAAATACAGCAAGAAAGAAATGAATGAGATTGTTGATGCTGAGAAAAAAGAGTCCAACTTGCTCCACAAGGTTTTAAAGGTGAGATAAGAATCTTGCTAGTTAGAGATGAGAGGCCTACTTGCATGTATTAACATCTCATGACTACCTAATCTCATCTCAATTATATGCAGGTTGCTCTTCTCCCAGGGACTGGTGAGCAACTAGATGGCAACAATTCCAGTGATTGATATTTTAGTTAAATTTACAACTAAGCTGTGCCAATTCAGAGTTAGAGCGGGTACCTGACAGCTGCAAGTCACCAGCGTCTTCTCCAGGTCTGCTCCTTTTCCGCATTCTCCAACATCTCAGGGCATGCTCCATGTGCAGTGACTGCCTGCACACTTCTTCAACTGCAGTTAACATTAAAACCTCACATCATTATGTCACAACTCCGACTAAATTATAACAGTGTTCAACAATTCACTATGGACCCCATCAACACCTTACACACTAGGGCTGCTGCCAGGCTGCTTTGCAATCAGGGATGGGAACTCTTATCGTGCATCAGAACTGGATGTATCTCAGGGTTCTTCGTTTGCTTTCTCAGTTCTCAGTCACGCTATGCTAACTTGGATGCGTGCAGGATCTCTATCTCGCCTTTTAGCGTACTACTGCTTGATGCAGAACTTAAAAGCCCACAATAGTTGTGTTTTGTCTTGCCTTTTAGGAAAGCTAGGCAGCTTGTCCTGTTGCTCAGCATTAAACACTCAAAGGGGGTGGACATGTTACACTATGGCACTACGTTACATCAGTGACACACCTGCAGCATGTTCCAGTAGCTCACACAGCAATGCACTGCTTGTAATTCAACTAAATGGACATGTTTGAACATCTGGAGGGGGTAGTCCTGTGAAGGGGGCCAATGGCCAGTCAAGAGTTGCTGTCAGAGTTGGTCAAGGACATCATCATATCTCAGTTCAGAGGGTTGGCCATGGTCACTTGGCCTCTTGGTTTAACTAGAGTCCAGGGATCTGTGTTCTTACAGTTAGTAAATTGGGCCATGGTCAGTTCTGCAGGTTCAACGCAACCAGTCCAAGGGCTATTGGTAAGCCAATGGGGAGCTGCTCATAGATCAGTCTGGTATTTGCTCCATAATCAGTAAGGGCTGGCCTCCCAAGTCGATGCTAGTTAGGCCACTGTCAGTAATGGGGGGCGGGGGGGGGGGGGGGGTGTGTTGTGTATTAAATGCCAAGGGGCCAGTACTGTGTTGGGGAAACTGAGAAAGTTGTGTGGGGTTTGGAGACAGCATGCTGAGATGCAGAGAAGACAATTACTCTGAATGTGAATAACCCTAGATACAAGGGAGGGAGATGATACACAGTGCGAGTGCATAGGGTACTGAGGCAGGTGCGGACATCAATGATCACTATTATCCTGTCTTCAATAGGGGTCATGATTATGTTGAATAATGCTGAGTGGTATGTAATGGGGATCCTGGGGTGGGTGTAAAGTGGGAGATAAATAGATCTTTAAGAAGTGTTTGAATGGGAACTGGGGAGATGCAAACCTAACGGGTGAATGCACAATGTGGAAAGCAACATAAATGTTGGGGTGTGAGGCACCTGAAACTCTCTCCCTTGAGCACAAAGTGGAAAGCCTTTCATCTTCATCTAATTCTGAACTGTCGAATGGAAATGGAAAATGGCTGCCAGCGTACCCAGAGTGGATGGAATATGTTTATTTTCTTATGAGAGCCTTCTGGTGAATTGCATTAATTAAGTACTCGTAGGTTTAAAATTAAACACATTTACAATCACAAAAATCAGCATGTACACCTCATACATTGACCAGTGATTACAAATCCTGGTCCTGCAATTGATCAATACAAATTGATTCTAGTAATATTTCAAAGGAAAAGTGATCACAGGTGAACTTTAAGTGTCAATTGTAGTTGATAATTCCCAAACACATCGTAAGATCTGATAAGCTACATAAGGATGTGGAGCTGCTTTCTCTCATATAGAACTGTAAGTATGTCAGAACATCTTCTTTCTGCACTGCTTTTGGGAGTTGAGGTTGTCGTAATCATATCAAACTTACAATCCCCTGCTGTGTTTGCGAGACTGGGCTTGTGCTGCCGAAATCAAAATATGATTTAATATATTATAGGTTCATTTAGAGGCAATATCATGCTCTCCTTTTCAGTTCCTCCAAGTCCCACGATGTCAAGCACTGTGATAAACTGTCTTTGTGTGGGCTATGATTGCTGACTCCCAAATTATTAAGAGGCTGTTTTATGTCTGATATTCCCCGCATACAATCATTAGAACTGTAATCAATGGATCGTTCCATAGCAGGTATTATCATTGTGCCTGATGCTGTATAGTGCAGGCTCAGGGAAACTGAGGAGGAGAAACAGGCTTTAGCAAGCCCACAACCAGCAGCAATCTCCAGTGGCTGCCAAACAGCCTCTATATGAAGTAGTCACAGCAGAAGTTCCCCTCTGCATGTGGACAAGGTAAAGGATACCCAGAGTTTATCGTCCTCACTGTAATTTTCTCCAGGCACATTCCCACCACCAAACAAGGAGATCCTGGGACACAATCACAGAACTATATCATCTGTTGGAGTAGGGCCTGTGACTTCAAGGGGTGGGGAGCCATTAAGGTGACAGCAGCATTTAACTTGGATGCAACTGGCTGCTTCCAAGGATCAACCGGGGATTTGTGCAGGTTCTGTCAATCCTCAACCCACAAAAGCATCAAAGATCACACTGCAAGATCACACTGCTTCATCTCATTTCCCTGTGACGCAGTGTGTGTTATAGCTTGGGCTGTGGCCTTTGTCAACATAGCTGGCTTCTGCTAGGGCAGGCTGCTATAGACTTAGTCATCTTGTGTTGTGAGTGCCATATCATAACACAACCGACTGCATGAATAGTAAAGAGTTCCATTTGGTCAATATCCATGGAATGGATGATGTAGAATTCTCAGCATCCCAGCTTGAGCTGCCTCCATTCTCTCCCTAACCAATTCGGATTTAAGAATTGTGAAATTAACAGAACTTGAACTGAGTCATAAAGTAGAATTTGTGAATCAATTTCAACTCAGGAGTAGAAAGAGAAAGAAAGAGAGGAAATAAGGATTGGATTGAGGGACAGGGAATTGACAGGGACAGGGAATTGCCATGGAAGAAAAAAGCAAAGAAAAATCAGAACTTAAAAAAAAATTGTGATCTCCACAACCACATATTGCCATTGCAGCCATATCTTACTAAGACCCTTGGTCTACCACTCACATCGCTCAATGCAACATCGCCATTCAATAGCTTTCACCCACCTCATTCCTCCAAAACTACTGCCTCCTGTGTTTCCTTCTCACTCACCTGTGAAATCTCATCACCTATACTGCACCAACATTAACAGTTGTGCCAGCCACTTTTATCTCACTCAATCCATCCCTTTAACACATTGCAGGAGAATGTGCCCCATAAAGGACCAGGAATTGGGATGTCATCCCATCAACCTGAATGCTCAGACAATCCTTAATTTTGTGGGAGAGAACCAAGACATCTGAAGTGGGGAAGGATACCATGCATTTCCATCAAATGCCTTGTGCAGTTTATCGTTACTTCATTGTAGCTACCAAGTAGTACTACTGGCACGACTGGGCTAATGCCTCTGAGGTATCTGCCAGGATCCACCTTTAAAACATTAAAGGATTTCCAACACTCAGCAGTTCATGCAACGTCAAGTCACTGATGTTTCTTCCCAGTCAGGAGAAGGTCACATCTGACAAATTTCTACCAAAGGCTTGCATGGCTCAAGGGCACGATTACGAAAGATGACCTTTTGAGTTGAGCACTCTTTTGGTTTTAGCCCCACTTGGCTGCCCCTGTCAGGTTTATTGGTATCAGTGAGTATGGCTGGCTCACTATGGGCAGCCCTCAAACTAAAGGTTTGTGGAAAGAAACGTCTTGGTTATGAATATGTCAAATAAGTAAAGAAGTCTGTAATCACTGGATCTTGGAGGAAGCAGTCTATCCTACCAGCTACATTCATCATATAGAAGCAAGGGTCACTCAATCCAAAATGTTATGCTGCAAAGTTGGGTGGAGTATTTGTGAATTGGGAGGCAGAAAGTTTGGAAAATGCTCGTGGCGGGGAGAAGCAGTGCGTGGTCCCTTTAAAAAATTATGTGCTTTTTCTATGCTTTTTCTTTTTCTAGAGATTCAAAAAGGATATCTATGGGCAGCATCTTGTGGGTTTACAGGTGTGCAGAGAGTACTTGAATTAAAACATTTTTATTAAAAGGCTGTACGGTTAGCAGGCCAAGCAGCAGTTTTGTTTTGTGACCAAGACAACAAGTTTTGAATTTGGCCAATCAATTTGAACTAAGCACTTAGGTTCCAAAAAACAATCAAATTTAAATCTAATGGTTTTGACAACGTATGACCAAACCTATTGTAAGAAAATGACATGTCATCAAGGGTATAAAAGGAGAGGGCAGTTGGATAAAGACAAGAGAACTAACTGCCATCTGTTAGCGTTAACAGCTCTCAGCTTGCATGGGAGAATTGCGGGCTCTCACAGTTTTCTTTAAGTCTTAACCTTACCTATGGCACAACTAGTTAATGTTCCTGACAGATGAATCGACGGAGAAGGCAATCCTGATAGAACTTTCAACCGAAAAGGCACAGAGCATTCTGGAAGACACGTAACCTGGCTGTAATTTTGAGAGACGAAAGTCTATGTTTTTTTATTTTATGTAAGCACTTATTGGAAGAGCATACCATTAGAATCTTAGATATAATAGGTACTGCAGACGCTGGAGAATCCAAGATAACAAGGTGTGGAGCTGGACAAACACAGCAGGCCAAGCAGCATCATAG
>JAHRHZ010000069.1:14516536-14529664 GCA_024137785.1 Ginglymostoma cirratum | reverse complement strand
ATGGCCCAAAACGTCAAGCTTTCCTGCTCCTATGATGCTGCTTGGCCTGCTGTGTTCATCCAGCTCCACACCTTGTTATCACCATTAGAATCTTGTTTTATTTAGGAATAGTCAGTAGTTAGATGGGGTTTATTTAGTTTGTTAATAGTTTAGTTAATTTGTTCACTGTTAGAGTTGGATAAATAAATTGCTACTTGTTGATTGTAAAGTGAGTGTCAGGGGTTTATTTTAGTTCACCGCTAGAAGTTGCTGAAAGGCAGGTTACACCACTTTTCACACTCCTTTTTAACAGATCATAGGGCGAGGTGCTCCTCTTTGGATGTTTTGGTTTCAGTTCTCAGGGACCCAGGGGGCGTCAACCTCCCCTTTATAAAAGTTAGCCTCTCCACAGATGCTCCCAGGTCTGCTGAGCTTTTCCAGCAATTTCTGTCTTTGTTTCTCATTTCTAAAGTTGGGTTCGTGAACACATGGGTTTCCAACTTTTGGTGAACAAGATTGTATCATGAAGTTCAGATAGACTTGTAGTGTTATTAATGCATCACTAGGAAAGGTTTTTTTAACCTCAACATGAGTAATCAAAAAGTGATCAAGACAAGAAGAATGCCAATTCCTCCCAGCAGACACCAAACACGGACATACCCTCATCAGTCATTCATCAACAATGTTGACCACATACAATGCCTGTCAAACAGGACTCATACTGAACATTCATACATTCTACCTCACCCTCCTACACTTACCCAATGCTGCAAGGCTTAGACCCATTAATTCGAGCTTCCGCATTCCTAACTCTGGTGCAGTGTCAATGGTCAATGTCTCAACTTCCATTGCAGTGGAATGTTAGACTGAGACCCAATAAGAACAGGGGATCTTTGCTTCTTGCCATGCAAATCCAGCTTTGTCCTCACAGACATGGTATGCTTTTATCAGGTACCAGTGTCCAACTAGAGAGGCTAATACGTCTTAATTTGTGCAGAATAGTGATATTCAGAGGGTATCATGGAATCATAGAATCCCTACAGTGTGAAAACAGGCCCTTCGGCCCAACATGTCCACGCCAACCCTCACAGAACTTTGGTAACCTACGTTCTTTAACAATCTGATGGGGAGAGCCAGCCATTGCAGGTCCAAAATAGAAAAAAAACCTCTGAATATGGACTTTGAGGAGAGTCAAAAAATGACACAAATCTTCAGATTGTTTTCTAAACAAGAAGGAAAAATCTATTAATGCTATTATATTCATATGATTTGTATCTTTTGATAACAATGAACTATGTAACATAGTTAAATGTCTATAACCGGGCAATAAAAGAAAATGGGGAAAGGAAACTGAGCAAACAAGACAAGGAATGGGGAGAGCTCCTTTACCAATTTGGTTTTAATAATTGTGAAACAAACAGAGCTTGAACTGACTTGTAAAGAGGAATTTGTGAATCAATGTCAAGGTCAAGTGTAGAAAGGGAAAGAAAGACCGGAAGGAATGATTGGATTGAGGGACAGGGAATTGGGATAGAAGAAAAAAAGCAAAAATCAGAATTAAACAAAAATAATTTGAACATCCAAAATGATACTATGAGCAATGCTACAGAAACTCATACCATGTATGCACAGTGTTCAATCTCAGTATGCACTAAAATCCCAGTTCTAAATTTGAGTTATCACTGAAATTACAATTGTGTATGTCTCAGTCTTGGCACCCGACATATATCCTGACTGCATCTGGTAAAAAGATGGGATCATGAAATGTCAGCTGTCTACTACAAATTGGGATTATTAAGAGGAGGATAATAGGGGGAAAACTGTTTCAAGACAGATTTATTTCAAAGGATTCTGTCAAATTACTATTTACAGAATTAAGCAAACAATATTTAAATGTAAATACTGCTGCCTACGTTAACAGTGGCCAGTCATAACAGACGAATGAAAAATATAAAACAGATTTGAAGTTTAAAAAACATAGCTGTAAACAATTATTTTTTGGAAAGTAGATCAAACTATTAAAAGACTAGAACAACAATACAGATTTAATTTGGTAAACAAACTGACTTCAGCTCACCTTTACAACTATTCTAGTAACAGAGCTTTTTGTAAAGTGATGTTGCTCCTGACATATATTTACAAATATGCACTGTCAGACTTTATGTGCATTAATTTAACAGCAATATAAATGCACCTTCACATGCAACATCACAGATTTTGATATCATTTACCTTTTTGATTTGTTGACTTGTTTCTTCCCCCACCCCGCAATCCCGCCACCATGTCATCGACTTTGTAAATATGCTGCATATTACACTTATACCAATGCATACCTACTAATTAATTTTAGACTTTACCATCATTAAATTTAATTTAATTTCATTGGTTCCAACTACATTAGAATACACTTGATAATCCAGGTTCTGTCTTGCTTGCTGCAGCAAAAATAAAGGTATTTCAAATAAGAAAAAGTTGGAAGGTGATGTGAAATGTGGAAATAAATACATATATTTTACTTTTCATTTGTTATGACTGCACCTGGATATTTCAGAGAAACCTTTGTTATTTAAGGTATAGCTATTGCACCAATGTTATCTGGTTAAATCTCCTATTTTAGTACAAGCAACAGTGAATTCAGGTATCGGTGACAAGTTTGAAAATTGTATTACAATGTTAAAAAGCTACAACACATTCCAAATAACATCAACAAATTGTGTTAAATCATAACTTTGAAAATATTGAACATTTCACATGTATAAATATAACCATCTGTACATTATATGCAATTATTAGATTGCACGCTTTGGTAACATCATATCTCTGATGTTTTTCAGATGTTGACTTTAGTGCATTTGAAAAACCCAAAGGAAACCTCAGGCAAAGAACAAATCTCTCAACTTAATTTGATGGGTGAATTGTATTTGTAATTATAGGTATGTCCACATAAATTTGAAATGACAAGGCATACCATAATAAAGACTTATAGGAAAAGATAACATTGGTGAGTTATTAAATGCACACTAGCAAAATTTGCAGATTTACTCATAAGTCTTTAGATTGTTGACTGATTATATGATGTTAGGTAGGTCAGTGTATGCTTTCACCATAATGCTGATCTAGCTGACAGGGACAGCACTATAGTGCTAAAGGCTGACAGTGTGCAGGCATTTGATGCTGAAGTTCCAGATCTTCCGCCATCTGGATCTGTGAACAGAAACAAAATGCAGTTATTTAGAATTGCAAAAATAACTTTTAAATAATGCACAGAAGTGACTTTGCCTATCATTCATCCAATGTTGGAAATAAATGCTAAAATAAAATTGGTGAAAGTATTTTATTCTCTCCAACAGAGAGTATTCAATGTGTGTGGTGGAAGAATGTCAAGTCTGTCTTAATAGAGCCAGGATTTTGGACTGTCATTACTCTCTGAAGCCAACAGCACTGTCTAGGCTGGGCATATGTGCAGATAAATGTTGAAGTCGGAAAGTTGCTGTCAATGATTCCCAGTTTCCACGTGGTACATTGCTAAAGACTAGCTCCACACCCCTCCCCCTGCCCCCGCCAGTCTATAATCAAATTAAAATCACTGAACTGAGAAGAAAGTTCCCTTTTTGGTGACTGGTCTTGCCTGAAAACTCTCGAAAAAGTTACACCTTATTGAATGAGTTGTAATTGGGTTTTCAATCATCTTGGTCGCTCAATGGTAAAGTGTCCTACTGATCCCCAAAACCAAATCCACATTTGTAGAATTTCAAATTTCTCTGACACAACTCTACATTTTTAAATATGAAGTTTCTTTATGATAACTCAGTTTCTACTAAAACCAAGTGCATCTCCCAAATATTTATTTTTCTGTCTGTAAAAATTAATGAAAAATGAAGAAGAGTCATTCCTTGAACCACCTGATTTGCTGTCCTGGAATGTTTCCCCTTTCAAGACAATCTGGAATGGGAGGTCATAGTTTTAGGCTAAGGGATAGTAGATTTGAAACAGAGAATGAGGGGAGGAAATACATCTCTCAAAGATCTGTGAATCCATGAATTTACAATTTCAGAGTGAAGTGGACGGAGGGATACTGAAAACAATTTAAGGAGGAGATCAACAGGTTTTTAGTTAGTAATGAGTTAAAGGGTTATGGGAAATGGTCAGCAAAGTGGAGTTAAGGCTGAGATGAGATTAGCCATCATCATTTCAAATGGTGGGGCAGGCTCGAGGGGCTGAATTCTTGTGCTCGCACTTTCCTCCCCAAAAACAACTAATTCACTAATCTGGGATAAACCTGTCAAATTATGTAACGGTACACTTGTCTTAAGTCCACTTTGCTGGACCCTAAAATTCTTCAAACAGATATACTGCTGCCCATCAGACTGGGATGAATCAAAAGTCGGGGGGGTGGGGGAGGTGGTGGTTGATCACCTCATGGCATTATCGTGAGACAATTAGTTCAGGGATGCACTTAATGTTCCAGAAACCTGGGTTTGATCCCGCCATGGTGGGAATTCAGTTTCATGAATAGTTATAAAGATCTTTTCAAACTATAAGTATTAGTTAAGGTAGATCCCACACAAGACAATGATACAACTATAAATTAAGCCTAAAACTTTAAATATAAGTCTGATAATACACGCCATCTTCACTACCTGTGGATCCATATACTTTTGCCTTTGGCCCCAGACCTGATCTTTTATCGCCACTGACGGCCCTCACAGATGATAAAGTCCTTCCAAGTAGATAGGGGATTTTCATTATAGCTGTATTCTAATGGGAGGCTATCTCCTATCCCTCATGGATAGCAAGGATTTATGTATACATCAGACATGGCAGTGTAGGAGTGAAATGTCTTTTTGCATAAATATTCCAAGAACTGAACAAATACACTTTGGTAGCTCTTACTATTTCACTGCTTAATAAATAACCGATATTTTATGATCACATGAATGTGCTATTGGACTGGTCAGATCCCAGAATGAAACTTGGCTTGATGAATCATATATTTATTTCTTTTTTGTTAATATGATGATTCATCACTAAAATGTATTCACATGAGCCTGTAGACATTTCTTTAAAAATTGAGCATGAGGTTATGACACAATAGAAATCAAACAAATAGACCAAGCTGCAGATGATGTTTTATAGTTTTGACCTGTTACATTGGGACAGTGTCCCTTTAAGAGACAAATCAGAATTAGTGAGTCACCAGGCCGGTTTGTGGGCTTGTTCAGACTTGTTTTGGGTTCTTACAGAATGCACAACTTCCAAAGAAAGCTTTCCTGAAAAGGTTACAGTAAATGATGGGTTTGCATGTTCTTTAGTTCTGATGAGAGTGTAGAAACTACCCAGTATAGAATACACATCGACATATGCATATATTTTTAAAAAAAGTTAGAAAGATCATGATATGTTACCCTTACCATCTATTACAGAGACTCAAGACCAAAGAAATTACACAGTTATTGAGTTTTTTACTGAACTGACTCATTCCAAGTTCTTTTCCATGGACTTTGGAAACAATTTGATGAATCCTTTCAGAGCCTGTTAACATGAACACTTCACAAATCTCAGTTTCAACAACTTGTAGAAATGTTATCCAACTCTACTGGCTAGAAAGCTACACAAACTAGACACTTCTTCTGGAGTGAATGAAAATCTCCCACTAAGAGAGAAACTAAAAGTTGTTTCTGATTTCACCTCTGGTGTTTTCTGAACTGAACCGTGTTCTGAATCTGGTGAGCAGGGTGTGTAGTGATCAGACCCTAATGCACCATGAGAAGTCCCGAAATGTAAAAGTGCAATAAAATCATCAAGGTGGTTAAATTTACTTTTCTGAAATTACCTTTACTATTCTTGTTATCTAGGACAAAAGATTTCATAGATAAAGACAAAATCTTAGTTGTTATGAACAACGTTACTCTTTAACAAATAGCAAAATAAGTTAAAAATTACTATTATACAAACTCAAATCATATACCCCTCAAACCCAAACACGCACTTGTAGACAAATAAGGCAAGAGCAAACATGCAGGTCTACGAAGATGTTATGAAAAAGAGAGAAAAAAACCCTTTTTGTCAAATCATCTGTGAAACAAAGGATAAAGTTTGATAAAACTAATTGTTGGAGGTCAAGCAAATCTCTTGCAGAGATACAGGGATGGACTAAGCTTTAGTTCAGATAGAAATCCAGCTGGATCTAAGCTTTTGGAAAGAGGCCTCAGTGTGGAGCCTTTTAGGTTTGGCAAAAGTAGTGCAAGTCTTGAAATATGGAACTTTTAAGAATCACAATTTTCCACATACAACCAGGAACAAGGGAAAGGGAACTGCAGCTTTTAATTTGCTTACTGATGTTGTTATTTATGCCAGCAATACTGTGACTTCCTTTTAGCCCTTCCTTCGGTCTCTGACACAGAAAGCCAGTCTAGCTAGGTTTTCGAGGCAAACATCAGCTGTCATCGTCTTTTCTAATCCTTTCGACATAGTCTACATATTTAAATATTTACTTCTGCATTTCAATACAAAACATTTGCTTGGTATTTTTCCTCCTCTACCTGTAACTATTATATTATTATTATAGAAGATCATCTCTATTTTATCAAAGTAGGGAGGATTATTTTACAATGACAGCCTTGAATACCAAGAAAGGTAATTCTTATTCAGTGTATTTTACTCACATTTCCAGCTGCAAGCACTGAGGATTGGTAAGAATTACATGACACTGCAGCATTTATTTGTCATTCCATTATCAGAAAACCATACAAACATAAATGTTATCAGAAAATAGTTTTATTACTATGTAAAAGAGGACAGAAGAAATGTTACCTTATGAAATCTACAGTGATGTTTGTTTTATTTAGTGTAAACAATTACGTAAAGAATTGTGGCAGTATTCAGTAAAAATAATTAGACCTTATTTCATCCAACAGCTCTGAACAAAATAATCTATTCTAACTCAATAAATTCAACCAATGCTAGTTAGGAGCACTTGTTCAGTATGCCATGGAAATAAATGTGTAAACTCAAATCAAACTTCTCTGAATGTGGCTTTTTTATTCCTTGAATTTACTTTTCCCTCTACATACCAATGTCTTAGTAATCTAATCTAAAAGTTCAGTTGGTGGAATGAATTCCAAGAACAGTTTAAAATCATGATGTGCATCCTGAGATTAGATTACAACCATCATATCATCACCCAGCAATATGCTCGATGCTGGTGCTGTTCATTAACTGTTCATGGGATTTGAATGGACAAAACAAGGCAATTCACCTGCTCTCCTTCTGTGAATGCGCCTTCCTCGGCACCTCAACTCCAAGTGTCAGCTAAGATGAGAATCATCTATGGAAAAGCTTATGAGATGACACCCTTCCACAGAGATGCAATAGTGTTAAGCTAATGACAGAATTACAACAGAGATTAAAATTAGTTCATCTGAAAAGCAGTATTATTGGTAACCTATTAAGATTTTTAAAGGACTAACAATGCATAGTTTAGATGTTTCAGAAGGATAATTCTCTAGACTGCTTAGTTCAGTAGTTATAAGATCATTTTAAACCAAGTATGCTTGGTGTTCAACATATTTCATCTAAGAGATTTTGTTTACATGAAAACATATTTACACAACACTGAGCTGGAAATGACTGAAATGGAACTTCAGCGGCTCCACTGCAGATGGAATTTAGCCATGAAGATCTTTTTGTTTCTGAACAATAGCCAACTCACCAAGGCAACGACCACACAATTTTGCCTGTGAAATCAGTCTTTCATTTACTTCTTTCCCAGTACACACTCTAACGAACAAATTAACTTCCTTATATATGCTGACTGGCTTCCATACTGATTCCTACTTTTATAGGCTGCATCATAGTTGGTAAACTCCAAAACAGTTTCCAAAAAAAAAAATCCAGTTTGTCCGGTCATTAAAAGTGAAACACAGAAAAACCCAAGAATAGAAATGATCACGAGGAAATCTGGGAGCTTGAACAGCTGAGTGCTCAACCCCCAACATAAAGGTCATGAGTTTGAATCCCAGAGCTGCCTATCAGTTAGCTTCTCCTGCCTTGCGAGTGAATTCTGTTAGTCTGGGGCAGATCCCAGGGACACATAAATGAGGCATTCCATCTCAGGAGAGAGAAAAGGAGATGCCTAACTTGTAGACCATCCTGCTGCCCCAGTTACAGTGGAATGAATAGTGATGACTGAAAGAAGCACAAGCAAGATACACTACACAGTGAAGGCTTTTATGCACAAAACGTTGAGTTTACAGATTACTTCTTGATAATTTACGCCAGTCGTCAAAATAAATACAACAGTACTGAATTTTCCCAGTTGTAGTTCAAATGTGTTGTCAAATGAGATTCATGGCACTAAGTCATGGCTCACAGTGACTTTCTCAAGCAATCTTCTGTTCTCCACCTCATTTATAATGCAACTGGGTTCTTCAATGGAATCACGTACAGGAGAAGTGGAAGTGCTCACCACTGCTGTGACCTCACAATGTTCATGTCACCAGCACCACAGTTAATGTTTAGTTGCACAACACTTTAGTATGCAGGAAGTTTAGGAACTGCCCCTTACACTGTGGTACTTGATCATTATCACTGAGGACATGATCCAAAAAGGAAAATTCACACCCTGCTTCATGGTGAGGGATCTGGAGGTAGACAGGATGATGGAGAGAAGGGCCATCATTTCTTTTCTTGTGGACTACTGCACAAGGCTACACTACCAGAGACAGCCAGCCTAGATACAGATAGCGGTCTGGGTCAGTGCTGTCTCACATGCTAAAAGAAATGACCAACAGTGCAGGGAGAAGGCGAATGGTCATCTCTGCACCGCAAGGGTAAATGTTACCATATTCTTTCAGCTATCTTACACTCACAGGGTCATCACTCAGTTTAACTCTGCCACTGTCTCTCACCAAGACTCATGGACTGCAGCTTTTACTATTTTATGTATCTTGTCCATTCAATGGCTGAGACCTACCTTATTCAGACCAAACTACTGATCCTTCTGCCTTCTACTCTTCCTCCTCACTCATTGGGGACATCTACCTATCTCTACAATTCCTACATCAATGTTAACTGCTCTTCCATCCACTACCCTCTTACTCAAACCCTTTAATATTTTTTCCTACAATGAGACAGTCAAATCCAGCCCTTCCCACACACTGACATCTCCACAGCATCCTAATCGATTGACCTGTAATTCTCAGGCTAGTTGCATTTGAACTGTACGACTAACCTGGCCCAATCCTTGGAGTAGAAGGGCATAGAACCTGAGTTTCTGGTAGGACCAAAGGCCTGACTGATGATATCCAATTCCCTGCTTTGGAATTGAAAAAGCATCTTGGCAGAGTGTAGTGCTACTCTCTGACTAATCATAGTCCATCTTCACCCTACAAAGGACTTTGACCTTCTTTAGCCATGGTCATTTTCTTGGTGCTTTGTGCGGTGTATTTGCCACATGAGCTGCAGGAACATGCTGAGGAGTTGGCATTGATGAAGCTCAGTGCCATATAGTGAGATGTTCCAGCCCTTGACTGTTCAGTGCTGCCCACTGTGAAAAGGTGTTTGCCTCTCCCTCAGTGCTCAAAATCAATGTAAGCTACATTGATATTTGCAAACTCCAAGTAAACCCAAAGATGCATGTATATCGCTGTGTCCAAAGCAATCTGGCAGAAGTATACAAGTCATAGGTGTTACTGAGTGCTAAAGGAATGTAGTGAAGGGCTGAAGTGGTATGAGAGTTGGTCTGAAGCAAACATTGTGTGGAAGATGGTTGTTTGCTAATGTTGACTCGCTTGAACAAAGAGTTGAGGAGGATGGTGGCCATGGGGCATGCAGGGACAATGTGCTGTACATACAGTTGGGTGATTGCTAGGACAGGTATTAGGGAACTACAGCTGCCTATTACTCATCCCGATTTACACATTGGGAATTTGGGCTTTCCAGGCTTTTTAGGAAAGGAAAGGACAGTTGGAAGTTGCATAGAAATAACGTGAGTTGGGCTCATTATGACATACAAATTAATGTAAATATGATGGTTACTGTTTAATAGTGAAATAATGAATTTGCTGGTCAAAGCTGAAAGGAAAAGCTGGAAAACTTTTTCTCAGTGTTGAGATTTTGATTTTCTTTTCAATTCTCCTCAGATTTTCCTAATTTCCCATCATCCATGCCACAGCAGGGAAAGGGAAAATTCTGTCAAATGATTGGAACACTTTCTGTTTGTTTAAAAGTTTTGGTCACATACAATATTGTTTTTCCTTTATTGCGTTAAAACCCGTATGGTAGACTATGAATTCAATTCATCTGTACACTCTTAAGAAACTGTCAAATGATTATAGAGAAAGATAATTAGTCCTTGTGAGGTGTTGACCCCCAGCTATGTAAAGTGGTACAGGCATTCATTTCCCTCTATCTGACCAATATCTCCCACAAAATAACCATTCTTCATGTGCGTTGTTGAGGTACTTCAGGGAAGTATGGAGATTCATGATTTTTTCCTTCCTGCTCACTTTAGCCATAGCAACAAAAACCTGCTGTGTGAAGATCAGATATGACCTTGTAGGCAGCTGCATTAAACCAGTGGCTAGTAGATCAATCATGTGTCTAAAATGAACTTAAATGGGCACTGATGCTTAAGTCTTGGATTCATTTGCACAGGAAATCAAATTATCGTGAGCATTTCACGCTGAAGTAAGCATTTTTTTTTCCTCAAGAGATTATTTTATTCGAGGGCAATCCTGGCAAATCTGTCAGAATTCTTTGAGGAGGCAATGAGCAAGTGAGACAAAGGGAAAGCCAATGGATATGATCTAATTGCATTTCCAGTAAACCTTTGACTAGGTGCCACACAGAAAGCTGCAAAATAAGATAAGAGTTCATGATATTAGGGACAAGGTACTAGCATGGATAAAGGGTTGGCTGACCAGGGGAAGGCAGAGGGAGTGGGAATAAAAGGGTCTTTTTCAGGATGGCAGCCAGAGACTTGTGGATTTTTGCAGGCATCAGTGCTGGGACCACATCTATTCATGTTATATATTAACAATCTGGGTGAAAGAACTGACAGTACTGTTGGTAAGTTTGCAGATGACACAACAATAGGTGTGGAGGGACAGGTATGTTGAGGAAGCAGGGAGTCTGTCGAAAGACTTGGACAGGAGCGGGCAAAAAAGCGTCAGATAAAATACACTGTGGGAATGTGTGACCTTGTGCATTCTGGTCTGAAGAATAGAGGTGTAAGCTATTTTCTAAATGGGGAAAGGCTCCAGAAATCTGAAGCACAAGGGAGTTAGGAGTCCTTTTCCAGGATTCTCTTAAGGCTGATACGCAGGTTCAGTTGGAAGTTGTGAAGGCATATGCAATATTAGTATTCATTTCAAATGGGTTAGAATACAAGAGCAGCGATATGGTGCTAAGGCTGTGTAAGGCTTTGATCAAATCACATTTGGAATATCCAGAGCAGTTTTGAACCCCATTTCTAAGGAAGGATATGGGGTGGCACGGTGGCATTGTGGTTAGCCCTGCTGCCTCACAGCGCCAGGGACCCGGGTTCAATTCCACCCTCGGGTGACTGTCTGTGTGGCATTTGCACATTCTCCCGTGTCTGTGTGGGTTTCCTCCGGGTGCTCTGGTTTCCTCCCACAGTCCAAAGATGTGCAGGCTGGGTGGATTGGTCAAGTTAAATTGCCCGTAGTGTTCAGGGATGAGTAGATGATGGGGGTGGATTTGGGTGAGTGCTCTGAGGGTCGGTGTGGACTTGTTGGGCCAAAGGACCTGTTTTCCACACTGTAAGGATTCTACAATTCTATGATTATGCTGCTCTTGGACGGGGTCGAGAGGATGTTTACAAGAATGATTCTGGGATTGAAGGGCTTATCACAAAAGGAGTGGTTGTTGACTCTGGGTCTGTATTCGATGGAGTTTAGAAGGATGAGGGGGGATCTGATTGAAGCTTACAGAATACTGAGAGATCTGGATAGAGAGTGGATGTGGAGAAGATGCTTCCACGCGTAGGAGGAGCGAGGATCTGAGGGCACAGAGTGAAGGGACAACCCTTCAGAACTGAGATGAGGGAGAATTTCTTCAGCCAGAGGATGGTGAATCTGGGGAACCCATTGCTACAGACGGCTGTGGAAGCTAAGTCATTGACTGACTTTAAGACAGGGATTGAGAGCTTCTTGATTAGAAAGGGGATCAAGGCTTATGGGGAGCAGGCAGGAGAACGCTGAGAAACATATCAGCCATGGTCGAATATTGAGCAGGTTTAATGGGCCAAATGACCAAAGCCTGCTGCACACGTTCTGGTCTTATAATGGTACCAATCAATTCTGATGATTGTTCTTCTCATGTAATTGCAAGTTTATCCAAACAATTCCCAATTTAAAGTTGCTGGAGTTTGATGTCTGGTGTATGTGGGTGAGGCAGATTTCAACTGGAATAGAATTACAGGCACCAAAATTGTTCGAAAGATGACTGAGTTTGGGAGGAAGGAAGGATAATATTCAGGATTATAACCAACTAGTCAGGAACTGCTATTGGAAGTACATATTTGAGCGTGTTAGATTAGAATAGGGTCTGGCTTCCTGGTAATGCTTCACTGAACAGTCTGTCAGCTGTTCCTGCCAAAGTCCTCAATTATGTAGTCACATATATGGGTACATTAAGACACTGGTGCCTCACTTACGGGGTAATCTTACTATCGGGAGCAAGGAAGAAAATCAGAAAATCAGAAAATATAAATCAGAATAATTATTCTGGTGAATTAATGATACAGTGAGATGTTTGCAGCAAAGATCCTTGACAAAAAAGACTAAATATTACAGAGCTAATTTCCAACTTTAAGAATACATAGAAATTTAACATTATTTATTTCAGATTGTCGACCTAGATTTCCACTTGTAATATACTAACACTGACAGACCCAAATATATTAAGTGTTCTTGCATGTCTACAAAATCAAAGTAGTAATTGACCTACATATTTCAAAAAATGTAAACATCAAAACCTGATATTCATAAAAGGCTTGAGGTGCTAAAGGACGCCCTCCTGCTCCTGTTTCTTATGACCTCACAAAAGAGATTTTCCTTTGAAAGTTTATTTCAACCAGGGAAAGATGAAAATGTAAAACAAAATCTAGTTCTCACATGAGACTTC
>JAHRHZ010000069.1:14495033-14516436 GCA_024137785.1 Ginglymostoma cirratum | reverse complement strand
ACACACACACACACACACACACACACACACACACACACACAGTTCACGGTTCAGCCGCAAGACACAGCAATCTGCCAGCTGATCTAATCTGTCGGTGGAGGATCAAAGTGCTGTCTGACCCTGGTGACTCCTTCTCACAAGGGCTGTGGTTGCCCTATTTTCCAGTGTGCTGCAGGACTGTGATCTGCAGATAGAGAATGACGTAAGAAGACACAGCTGATTGTGTGTTGATTTTCTATCAGCAGCTTACACTAAACTAAGCTCAATTTAAAAATGGCACGGTGACATTGAAAGAGCAAAAATTGCATACTTGCTGTTGTCACAACTTTTAACGAACACCAACTATACTTTATTCTCTATTAGTACTCTCGCTTTGATAAAACAAAAACCCCAGAAATTCATTGATCAAACCCAAAGACATGCAAAACTCACAATGCCATCTGACTCAAAAACTGAATAAATCCAGCTTGTTGTTTCAACTGGTATTGGTTTTATTGATTTTCAGGAAGAAAATCCTGATGTAATGGGGATCCAATGGAAAGGTTCAAATTGGGTTGTGCATAGCCTTGCTTTCAACAACGCAAGTATAATCTTGATGAGGATTTCAACCGACGTCTGCAGCTTGCTTGAAAAATCTGATTTCTAGCTGCCAGGATGCCAATGTTACTGTGAGCAAAGGCCTTTACCTCGTGCTTTGTTCAGGACTGTGCAAACCAAACTGGAAATGCCAGTTGTTTGCTATTATGGTACAACTACGATGAGTAGCCAAAATTTCTCTGCAAAAATAAACTATTACTGGTAGATTGAGAGATATGTAGAATAACTAAATACGCCCAAAGTACCCAACTAATTATCAATCGGATACACCAGCTTCAACATTGCTTTAATACGCTGGCCAGAAATCCCCATTTCCTTTAAATACAAAGAGAAATCTTTTTTGAACTCCTTGTAGGTAAAGGTGATATGCTAGGTTAACTTTAGAGCTGAGGAAAGGTACTGACAAAATACAATTAGCTAACTTTGCCCTGATACTAAACTGATATACAACTAAGAATGAATTTATTTTCAATTACCTTTCATTGATAAATTATAATTAGGTTGCTGTGAAGAAAACAGCAGAAATCAGAGGTATTTCTTTGTTACGGAGTATTGTGCAATACAATATTAAGACGCATATGTAATAAAGATATTAAAAAGGAACAAGGGAAAATCATTTTATTTCCACGAAAAATAGTGAGATTAAAACAATCCTGGTTTATCAGACATTTAAAAATGTTGTATTTTTGTGTATTATGTTAAAAAGTTGGCTACCCTTGGGAACAGACCTTTGCCATTCACCTGATCAATGCCCCTCATGATTTTATAAATCTCTTTAAGGTCACCCCGCAACCTCCTCCAGTGTCGTGAAAAAGGTCACAGCCTATCAGTCTCTCCTTATAACTCAATCCCTCCAGTCTCAGCAATATCCTGATTAATTTTTTTTCTGAACCCTCTCTAATTAATAATATCTTTCCCATAGCAGGACAGCCAGAACTGTACACAGCACTCCAAAAGTGGCCTCAACAACATCTTGTCCAACTTCAACACGACATCCCAACTCCAATACTCAGTGGTCTGAGCAATAAAGGCAAGTGTGCTAAATGCCTTCTTAACCCCCATCTCTACATGTGAGGCAAATTTCAAGGAACTATATGCCTGAACTCCTAGGTCTTTCTATTTGGCAACACTACCCAGCGCCATTAACCATATAAGGCCTGCCCTTGTTTATTTTACCAAAATGCAATACCTCACATTTATCCAAACTAAACTCCATCTGCCATTCCTCAGACCATTGGCCTAACTGATAAGGATCCCTTTGTAAGCTTTGGTAACCTTCTTCCCTGTTGACTATACCACCATTCTGATGTCATCCAGAAACTTACTAACCATGCCTCCTAAATTCTCATCCAAACTGTTTATATAAATTAGAAACAAAAGTGGACCCAGCCCAATCCCTGTGGAACACCACTGGTCACAGGCCTCCAGTCTAAAAGACAACCCTTCACTACCACCCTGTATCTCCTATCTTCAAGCCAATTTTGTATCCAATTGGCAAGGTCTCCCTGAATCCTTTGTGATCTAACTTTACCGAATAGTCTACCAAGCAGAACCTCGTCGAAGGCTTTACTAAAGCCCATGTAGACTTCAATCTTTTGGTCGCATCCTCAAAAAACTCAGTCAAGTTTGTGAGACACAATTTTATAGAAGTTCATAGAATCCCTACAGTGTGGAAACAGGCCCTTCAACCCAGCAAGTCCACACCGACCCTCAGAGCATCCTACCCAGATCCATCCCCCTATAACCCATGCATAAAGCCAGGCTGATTATCCCTAATCAGTCCTTGCCTTTCCAAATGCATGTAACTCCTATCTCTCAGAATTCCCTACAACGACTTACCCATCAGTGACGTCAAACTCACAGGTCTATAGTTCCCCTGTTCTCAGCTAGAAATGATTTGCTCAACCTTCACAGACACCAGGCAGATACATGAGAGGCCCCTTGTAGGCTGAAGCGAAAGATGGATAAGTCTGTCCATGTTCTGACTGCTGTGGTGACTTCAGCATATGAATGCACGGTCCCCTCCATGGAGACAATGTTGACAGCCTTGGAAAACCTGCCTTGCAGAATACTCAGTGGTTGCTGCAAATGTGCATGGAGCTGCTTTTCATGACTTTTGTTTCGTGTGCTCAGCATCAATGGTAAGACTTGAGAACGAGAAGCTTTCACCTCACTCCAGGCTCACCTTTGTTTCAGGGGGCTGGGGTAATGGCACTGGGAATCCACAGGGAGGAGGAGGAGGAGGAAGGTGAGACACAGCCTCCGACCCCCTCCTCTATGCAAGACACTCCAGAGGTGCCCGGTCCCACCTCCTTCATCAGGCCTCGGGCCTCTAGGCACCCAAGAAGACCAGCCAACTCTTCCATGTCAGCTGGGCTCACCATAAAGCAGGTTCCCTCCATCCTAGCTGCAGGTTTCAGACCTTGGAAGGGAAGAGTAAAATACATATAAGGCACATATATGGCATGGATTGAATAGACTGCCATTGCTTTTGTCAATATATTTTCACTTGCACTGTTATAATGTATACTGTGCCATTATTTTTGTTGTAGGACCTGATTAAATCAGTTCCACATGAGATATGAGGAGCCTGTTCATAGATGCCAAGGATGTGAAACATTGCAAACGCCAGCCGTTACTCATCTCTACAAGACACCAAGTCTTTGACCACAGCTCGCCTCATCCCTCAGGAATCCTTGAAGCTTAACTTTGCAGCTGGCAGCTAAGGCATATTAATGTGGAGGACACTGAGGTTCAAGGCAATGACCGAGGAATGAGCCAGGGCCTGGACCACACACGTCCTTCAACACCCACTTTATGGGTGAGATTACAGAATGATTCCACACATGCAAGTCAGGAAATGCTGCTTCTATGCATGAGCTTTTCATGGGATCTCAGTGATTTTCAAGACTGGGAGATATTCAATGTCTACTGTCCATCATAGAATTATGGTCTGGAGAGAAGATCTAGACAAATGCTGCATCTCACTGGTTAACCACTTCCATTGAGGATGTTCAAGCATATCATCATCGATATCAAGGCAATGCTACAGTCTCTGAGCACTGAACGAATACAGATGGAGGAAGGTCTGAGTCACTCTGGTGGATCTCATGAGGGTATGGACTACAGGTGACTCATACATGACATCGTCACATTTGGTTTCACAGTTACATGACTTTTGTGCCAAACGATGTCTGTGCAAAGTCTGAGTATGCAAATCCTGGCTGTCCCTCACCTCCATAGTAGATGCTTGAAATTTTGAAGTCATGACTGAGTTTGAGTGAGAGGAAACATGATTATGATATGTATTACATATTTGCTGATGCCAAGTTGTGTGGATGCTGGAGCAGCATGGTGGCTCAGTGGTTAGCACTGCTGCCTCACAGCGCCAGAGACCCAGGTTCGATTCCACCCTCAGGCGACTGTTTGTGTGGAGTTTGCACATTCTCCTGTGTCTGTGTGGGTTTTCTCTGGACGCTCCGATTTCCTCCCAGAGTCCAATGATGTGCAGGTAAGGTGGATTGGCCATGCTAAATTGTCCATAGGGCCTAGGGGTGTGCAGGCTAGGTGGATTAGCTATGGGAGGTGCAGGGTTACAGGGATGGGTCTGGAGGGTCAGGATAGGCACGATGTGCTGAATGGCCTGCTTTTGCACTGCAGGGATTCTACGACGAATGCTCCAGAAGGTGCGTGGCCATTGATCAGAGAGCATGTTGTACAGAAGAAACTGTTCCATGTAAAGAGAAGTTCAATGACCAACACAGCCTTTCTGTGAGCTGTATTGAATGCTGACAAGACACAACTCTGTTTTACCCTTTCACTTTTTGTGCTATTGAGCTTCTCAACTGAGAGAAGGAAAATTGGATGTGAATGATAATGTAGTGGTTTTGGTGAATAATGATCTGCAAATGTATGGAAATAATCTTCTCACTACCCACCAGTGAATTTCTAAACTCGCCAGCTACAAACACGAGGACTCAGTTGGGAGATTTTATCTCAATTTTGACAATTTGGCTTTCAGATTCTTGTCTGATTCAGTCATCTTCCCCACCATCATTCTCATTATGTTAGAGAGAGGAAAATGTCTTTGGATGGGACAAAGAATGGTACTTATTATTTTGTCCATGGATGGAGAACACGCAAGGAAACCAAAACTAGAGGAGACTGTGGTTTAAAATCCAGGCATTGGTGCAATGTTTAATCTTGGATGGCAGGCTTGGGAGCAAAGTTAAAAATCAGCATTTGTTTCAAGGCTGTGCATTCGCACCTCCAGAAATAAATGAAGATAAAAGAAGAAAGAACACAGCTCTCCCCTTGAGATAAGAACTAGAGCAAGATTGCAATTTTCAATTTTCTCTTTGATGTGTCTAGTTTATTGCTAGCAAATTAATTATGGTGATAATGATAAATAGTCCATCATGGTTCAAATTAGATTGGGCACAATTAGCATGAACAGATTAATTTCATTTTAATTTGCGTTGGTTTTTTTCTCATGGAATTCAAAATATGTAATTCAGCAACATATCTACTGCACACCATAACAAATAGAAGGAGTTTAAATGAAGAAATATTACGACTTAATATCTACTCAAAGCAAAATCTATTTCATAGCTGTTCTTATTTTACTACATTTTAACTAGTGAAATTATAATTATCATTGGGTTTGACAAAACCTTCCCTCACAATGGTGATGCTTTGCACCTTATTGAAGTTTACATCTGGTTATGCACATCACCATCTATGCTGCCTTAACCATTGCCTCCTGTATCACCACATTCCACCTTCTTCCTCTTCCATTATTTCTGTGCCATGCCATCTTCTCCTCATTTCCACACCTCACCAGGTTTCACCCCCTCACCCTGCTCTTTAATGGTGCAAACCTTTCAATCTGGGTCAGAAACAGGGAGTCTGTGCCAGATCAGAACGTTAAAAAAATTACCTGCTTACATGTGTGCAATTTTTCTGGCCTGATCTCCCATACAGTAGCCTTCGCAACAGATTGAGTCTAGCAAACCACATCGGCATCATCAGGTGGTAGGTAAGAGGACGAGAGGGTAAAGGGGTCAGGTTTTGCAAAAGGGCAGGGGTTGGGTGGATTAGGCTTGATGCCTGGGATTGGAGGAGGTTGTTAGGGTGGCAGATGTAAGGGGGTTTCATGTGTTCAGGGACTTGTCACTAAGAGTGATTGGGGGTGGTCGGTATAAGTTTTACAGTAACAAAAGTTTTAATAACTACTAAAATAAGTAAGTCCAAACACTATGACTCTAAACTCAGAGTTGGGAACATTTTCAACGGGGGATTCCAGACACACTATAATTGCCAATTGGAAGCTGAAATTTTCTGGACAATACCTCATAATAATTGCTTTGGTACTTCCAAGGGGAACCCATTGTGCATCTTTCCAGGTATGTCCAGTCTCCAACTATGTGGAGACCAGAGGATTCTTGTTCTTTCTGTATCCCTTCTTCAGGTTTCTCAGCAAGGTATCTTCCTTGTTGTTTGCCCTTTCGTGTCTTCACTGACAGACTTCATCCTTGATGATTTGAATCTGAATCTCAGCCCTCTTTGCCTTCCCTTCCCTGACTGCACAATCTGTAAACACTTCAAAATGTTTTCATCAATGATAACCTCTTTACCCATATTCATGATTTCCCCCTCGATGCTTTCAACTCAATTAGATTAATTACTTCCAGTGCCTCAATCAGGAAAAGGTACTGGAGACTCCTCCCTTCTATCCCTTGCCATCACATTCCCTTAAACCATCCAAGTTTACTTCCTTCTGCAATTGTCTATTGAAGTCTATTGCAGTCTACGCAGTGTCTAATCTTTATTCCCTGGCTCCCAAGTTATCTGATATTGACATGTAACTTACAGTCCTGAACAGCAGTGAATACTGAGAAGTTCACTGCTATGGCGGGTCACAATGACAGTTTCCAGAAAGTCCAGACATGCTTGAATCCAGAATGTGGTGTGTAATTGGATGGACTCTGTAGTGCCTGAGAATAATGTAATGCTCCAGAAGGGCATACAATCACCAGATCAGGATAAGTTGTGAAACTGCCAAAAATGTTATATTCAAATTTGAATTATTAATCACGTAAACTCTGTTGTTAACCAGTTTGCATGATTATCAAATTGACAGCATGTGCGTATGTACAGCTAATTAATCATGTTTGGGATTTCGTTTCTCTTTGGAATAAAAGGAGATGTTGCTAACATGCAATGTACTTTTAAGAGACATACTTATAATATCATTGCTGTGCCATAGCATGTGATTTGATGGTAAAAAGGTCTTAGTTCTCTCCTTATTGTGCTCTGTCCTCTTGCAGCATGACACAGGTCAGGAGCTGTAATAAAAATCTATTGAATCATTCATTATTATGTTAACCCTGCTTCATTCTCATGTTATGGGAGCTGACATAAGTATCACTTTATCAGGGACAAATGCACTGTTGAAAGTTTAAAGAGCCCATCACTGTTTTCACAGCATGTTGTGAGTGAAGAACAGATCTGGGTTAACATCGGTGGCTGTTTATAAAGAAATGATTCCCATATTCCAGATTTCAGATGTAACATCTCTCCCTGAACGCAGCTTTATTGTTACAGAACAAGGCAATCAAGAAACCCACGACAAAGTCAGACTGTACCAGGTCTATATGGCATAGCAGGAGAGTATACTTTGTATAAATATTTACATTGGCATTTCCCTTCATAAATAAGGACATATGATTTCGAACAAAATATACAAATAAAGATAGAATAAATTACTTTAAAAGAAGGGTTAAAAATTACGCCTGAATGCCCAGGTCAGTCATTGTGCTGCCAGTAACTGAGCTTCATCTTAAGCCATACTTCACTTGATCTTAGTTCCCACTTTAGAACATCACAGAAGATAGACCAGTACATTCAAAATGTTCAAGACAGGCATTGCAAATACATAAAACTATTAAGTCTAATTTTTTTTGGTTCGAAGTAATGAGAGGAGTTGATGTACATGTAATCAAGTAGAATGGGAGAGCAGAAAATTATTTTTAATTGCATGCGTGACATGTTGATTCTTGGGATAACAGTTGCTACAATAATAATAATAAAAAGACCTGACTTTAGTGTCTGTTCGCATGTTCAGTCCCAAACAGTCAGACAGAAGAATAGCTTTAAAGTGCAGTCACTGTTCTTGCGCAAGGGAATTTCTCCGTCGTAATTTGCTTCATAGTTTGGTAATGCAGCCTAATGTTTGGATAAAACTCATGTTTTTAAATTTCTGTTCCTTCTGTTGTGAAAGTTCTAGAGTTTAGAAACCGTGAAGAATCTAAGTGTATATATCTAAGTGCGTCCTGACTCCATAAATTGAGCATAATCTGGATGGAATCTGGGGATAAGACATCATAATACACTAAAAACCAAAAGAACCATGGATGCTGTGAACTGATGTTTTCCCAGCCACCATCAGTGCTGAGGAAGGGTCACTGGACCCGAAATGTTAAGTCTGTTTTCTCCTTCACAGATGATGCCAGACCTGCTGAGCTTTTCCAGCAACTTTGTTTTTTATCATAATACACTAACTGCTTACCCACCTGCACACGCCCAAATCCAACTCTTCTGAAGGAGCAACTCTTCTGTCTGCTTTAACCTTTGATTAGTTTGGGCTGAGTAATTTCTTTCCCATCTTCACTCCTTTCTATCAGCTCCCCCTTCACTGACAATACACTTTTGACTCCAGTGAGAGTCCAGTCCACTGCTCCCATTGCCCTCCTTCACTGTTGCCACTTGCTGTTAGAGATTCCCTGATGTTTTTATTCCCAACAATACAAGTTCAATGTCAGGAGACTCTGATAAACTCCACAAACTTTATTCACTTCTGTCAGTCTTGGTTACAATTAGAAGACAATTTTAATTGAGTCCCATAGAACACAGAGCATTAACTCCATCCATTATAAGTGGCATTTTGGATGTAGCTTAAATACTTTTTTATCTAAATATTCTTTATATATGGCACACATGTACAGAAGGAATTTATTAACAGGTTCTGTCATCTTGCAAAAGCTTGGATGAACCTTCAGGATACGTCCAATATCCCTGAAAGATTCATGTGTGTTACGAGTCCTGGCATCCTTTGCAAGTTGCACTGCATTCATCTTTTCAGTCTCCGGTGACTTTTAACCATTATTTCCCTGCACCAAGAACCGATTTATCTTGTTTCAAACTCCTGAAGACTTTGTTCCAGATGTTGTCCTCATTTCAACAAAGTAATACAACAGTAAGTTATTGCCTGAAACAAATTCCTATATTAATCCAAATATTGCTGTGTGTGAGTATTTATTGGATTGATTGCATTTTGCAAACTAAATCTAAGGGGCAAGACTCCTGGATTCTGACAGGACTCTCTGCTACTCATTCGTCTGGGCTGATTTTGCCAGTCAAAATATTTGCAGTAACATTCAAGCAAGTCTTCATAAAATAATTCGTAACTTCCTGATTTGCTGATCCTAAATCTGTGACAACAATTAGAATTCATACTCAGGAACAGCACTCTGGCTCTTATTCTTCATTCTTGTTGTTACTACAAGTTCAGATTTTTTTCCATTTTCCAAATTTAGGATTTGTCCAAGCACACTTGGTGCAGAAACCCTGATGCTGTGATCTGTCATTCAGTAGTCCATGACTTTCTTGGATTACAAAGCGTATCTAAACGGTTCTTCGGATTTGGTTAAATGTAGTTAACAGAAGACTCAACAACATACATTTACTTAAACATGAACAATTATCAGTAAAGAAAAAGGTAAAAAATAAAGGAAAAAAAGTCTCAAGCCCTTCTGCCCATCAGAGACTCCTCGATCAATGGTTCGCTTGAGGCTTAGTATCGTCTTTGGCATTGTTCGCAATCCCAGTCCAAGGGGAAGTCCAATGATTCAGAACGAAGCTCTCTCTCTCTTATACAGCGTAATGAACTGCAAGTACAGCAAAGCAAGTTGATTGTGCCATCCTCGGCACGGACAGTAATATGAGTCACCCATCACAGGACTTATCCAAGGTCATGAAGCTGTTGAATATCATCAACAATTCTAACCCATCCCATGACAGGTTATAGCATAAATCCCGCAACCTCAGGATCAGCAATCAGTAAAATCAGATGAGAAATTACCTGACTTCACTTTGAAATTGCTGGTAGAAATCCCTTATTGAGCAATCTGTAGTTGGGTCACTGACAATGATCAAAGCAATTACTTTTGTAGAACAACCAATTTTGTCTGGAAAAGCACATTGTATATTTGTGGAATACTGTTAAATGTCTCCATTATCACTTATTTCTAGATATTTTAAACAATATTTTAATCATTGTTAACTTAAAATTGGTTCATGATGCTTCAACCATATGTAAGACCTCAATCTTTACCTTCCTCTCTATAAAGTATTACAAGTGATTAGTCTGATGCTTCCTATTTTCTGTTTTGCAGACTCGGAGAGTTCTTTCATGTGATTGGCTGCTTGAACAGCCTGATGACATTATTTCAGTCTGGTTGAGAATTACCATTAAATAAAAAAGTCACCATAGTCCTCAGAGACCAGCTCTCTCATTAGATAGAGATGACAGGTGATGGTTTAACCTCAGGGTCACAACACCTCAGGTGAGGGGAGAAATTGAGAAGAAAAGTCACTTAATGGTACCCTCAGCCAGTGTGGGAATTGAACCCATATAGCTGGTATTACTCTGCATCATAAACCAGCTGTCCAACCAACTGAACTAACAAACCCTCACTGCAATTAATTACACTTTGAGACAGTGAAAGTCTTCATCACAGAGATTCCAGAATTCTCCAAGAGTCTATCCTCGCAATCACTGTCCAGTGCCCTTGTTTCACTGCTGACTGCAAAATCTGGGGCACTGTAAGCTTAATTGATCTCAACCCACTGTCCATCGACACCACAGCAGTCAAATTCTCTCAACGATCGGTTTCGCTACAATGATGAATGATAACAAGTCAACAGTTTCTACAAATTGTTTCAGGTGTAAAATAGAACACTTTAAATACTACAACATTAATAAACATTATCAGGGAACTGGTTAAGCAAAGCTTCTGAGCTGACATCAGTAGTTACCTGTAGTGAAAAATTTCCATATTTAATGATGCTGAGACCAATGAAACATGGCAGATCATGACCATTCACAAATCATACCTAAATTCTCTTCACTACTTTATCTCTCAAAAGTTATGGAAAACTTTTACATCGCTTATGTTTTAAATTATGCTTCTGTAAAGCATTCATGAATGTGTATATGATGACTCACAGACAGTAAACTCGTCTGGCTCTAACAGAATAAGACATTGAAACAAGGCAGCACAATAAAGCAGAACAAGAGTTCATAATCTCAAAAAAATCTGAAAGGGTGTTGAATGAAAGTCAACTGGCTCTACAGAGAATAAAAGATAAAATAATATGCTGGGCTGTTGTTATGCAACTCTTAGGGGGTAATTTCATAAAATCATTTTGAAAGTTGGAGTGGGTCACCATGTATAACAACTGCCAAGAACAATATGGCTCAAGATCTGATTTTGCAACACAAAATTACAAACACATTTCAAAGAGCCACAGACTGAACAAAAACTGAATCTAAGCTGGGATTTCACTTCATTGTTGTTTTATCACTTAATTGTAGTGACGGTGGTTTGTGTGTTTAACCAAAGGGATTGGATAGGATCAGTAACTGATTTTACACCTGGCTTGATTTTAAAGTTGCCAATTTACAGAATCATCACAGGTGGAGGCCATTCAGGTCATTGTTGTTCCTCAGCGTTCTAGGCCTGGGCTCAAGTTTCCCTTCCTTCCGGGGTATGTAATACCATCATATTACAAGTTGATTAGAAACTTTTCTGATGAAGGGTCTAGGCCCGAAACGTCAAGCTTTTCTGCTCCTATGATGCTGCTTGGCCTGCTGTGTTCATCCAGCCCCGCACCTTGTTATCTAGAAAATATTCTTCCTTGTTAGAGTTGGCATTTAATCCCATTCCCCAGCTTTGTAACTGTAAGCCTGCATTCTTTTCCCCCAAAGGATTTTTGAACTGCCTCTTAAATGTAGGTATTGAATCTATTTCCACATTACTGTAAGGTATTTTCACAATTTAGGTCATGACAACTTGCTGTATACAAGAATGTTTCTTCACATCATCTCTGGCACTATTGCAAATTCCTTAAATACAGTACATGTCCTCTCCTTGCAGATCATTCTTCTCCTGGAAATGGATTCTCCTCATTTACTCCATCAAAATCCTTAAAGATTCTAAGTATTTCAACCAAATTCCCCTCAATCTATTTGCTCTAGGACAAATAACTCCAGCTGTTCCAGTCTTTCCATTGAAATGAAGTTCCTCACCTTGCGTACCATTCAAGTAAATATTTTCTACAAGGCCATGACACTTTTTCTAAAGTGCGATGACAGAACTGAATGCAATATTTCAGCTTTGTCCTCACCAGTATTTTGAAATGGCTTGGTATAACCTCCCTGCTTTTGTACTTTATGTCTCTATTTAAAAAAGGCCAAGAAAAAATTGTACCATTTAGTTGGTCATGCCCTACTTCATTGTTTTTACACTATTTAAATGTCTTTTGCAAATATTTGTCCAGGAACTCTGCCCTTACTGGAGAGATACTTTGGGAGTCATAGTGACATCCTGGTAGAAACCAAGCTGGTAGGCAGTCACAATTACCCTAATTATTGTAGAGGAAAGGAAGTTGTAGCTTGACATTCTAAACATATGCAAATAGACCCATGTCATAATGATGTCAGATCACATGGAATTGGGGTTTGGTCCTATAGGGCCTTGGAGAAGATGTCCTGCCTTTCCATCCTCTGCATATAGTTATGTTCAATAAGGCCTGCGAATGCTCATTCAGCTGAGTATAGACCTTATCTTGCTGCAGGTATTTTCACACCTTGGAGCTTATATTTCCCAATTTTAACTTACACAACTGAGAAAATTGCAAGCTAATGAGGTGCTTTCCCATTTGCATTCCAAGCCCCAATTAAACCATTGTGCCAAGTTTGCCAGGCTAAGTCAACAGCTTGAGTGAGAAGTGTTGCTATTTTCCCCGAGAGGTAAAGAGAGGTGGTAAAGAAGACTGTGATGAGCAGAGGCCCAGTGAGCATTAAAACATGTGCTGAACATTCCCTGCTGTCAACAGGGTCAAGAGCGCTCCTTTTGAACTCATAAGTGAGCTCATGTCAATGTGAACTCTCCTCTTTCAGATCATGGCAGCACTCCCAACCTCATTGGTTCACAGCCTGTCCTGCCACCTACCTGGTCAATATGGGTGACCTCAAAACCACGCAATTTTCTGCCACTCCTTCACGATTTTCCAGGTGGAATGGTGGGAAGTTGGCCAGTGGAGTTTAAATGAGGAGCAAGAGCTGAAATACTTTGGACCTAATTTCTGAAGCTGTGGGTGAGTTTCAAACTCTTGCCTCTAATTGTCAGCTGAAATTTGACTAGCTCTAATATCAGGCTCTTCAGTTTAGTTTTTTTTAAATCACAGAATGTAGTGTATGGATCAAAGATGAAGGACATATCTCTCTGGGTATATTCTGTGCTGGGCACAGAACACAGACAATTTTTTGCCAAACGTATTCTACAAATTAAATTGATATGTTGCCAATACACATTAAGGAAAACAGCAGATCGTATTTGTCTGAAAATGTAAGGATAGTGAACCTACAATTTATTGTAAATCCAAGCGCCAGATTTTCTTAAAACGAAAGAAATTTTTTTCAAATTGCTAACCTTGCCAACATAGCATATTACACGTCAAAAAAGGTCCTACAGGATTGTAATATTTGTAATAAAAATCTTGATCAGAAATGCTGCTTCAGGTCCAAATCTTGTTAATAGTCTCCTGGAGGCTTGCTTCTAAAAATATTCAAATGTAATTATTGAATTTTGAGCCTCTAATGGGAAGGCACTGCGTGGCTACAGACAACTCTTCCTGGAAACACCAACAGTAAATCCTGACTAAGTGCTGCTCAGCATGAACAGTATGTTTAATTATCAGCAATGTGTTAGATGTCAGCAGGATACTAAACTCTAATAACCTTTCTCCACTTTCAACTGAAACAACTGTAAATCCGAAGAAGGAAAATATTTTACGAGTTGGTTTTCCCATTATCGAGGCACAGCTAGTTAGATTTGCTTTGTTTGCGCTCCCATTCTCACCTTTTTTTTCAAGAAAAGTGACCATCTGCAAGTTCCCAATGGCTTCAGAGACAGACTTCTGTGTGTTCAGTGAATTTCTATGAGTTCCCTGGCTGAACTAAAGTCTGGAGGGGCATGGGCTACTTTTGAACAATGGAAATCAAGGAACTCTGGTTTTAAATACCAAAGCTGAAAGAACGCAAAACAAGTTCATGAACCAATATCACAGTTCTTCCAAAACCATGATTGACATTGTGCATGTTAGAATCCCCACAGTGTGGAAACAGGCCCTTTGGCCCAACAAGTCCACACTGAATGTCAGAGTATCCCAACCACAGCCATCCCCTTGTAACCCACCTAATCTACACATCCCTGAACACTATGGGCAATTTAGCATGGCCAATTCACCGAACCTGCACATCTTTGGATTGTGGGAGAAAACTGGAGCACCTGGAGGAAACCCATGCAGACACAGGGAGAACGTGCAAACTCCACACAGACAGTCACCCGAGGCTGGAATTGAACCTGGATCCCTGGCACTGTGAGGCAGAAGTGCTAACCACTGAGCCACCGTGCCACCCTGTGTTACTTAGCTTCATTGCAACACTTTGGCCTGGGTAGAGCACTAACAGGAACCTTTCGGATACATTTAGCAACAAGGTAATAGCAATACTGGGGGGAAAATAAAACAGCTTTGAATGGGTGGATGGAAATAACATTTCCAAGTTTCAAGTCCTTCTTAGCTGTTGAGCTCACAAGTGGCATATGTTGAAAATACCAGGGATATAACAAAATTGTATACATTTTTGGTTTGTGGTTAAGAATGAGACAAAGAGAAAGGTATCAGCCACACTCAGTCCAACCCTCAGTATATGAATACTTATTCCAGGCAAATGACTCCACTATAGAGTAGAAAACAATTTGGTGGAAACGTGGTGTTATAATTCTTGCATAGGTATAAAACAGATAGGTTATAACGGTGTACACACGGGGAGAGATTGCATGAACTTTACTCTCCTGTGACCCAAAGTACAGAAGCAGGAAATGCAAGAGTAGATGGAGATTAGAGATTCAGTGATAAGAATGTGGGCTGAACCTCGTTTTTTTTGGCCATGTGCAAGTTGCCCAAGTTCAGTGGAGTGATTGTCCCTATGAGGCCTTGTGAGTATTTGATCCATATTTTACCATATTTTATGAATGTTTGAGTCCTTGCAGTGAGAATATTATCTGCTTTCCACCCCATCACACCACATGCCCAGAGCAACTCAACGTGCTGCAGAAGTCCTCCCTAAGACGAGTGTTTCTTGTGGCCGTGCCATCTTCCAAAGCCTGCTACACACTGACAAGAATTGCTGCCAACTGGAAGCTGTTCTACCCGGTTAAGGAAGATGGTGGAGAAAGGGAGGATGGCACCACAGTTGTGTGAGAGGGTTCTGGAGATCCTCATGGATGGAGTGATGGACAGAAGAGCAATCCTCTTCCTGGAGAACCGGCAGAGGTGGACACACCACCGTGCTATGTCACCATGGTCATTGCCATCCCAGGGTAAACAGCAGCATTCTACCTCATGTTACTTCCTTCTACATAGGTCTCCTAGGTTTGTGGGCAGCAGTGATTCCCGGAGACGGAAGTCAATGCTGCGATCTGTGTCAGCACACTGATTACTGTGCATGGAACATCATGCTGGCTGTATGTATGTAGGGCTTTGAGGGAGTGTCGATGAGGACTAGGCAATGGTGGGGGAAGATGGTGAATGACTTTCTCTGCTCTGCCAGAGTGAATGCAAAGCTCCAGGCTCTTTAAGCTCACAGTTACCTGTGCCTCTCACCTCCCACTAATACTAATGCTCCGAAACCCTTTCTGTTGCATGAAACACCTTCTCTCCTTCAGTTTTGTTACTCCCGTCCCCCATACTCCGACACCAATTGTCCTGCATGCCCACTGCACTGGCTGCTTACTCATTCACAAACACACACCAGTCCTAAAAACCATGGCACTCACTCGCATCTTATTCAATTAGTCCCTTTATGTTAATTCAGGAGAATACATCAATACAAGTCATGTAGGGCAGCTGGTGATATCCATGTTCTCACTGTCACCAAGGAACTGATACTCCCCCTGACAGGAGAAGGCAGGGACTGTTCCTGCAGGGGTGTGGAGATATCCATGTTCCAACAGCTGAGTGAATATGATTGGCATTCCCCTGCAACGGCCACATTAACCAGGTGTCAATCACCATGACTAAGCAGTGGCGGCAATGTCTTCTCCCTCTTATGTCTTACAGGTGCACCATCCTCCCAAGGACCTGGTTGTCTCCAGCAAAGGAGAGTTCCTCAACATCCCCAAATGACTATGCATTGGAAGACTATTACACTGCCTCCTGGACCACCCAACAGCATGAATGAGAACACTTCAGTCGGCTTGATAAGGGAGAACTGTGAGTTCCAGGTACTGACAGCTCCAGAGATGGGTGAGGGAGAAAGGCGCCCAGACCAGGCATCAGCTGAGCCACTGCCAGGAGATCATCCTGAATTCTTGATGCCGAGGGATTCATTCAGATGCAGAGGGTGGAGCAGCAACAGCAGGAGGCAGGGGTACAGGAGAAACTGGCCCTCATAGTTGAAAGACTGGAGAAATGCAGCCAGTCCTGCGATCGACTGCCTGTTGTCACTCAGATGCTGCAGCAGTGCAGCCAGTCCTGTGACTGTCAGTCTACCTCCATGTACAGATTGATGGTTACCATGGAAAGTCAGGCCCAGCATCCTCAGGACTTGCTGGAAAATTGAAATCAATTGTGTTACTTTGCCCTGTGTATTGGTCGTCAGGACTGAAAAGCTGTGTGTGAGATGGGGGACGTTGAGCCTAGTCCAAGCACTCTCCCCTCGCATGAGAAAGGATAGTCCATGAGGCATCCACTTGGAGATAGAGTCACACAAAGGAGTTCCCACAGTCCCCACTCAGGTGACTGCAGAGGTGCCAGCCCTTTCACCTCCACTTGCTCTGTAGCCCCACCACCCCATGGGCATGTCTGACCTGTTCAGACACAAATGCTCCCCAATCAATCCTCCATTGCCACTGGTGTCCAAGATGGAGCAAGATCCTTTCACTCAATCTACAGAGCAGGGGCACTGAGGGCATTGCAGTGGAAGAGAGAAGAGGAGAAACCTCTATCATTAGCACATGTAGGCAATGGATGGAAACCTCAGAGAGTGATAGAGGTCCACAGGGCAGAAAAAGACCCTTGGGCCACTGAGTCCACACTGGCTGCACACAGCCAACTAACTACTCTAACTCAATTTTCTAGCAATTGATCCATTGAAACTCACGTAAATACTTTGCGTACAATATGATGTACATAGTTTATTTTGTTTTTCATGTTGAAAATTTAGTTTTCAAAGAATTTTATGTCAATAGTTATATTATTTCATAAACCCTTGTGTTATACTGTTCATGCAGATGTCACGGAATCTATTTTCGCTGCAGCTGTTTTGTAGCACCCAGCAGCGTCACTCCTTGGTCATTATCAAGATCAAATGTTTGGATGTGTACGATGAATACCAAATGCATCATGTGGGAGCACAGGTAGCAATGCGTGTAGTTTGGCATCAGGCTGAATATCTGAATTGTCAAGACAACGTGTTGGAGGACAATAATATTTCTATGTGAGCATCCAAAGACCAGTTGCAGATATGTCAGCTCACTTCCCCCATCCATTGCCAGTCCCTATGCAGTCATTCTCATCAACATCGCACCCTATCTGTGTGCTTCACGATTGGAATGGTCCTGTGTCAGTGGCTTACAGGTAGTGATACCACACCACTGGGACTTTCAACGTCACCCTCTCCCTCCTAGGTGCCCATCCCGTTAACCCTACAGAGTTCACACCTTCCCAGGTCACTAACATACTTGAAATTCCAACTGCTTACCTATCCTCACCTTCCCCCAGACCCCTCTTCCCCCTTAATCTCTGTGAACAGAAAGTGACAGGACAGCCGTGGCCTATCTCCTCGAATAGGCTGATCAGCCCACAAGTGTCCAGACCCCTGACTGATGTGTCCCCAACTTTGAGAATCCTCCCTCCTTGTACTGGCTCCTTTGGGAACCAAGGATAGACTGTGAACCATTCCCAGGAGTCTCCCTGTGCAATGCCACCCTGCCCAACCGACTGACTCTGACCAAAGCCTGACACTCATATGGGGAGGCTGTCCTTGGCTTAACACTCTTTCTCCCCACTGACTGACGAGTGCTCCCATAGACTTCACTGAGGATTGCTCCCCTAAGACTTGCAGACTCGTTGCACTGGTTACTGCAGATGCCACATGTTTAACATGAACACTGAGGCCACATGGTGCTAGACTAATGAGCCACACTGACGTAAAGCAAGTTGCTTGTGCACTTGACTGAGGACTGCGACACAATGTGGCCATCTGTCTGCTTGTGTAATTGCATACAATTGCCAATGCAAGGAACTTCCAGGGCATGGCAAGGCATGCATATTGGTAGGCATTGTGCAAATGAGCACTAAGAGTGTAAGGGAGCAGTTCTGGGAGGCAGCCTGGTCCACACAACATAATAAGTTCTGTTCCTTGTGCAGTATCTGATGCGGCAGTATATTCCTGGTTGCTAGTGATCCCAGGTAAGCTAGCCAGCACTTGCAGTGCATTGGAGGATGTCAGGACAGAAACAAAGAAAATAGCATCAAAAGTAGGCCATGTGGCCCTTGAAGCCTGCTTTCCCATTCATGCCTAATCATTCAACTCAGTACCCTGTTCCAATTTTCTCCCCATGGCCTTTTATCACTTTAGCTTTAAGAATTATATATCCTTTTTTGAAAATATTCAGCATTTTGGTCTGAATCACTTTCTATAACAGAGCATTGCACAGGCTCACCACTCTCTGAGTGACGATATTTCTCCTCATGTCAGTCTTAAATAATGGCCAATCCTGTATCTTTAGACTGTGACCCCTGCTCTGGATTCCCCAGTCATTGGGAATATCCTGCATTGACCTTGTGTAGTCCTGTTTGAACTTTATAGATTTCTGTGGGAACTTTCCTCATCTTTTTTTGAGGATGGTGACAATGACTTCCTGAATGTGGAATGCCAAAGTGCCTAGTGGAAGGATATGTGTGTCTGATGCTCATAGGTCATGCCTTGCTCTGCAGTTTGTCTGCTGGAAAGGTAGAAGTCTTTTAGAACAAATGACAAGTTGAACCCACCAAGAATGCCCTGCAATTTGCATGTAAAGTTTTCCTCTTGGCCAGTTTGTTAAGGTTGCAACTCATGATGGATTGGGCTGTTAGCAAGTAATGATGAGTCTCAATTGGCAGCTCACTGAGTCTCATGAGAAAAACGAGCAAGATGTGGTGAGATGAACGTTACATCGAGGGGCGCCAGGTCAAACATTCTGTCTGATTCTACTGCTCATCTCACTGCAGCCCATACTGCTCAGAGCCTGGTAAAATTCCATCCCATGGAACACATTTTAATTCACCTTAAAGGTATTAGGATAGGTAATTTTGCTCAACAATACATGACGATGCTTAGTACAACAACTGGGAATGAATGGTGCATTACTGGTTTATACAGTCAGCTGTAAATCTCACATGAGAATGGCACATGATCTACACTGTCCTTGAATAAGATGAAAAGAGAACAGAGAAAACTCAAGGTATTAAATAAAACAGTATGTGGAATTCTTAGCAAGATACACAATAATTCTCCTGGGACAAAACTGAAACTCCTCAAATAACCTTTTTAAGACCAAAGACAAGCACCTTTTGTTGTTTTTGCTTCATCCCTCGCTGTAAGTCAGTTGTCAAAGCCCATTTTTCTCCAGCTGTGCAAAAAATCAACAGCAGGAAACCTCCCAAAAGCTCCCAGTAATCTTAGCAGTAGCCTAACTCTGAAAAGCAGAAAAGCAATGCTTGAGTAAAAATTCTAAAGAGCCATCCTTGTATAAACAGATATTGCATTCTTCTAAAAGGCTAGCTGGTAGAACTGACAGCAAATAGATTCCTATCTGTGCGCAAACAGTTACTTTGATTGGAATTCCAACAGCTTTTTGAAAAAGCTTCTGTGTGAATGCAAGCTGTGAAGAGACACTTTATGCCTGAGGGGAATCTGAATGTTTAGTATTCTCAGAGGTACAGATTTTTATTCATTCTGTTCACTAACCTGACAGAATGTTAATAAAGCATCCATGTCAAAGCAGAGCCATTGCTTAATGGTTTGCATGCCATCAAGTTAAATACCCCAATGCTTCAAAACGTGGATTTTTTTTCATAGAATTAAAGCTAATTCACAGCGAAAATTATTTTAAAAATCCAAATCATTTGTCTCTGATAGCTGAAACCGCTCGTAAAACAAGCATGTTAGTTTGATTAGCCATCTATTTTAAGAAGTTATTTTTGTATGATGCTAAATTAGTATTTAGAAAAGGAAATATATTTGTTGCTGTCATTTGCTGAGTATAAAGTTCATGAGCAATATCAGCCAAATAAATGCTGAGAAGGATGATATGAAAATATTTTCTTTTTCGAGCAAGAGGTACCTTGAATTGAAGACAGCAGGCAGAGGAATGCCAATTAAAGCTATGATTTGTGCCTGCTAAACTTGATGTCAGCAATGTTAACCCTTGGTCCCTTTAAAGAGTCCCTGAAAAAGATTCATTTTCTTGAAATAGTTGTTCTGACAAAAAAAAAATTGAAAAAGAATGACTTGACGATAATTTAAAATAAGTGAAATAGAAAACAAGCTACTTCACTCATGCAAAGGTTAGAAAGTCAAGTCAGACCTTGAATTCCCTCTTGTTTATCGACCATGTATGACGCTTAGATCAGCTAGTGACAATGGAAATAATTGCTTGAGCTAACAGACTGCAGCTCCCATTCTTCAAAGTTCTCTGCAAACCTAGGTGATGACATGAAACCAGAATAAATGGAGAATATTGTCAGCTTAATTGCCCTTCAACAATTTACCAGGCTGGGGCTGGACTGCTAGCTCAGTTGGGTAAATGACTGAAACAGGGATCAGATAAACTCTGATAATCTGGGGTCCAATCCCCCTTTGAGATAAGGTAGATGTTGGTTCCCCTGATCATTCTTCAGGGGATTAAAAACAAGCATGATACTGAGCAGTAGTTGGGCACATAATTGCTCAGGATATGCTTGTGGGCAGGGAACGCAAGAAAAAGATATTGAGCAAGCAAATGAGTAATGTAACATTTCTTGACACTTAGACATGGTGTCATAAATATGAAATAGTTTTGTTTGAAAACTAATATTTGTTAATTATGGAAATTTGAATACTGTTGCATCATGTTGATAATATTAAAGCATAAATCATATCACTAATTATGGATTTACAACTCTCACAAACAGTTTTGTTTCTCCTACTATCTAGCTGTCCTTGCAGACTGTGCACAATGAGGGCAAAGCAAGGGTGGATGAAAGATCAGCAACCAAGTAAAAAGAGAAACCAGGAATCTTTTACAAAGATTTAAAAAGTGAAAGGATAGCAGCAGGGATAACAAGCATGGGGCTGGATGAACACAGCAGGTCAAGCAGCATCATAGGAGCAGGAAAACTTGACGTTTCGGGCCTAAACCCTTCATCCTGCTCC
>JAHRHZ010000069.1:14457234-14494633 GCA_024137785.1 Ginglymostoma cirratum | reverse complement strand
ATGATGCTGCTTGACCTGCTGTGTTCATCCAGCCCCATGCTTGTTATCTCGGATTCTCCAGCATCTGCAGTACCTTTTATCTCGGATAGCAACAGGAATGGGTAGCACCAATTATGGACAATAAAAGCCTCCTTGCTGAGCTAGAGGGTATGACTGAGGTACAGAATGAGTGCTGTGCCTCTGATTTCACAGAGGATGATGTTCTGGCTACGTTTGGAGTAGCAGCAGAGGCAGTTGGATAGAAGAAGAACAGTTCGAGAGGAAAGCACGAAATTATAAGAAATTCGAGCTAAAATTAGCCACTCAGCCCCTGAAGCATGCCCTACAATTCTGTAATCATAACTGATCTCGCCTCCACAACCTTCTCGAGCAGAGAATTCCAGAAATTCACTACCTTCTGAGAGGAAAAAAAATTGCTTCACATCTCAGAATTAAACAAACGTACCCTTTTATTGTTTAGCTCAGTTGGCTGGGTGGCTGGTTTGTGATTCAGACTGATGCCAACATTGTGGGTTCAATTCCCACACTGGCTGAAGTTAACATGAAGGATTCTCATCTCAAGCTTGCTCCTTGCCTGAGGCATGGTGACCATCCAGTTAAATCACCACAAATGTCTCTCTTTGATTTGAGAGAGCAGCTCTCTCATTTTGCTTGGACGATGGCAATTGCTCCTCATTCTTCTAAAAACTCAAATGACTTAAGGCCTAACCTATTCATCTATTCCTGATCATTCATCCCCTTTCTCCTAGGAATCAGCCTAGTGCATCTGTTTGAAACACCTCCAATACCAATTGGTTAGCAACGCTCACATGTAACAAGTCTAAATGAAATATATTCAAGATTTTTGAGGGAACCTCGGATGGATATAGCAGTTCTGATAACAATCAATCAAATTGTCTCAGATATGGGAGTGACATGAAGACTGAAGGATTGGAAACACACTTCTGTTCGAAAAATGGGTAACAGGATAAATATAATAACGACTGTGAATTTAACATTAATAGAAGGAAAATTGCTAGATTCCACAGAGAAGAAAATTCATTCTTCTTTGGTCAACGCAGGATAATCAGCACAGTGCTGTTCAAGGTAAATCAGGTGTGAATAATGTGTGGAAGGTTTATACAATGCTGTTATTATTATTGGGAACTTCGATTCTAATGCTGATGTAAACAGGCTTTTGGATTCCAGTTCTGTGAAGATTACTTGCTTTTTTTTGAAGGGGCAGAGATTGAATTGAATAGAAAAGCAAAATTAAACAAAAAAAGCTGCATCTCCATTGACCTATCCTTCAAGCTAATTTGCAATTTCACTTTATTCACCTTTACTTTCATGCCTTCATATTTGTCTTGGAACGATTCCACTCTTCCCACTCTTCCGCAAACTAAATGTAAAATTTAATCATATAAACTGAGATCATTCATTAATCCTTCTCATGCATAATATCAGGTCTAAGTTTGGCTGTTTTCTGGTCGGGTCCAGACAGGCTACAAAACTATTCTGAGAATCTTCGATGAACTCCCCATCTAGGAAACTTTACCAATCTGACATTTTCAGCCAATATGTGGAGTAAAATCAGCCATGCTTACCACCATGAATTTCTAACAAGGTCTCATTACTTCTTCAAATAGTCTGCTATTGCACAACCCATTGTAGCCACTAATTGTCCCCATTAGTAGCTATTAATTCTCCCAGGCTGATCGTTTCCCACTCCTTTGTCTGTCCAACTGTTCTTCTGATGGAGAGTCATCTATACTCAAAACGTTAGCTTTCTTTCCATGGATGCTGCCTGACCCAGTGTGATCTCCAGCATTTATTGTTTTCTGTACAAATTCCAGAATCTGCAGTAATTTGCTCCTACATTGTGTTCCTCTCTCCCTTTGGGCTCTATGTCCACCTATCATTTGCTCATTGCCCACTCCCCCACGATATCCTCTGCATGAAAACTAACCTTTGCCTAGTTACAATCAGTTCTGAGGAAGAGTCACTGGATGCAAAACATTAACGCTGAACTCTCTCCACAGATGGTCTCAGACCTGCTCAGCCTTTCCAGTGATTTTCATTTCTGTTTCTGCTTTCCAGCATCCACAGTTCTTTTTGTTTTCACACATGATTTCTTCTGTTCTTCTGCAACCCTCTGTGTGGTTACTATTTAGGAGCCTGCCCACCACTCCCACAACTGAATTCTTGCCTTTGGTGCTTCTCATTTCTACTCAAACTGTTTCCATATCTTGAATTCTTTAGGTCATTGTGATCATACCTCCCTATTATGCTTGTCACCATTAATTAAGGCACCCCACCTCTTCCTACAATCCCGTAATTTGTAAATATCCTGTTGCCTTCTAGATTCAAGTGCCAATCCATGCTATGTCTCTGTAATGACTACCACTTCAGAGTTATTCGTTTCTATTTACATTCTCAGTTCATTCATTTTCAATTCTGCATGTATTCAGGTACAGAGCCTTTAGTCTTATGTTCTGATGATCCTGATGGGATCTATCCCAGAATATTGAGGGAGGCAAGAGAACAAATTGCTGGAGCATTGACAGATATCTTTGTACCCCCTTTGGCCACAGGTGAGATTCCAGAGGACTGAAGAATAGCCAATGTTGTCCCATTGTTTAGGAAGGATAGCAGCGATAATCCCGGAAATTACAGACCTGCGCGTCTCACATCAGTGGTAGCGAAAATATTGGAAAAGATTCTCAGGGACAAGATCTATACACATTTAGAAGCAAATTGACTTTTTAGCGATAGACAGCATGGTTTTGTGGGGGAAAATAGTTCCTCATGGCAGACTGATACAAAAGGTGAAGTCACATGGTATCACAGGTGAGCTGGCAAGATGGATACACAACTGGCATAGTCATTGGAGACAGAGTGTAGCGTGGAAGGATGCTTTTTGGAATGGAGAGTTGTCACGCATGGTGTTCCATGGGGATCAGTGCTCGGACCTCTGCTGTTCATGGTCTACATAAATGATTTGGAGGAAAATGTAGCTGGTCTAATTAGTAAGTTTGTGGATGATACAAAGGTTGGTAGAGTTGCGGATAGTGAAGAGGATTGTCAGAGGATACGGCAGGATACAGATCAGTTGCAGGCATGGGCTGAAAAATGGCAGATGGAGTTTAATCCAGACAAATGTGAGGCGATGCATTTTGGAAGGTTAAGTACACTGGAAATTAAACAGTGAAATGACAGAACCGTTAGGAGTATTGATATGCAGAGAAAGCTGGGTGTGCAGGTCCACAGATCACTGAAGGTGGAAGAACAGGTAGATAAGGTAGTCAAAAAGGTTTATGGCACACTTGCCTTCTTTGAAGGATCATTGAGCATAAGGATAGGCAAGTTATGCTGCAGCTTTATAGAACTTTAGTTCGGCCATGCTTGGAATAATGCATACAGCTCTTGTCACCACACTACCAGAAGGATGCGTAGAGAGGGTACACAAAAGATTTGCCAGCATGTTGCCTGGTATGGGGCATTTTAGCTATGAAGAAAGGTTGGATTGACTGGGTTTGTTTTTACTGGAATGCAGGGGGTTGAGGGGCGACCTCGTAGAAGTTTGTAAGATTGTAAATGGTATGGATAGAGTGGAAAGTATGAGGCTTTCTCCCAGGGTGGAAGGGTCAATTACTGGGGGACACAGGTTCAAGGTACGAGTTGGGGGGATGTTTAAAAGAACTGTGTGAGGCAGGCTTTTCACACAAAGGACAGTGAGTGCCTGGAACAGGTTGTCAGAGGAGGCGGTGGAAGCATACGCAATAGTAGCACTGAAGAAGCACTTGGATGAATACATGAATAGGAAGGGAATAGAGGGATACCGATCCTGTAAGTGAAGACAGTTTTAGTATGGAAGGGCAAAATGTGTTGGTACAGGCTTGGAGGGCCAAAGCACCTGCTCCTGTACTGTATTGTTCTTTGTTCTATTTGTTCTGTTGTATCTCATTGCAAATTCCAGTCTTACCTGTTGGTTGACTCTTAGATTCCTGCCCTCTATCCCTTCCTGTCAACGCCTGTTTATCAAATCATGTGTTAAAACCTCTGTTTGATTTTTCTCTTTGATTTTCCACATCTTCCAAAGTTTGATCCTTTGACTCCACTATTCAGTTTAAAATCCTCCGAACTTCCTTTACTGTGGGGCTATTGAGAACACTGGCTCTTATTGTGGTTCTGGTGGTGATGGTCTCATCTGTACTGGTCTCACTTTCCCCAGTACCAGCATCAGTCCTCTATGACTTGGAACTCTCTTCTCCCAGACCAGTCTTTGTGCCAACCATTTGACTCGCTGATCTGATTCTCCCTCTGTAAATTTGCATGTGGATCAGAGACTATGGTCTTTGAAGTTCTGCTTCTTAATTTGGCATCAAACTCCTCACCAGACAATGCAGAAGCGCCTTTTTTGTCCTGTTTATGTTGTTGGTACCTATATGGATGCTCCTTCTCCCACGCCAAGTCCTTTTCTTGCTCTAAGCAGATGCCCTGAACCTAGGCACTGGGCAGGTGATGCAACTGTCTGGACTATTATCCAACATTCCTTTTTGTTTTCTTCTCAAGAGGCTTCCTGTACCATGGTACCGTAGTTAGTTCGGTCATTCACTCTGCAGTTCTCCCTCTCATGCAGATGAATTAAAGCAACTCAAAGCTGTTAGACATAGCAAAGACTGAGGCTCCTGTGATTCTGCGCTCTGAGTCCCTTTACCTGTGTCATACCCAGTCATACTTGCTTGTCCCTGAATGCAGTCCAAATCAGATGATCCAAACTTTAAAAGGTGTTGTGGCCTCCTGTTACAAAGCATTCAAGTAATGTTCCTCCCTCTCCAATGGATCATAATGTCTGTTGTTCAGTCTCCAGCTCATACAGTCTGAACTGAAACTGCTTCAATTTCGGACTGGAGGTGCTAAAGTTATTTGTTTTGGAAAACAAACAAACATAATAAAAATAATAAAGGAGAAAGCCTAGAACCTCAAAGTGATACGAAGAAAATAATATGCTGGAAATGCTTGGATTTTCCGCTGTGAAGACAAAATGCAAATTTTTGTGATAAATTGGCAGTAGATTTAATCAGAAGTCTACTCTGATTTTTAGTGCTATCTTGGCTCTTTTGAGAACTTTGTCAAAGAAAAGCAAGAAGTCTGAATGGACAAAAGAAAGTCAGAATACTTTTTGACAATCTTAAAGTTGTACTGATGACCACACTAGTGTAAGCAATATCAAATTATGAGAAGCTCCTTAAATTAACTCTTGATGCAAGTGACTTCAGTGTTGGTGCAATGATGTTTCAAGAGGATGCGATGTGGAACAGTCAGTCAGTTATTTCTCTTGAAAGCTAAATTCTGGTCAACAGAAATATTCAATGGTGGGGAAAAAGACACTGATCCTGGTGTTGGCTCTACAGTTTTGAAGTCTACATAACCAAAGCTCTGCAGATTTATAGGAACCGTAAACATTTTAGTTTTATTTTAGCATGGTTCCAAAGCAAGACTTTGAGATGGTTTTGTTTGAATTTAATGCCGTAAGTGTATAATTTGAAAAAAAATTGATGTTGCAGGAAAAAGTAATATTTATTGATATTTCGTCAAGGCCAAATATTGAGAAGAAATGAATAGTGTGATTGACTTGGACTTGTGTAGAATGTGTTTTTAATTTCTATGTATTACTACTGACCAAGTAAAATACAGACTGTGATGAAGAAATGTTAACAGATAATGAAAAAGCCTCGTAAATATACTTTTATGGCAGGGGGCAAAGTGTGATGAAGGTTTATAATATTAGTATCATTTAGTAACTTGGATTTCAAGTTAGAGGTAAATGACTTTTTAGATTCAAGTTTGGTGAAAATTTGTTTAAGAGTTAAAAAGTCTTTTTTTTAAATCAGTAGTGGATCCAAACAGCAGTTCCAAGAAATCATCTGAATTAAGCACTTGTGAAAAATTTCAGTGACTGGTAATCACATTGCAAAAATAAACCTATGGTCTATCAAGCCAAGCTTCATTCTAAAATCTGAATTGTCCAGTGTTAGTATCAGCTTGGATCATACCATGAACGTGGTTGAGTTAATTGGCAATGTATCAAAAAGAATTGATTAAGTAAATGCAGGATGCTGTGCATATGGATCTTAAGAACAGAAGAACATAAGAACCACGAGCAGGAGTAGCCCTTCCGGCCCTTTGAGCCGGCTCAGCCATTCAACAAGATCATGGCTGATCTTTTCATGGACTCAGATCCACTTACCCACGCTCTCATCGTATCCCTTAATTCCTTTATTGTTCAAAAAAAATCCACCTTAGCTTTAAAAACATTTACTGAAGTAGCATCAACTACTTCACTTGGGAAGGAATTCCATCAAATAACAACCCTCTGGGTGAAGAAGTTCCTTCTCAATTCAGTCCTAAATCTGCTCCCTCTAATCTTGAGGCTATGCCGTCTTGTCCTAGCCTCACCTGCCAGTGGGAACATCCTCTCTACTTCTATCTTATCTATTCCCTTCATAATTTTATATGTTTCTATAAGATCCCCCCTCAATCTTCTGAATTCCAATGAATATAATCCCAATCTACTCAGTCTCTCCTCATAAGCCAACCCCCTCAACTCCGGAATCAACCTAGTGAACCTCCTCTGCACCCCCTCCAGTGCCAGTACATCCTTTCTTTCTTTCTTTCCTTTCTTTCTTCCTTTTAAAGAGTGATTTGATCAAGTACCTCACAACAGACATCCTTGGAAATAGACACACACACCTTTACAGGAACAATGCTAATTTGGATTTTAAATTAGCTCAGCCATATGAGGCAGAGATCCATGAAGAAGTTTTTCAAACAGGAAAGAAATATACAGTGGGATCTTTGGTGGCTGAATATTAAGACAGCTAATTTATTGGTTCTGTATAGATAAATAAATTACATCGACTTGGATATAGGAAGTATAATTCTAAAGTTTGTGTATGATGCAGGACTTGCCAATACCGTAAATATTCTAAAGTATGGTAGCACTAACATTAGGAGATACGGACAGAAATATGGCAGATGCAATTTAAGAAAGTTAATTGTGTAGTGATGCATTTTGGACATGAAGAGGGTTAATAATTTAAAAGGCACTTTTTGTCAAGGTACCAATCAGAGTTTGAGCTGGGTGTATTTATTAATAAAGGTTTCGAGATTTCAGGGCTTAAGTTGATAGTTAGAAAAAGGGAATGGTGTACCTGGCTTCGTAAACAGACATACTCAATACAAAGTGAATTAAGTCTTGCTAAAACTTTACGAATCTCTGGTTAGCCGTCATTTAAAGTATTTCTAGACACCATACTTTTGGAAGGATACAAAGACATTTGAAGAAAGACAGAGAAGATTAATCTATCTGATACCCAGGGATGAGTGAGTTCAATTATGTGAGTGGAAAAGAATGCATTGTTCTTGTCACAACATGGAAGATAAATGCAAGCTGTATATTATATTCAATATTATGTGGGGTTTTGTTGAGGTGGGTAGGGAGAATCAAGGGACATGGGACTCAATTTATTAGCTTGGTTCAGAGTCGGCGTCGCCCTCATTATGTACAATCATTTTTTTGATGTATTTTATAAATGGTTTTCAACATTATGTAAATGAATGATTCCCTTAATTAAAACAGAATAAGTGCTTTACCTCATTCTGAAATTAAATTAAATTGTGTTTGCCAATTTTAATCAGTTGGAAATATTCCTAGGTCTGAATCAGATGATTCTTGGCTTAGCTTTTTAGTGAGAGCTGAGCTCTTAATCTCATAAATCATTCGTAAATCACAGCAGTATTGAAAGAATGTTGAAGTCAGGTCTGCCTCTTTGATTGGAAATGCCCCTATTTCAAGTGAAGGAGGGGTTCAATCATTGCCCTGATCATTGTTCTTCGCTCAGCTAGATTTACCAGAACAGATTATAGAAAGTACTGGAAGGTCTCAAAACACCTGGCAGATCTGTGCAGAGAGAAATCGAGGTAATATTTCAAGCCCAACGTAACTCTTCTTTGGAACTGAAGAGAGGTGGAAATGTGATACATTCAGTGTTAATGGAAAGATGGGAGAGAATCAGGGATAGGTAAAAGGGTGGGGGAGTTTAATTATCAAAGAGATTGTGCAACAAAACGGGATGGGAATGGTAACAGCTAGAAAAAAATCTTTGGTCCAGAGTGGAAACAGCGGAATAAAGGGCAGATTTACCTACAAGGACAAACGGTGTCTTGGTATTAGAACAGCTGATTTTATTTGAGTTATTTACATGTATAAATGACCTCAACTTGAATATAGGAAGTGGATGATACAAGATTTGGCAATACTGTGAATAGTCGAACATCATGGTAGCAAACATAAGGAGGTGTGCGCTGCTCAAAGGGACAGAAATATGGCATGTTGCAAAATGAAAACAAATTAGACAGGCAGTTGAACTTAATGTAATTAAGTCTGTAAAATACCTAATCTGAAAATGAATTGTTTTTTCTCCAGCTTGTGTGGGGCTCCACTGGAACACTGCAGCATACAGACTAAAATGAAAGAAAAATCCAAGTAAAGTGATACTTCATCTGGAAGGAATATGTGGACAGTGAGGAGAGAGGAGGTAAAAAAGCAGATATTACTCTTCCTGTGATTGTATGAGACGATGAGAAAAGAATGGAGAAGGGAGTTGCTAAAGGAATTAACCGATTAGAACAATACTAAGGGGAAACTATTCAATCAGAAAACAAATTCAGTCAGGTAGTAGTGGATGGAGTGTGTTTGGGTCTCCATTCAAAAAAGCAGCACAGAGCTCTCCGGAAACCCTCACAGGGGTTAGAGGTGTAGAAGGATTGAACATTCAAAGTGAAGAGGAGGCAGTTAGGGCTGGGAAACTGGAAATTGTTGAAATGACATAAAATCATGAATGTAGGTCGGACAAAGGGAGAACAAAGATGCAATTTGGAAGAAATAAATTCAGTGGTAGGAAAAGGCTGAAACATTGGGTCCACCAGGACAATCCTGTTTGCAGATTTTAGGAAGGAAACAGAAGCAGGTTGCAGATGGTTGGGTGAATGTAAAGTGTGAAACTGTGTAAAGGAGATCTCCAGAGGGTATGAGATCAGTAATAATGCTGGAACCAAGGGCTTGACACTTAGTGATAGGGTTATGGTCCAGGGGAGAGAGAGGAAGAAGTTACTGAGGTTTGGCACTCAAGAGTGTGCAAGGCGATAGCAGCATTACCTTCATCAACATATTTGATAACAAAATCAGGACTAGAAATGAGTTAATGGAATACAATAAGTTCAGAGGAAAACAAGTTAGGGTGCATGTGGAGAATCGAGAAATTAAAATGGCTGATGTCAAGCTGACAATTCTTGATGAAGATGATCAAGAGTAGGTGAGGGATTAGACGGAGGGATCCAAGTGGATAGAGAGTACTGCTGGCAGTTGAAAGGATCCTTTGAGCAGGATGAGAACTCCTGCCCCAAAAATATAAGCACAGAAGCAAAGGTGATGAAGAAGTAGAAGTCTTCCATGTCGAGTTGAGCCTGAAATTCATTGAAATGGGCTATCAGGGGATAAAGTAGTATCTCTTGCTGAGCACATATTTTTCAGTGTCAGAGACAGAAATGACTGAGGGCACGGTGAATACATGCCAAAAAGGTGGGATTACGAGGAGGGTTGGGGACAGAAGGAGGGAAAGGGAAGAAGGAGCTCACGGGGCTTTAGTCCCTATGAGTTGTTGGTCTTCCATCCTTAACACCTTAAAGGAAGAGAAAAAAGTTTCTGCCCCACTTTAATGAAGCATAAAACACATCATATTTCTAACTCTCCTCCATCTGAAGAGGACTCATTTTGGACTTGAAATATTAACACTGTTTCTCTCTCACATGATACTGCCAGAATTTTGGGGTTTTCCGGTACTTTTCGCTTTTATTTCAGATTTCCAGTACTTACAGTATTTTGTTCTTTTTAAATCACCAAAATAGATCAGATGGTCAGTCATCATGTGTCAGAGTCACTGCTTATGACAAACAGGTAATATTTGTAAGGGCAAGAACACTGCAGTGGTACGAAATGGAGGGCACTTTCTTTATCCAACATGGAGAAAATGGGATCAATGTCACCCTTCAGTGCTGCTTGATTCTACAGACAGTCCCTGTGTTGCAAATGGGTTCTGTTCTGGAGACAGTTTGTAAACTGATTTTACCCAAGTCGGAACACAATGCAGGACAATTTAATGCAAGGGTTTGCAATACAGGAAATGATCCGATGTCGAGCCTTTAAAATTACATCCATGTGTGGAATTGCCTTCCTAAATATGAATATCAGATATTTGTAAACAGGAAGGAAGCTCCTGCGCATTTACAAACATAACAGTCACTGCATTTCAGTAATTGTGAGGTGCTCATAAGTTCAAAAGGTAATTTGGGATGTTTCAAACAATGATGAAATACTGTCAAAATGATTATTTTTATTTCTTCCAATTGTAAGTGTTCAGACATCAGGTAACAACAGAACTGAGTTCAACTGTGAAACGCGCAGTGAAAAAGCTGCCAGCATTCACAACCTTCAGGCTTAGGGATGGAGAATGGTAACTTCGATGAAACAGCCAGACCCTGACATGACACCTCCTGACAATAACAATAATGCTATTCGTCATTGCTAACATGTACAGACCTTTGTCTAGCACATTAATAGCTTACAGAAGTTCAGAACACAGCTTTGAATTACTTGTGCACTTCACAAGGCCCTACATTAGTCTAACTGTTGCTAAATTCACTTTGAAGTACAAATAAAAGAAATGCTCATTACTTGACACAATGAATTGTTTTAAAACAGTAATAGTAGGTTCTTGATTAGTAAGGGGATTATGGGGAGAAGGCAGGAGAATGAGGTTGAGAAACACATCAGCCATGATTGAATGGTGGAGCAGATTCAATGGGCCAAATAGCCTGATTCTGCTCTGACATTTCCAACATGTTCTTCTGACTTTCTCTTGAAAATCTCTCAAATGTATGTTAGGTGACATTTTCTAAGTTGTCATTCAATCCTCATTGTATATTTTGTGTAATTCCTAAAATAAGACCAAAAGGCATAGGACCAAAAGTAGGCCATTCAGCCCATCAAGTCTATCCTGACAATCAATAAGATCATAGTTGATCTGGTGACCCTCAACTCCACTTTCCTTCTTTAGCCCCATAGTCCTTGTTTCCCTTACTGCTAAAAAAGGTGTCTGTTTCAGCCTTGAATACACTTGATGACCCAGCCTCAACAGGCTTCTGTGGTAGAGAATTCCACAGATTTATACCCTGTGAGAGAAGAAATCCCTCCCTATCTGTGTTTTAAATGAGCGACCACTTATTCTGCAAATATGTTACCTAGTCTTGGACTTGCCCACAAGGAGAAACAACCTTTTCGCATTTAACCTGCCAAGTCCCCTTAGAATCTTGTACGTTTCAGAATGGTTGCCTCTCATACTTATACTGTGCAACTATTTTATGTATTCTGCTTCAAAAAAATTCTTTTCATAATATTTCTTACAATACAAAAATAATGTAAGATTTCAAGATCTTGATGTTTGTGAAATTTAGCTGAAGAGAAGCAAGCAGTTTGAGTACCTGTCAGGGAAGTAATTTCACATTGGGGATGTGCACTAAGCACCACAACCCATTGCAAATTGGTCAAATTTGTAGAAAGGACTTAAATAGAGATTATGGTTGTATCATAGGAGTGATCAAGGAGTCTATGGCCTGGATTTTTCAATGGCCACATAATTATTTCTGGTGTAGATGGAAGTTGCCCATGGGGATCCTAAGGAATGCTTGTTGTAGCAGACTCTGAAATTGAAAATTCCACCTGGCAATTATGTTCGTGGGCCAGGCCTGGAACCCTCAGAAAGTATCCGTTCATGTAAGAAAATAAGATACATTAAGAGGGTTCTGCTGCAGTTAAGGAAATCGTTACAAAAGAAAAATTAGACAATGAGAAACCTTGTCTAACGACTGACAAACTTTTAAATTGAACCCCCATCTTACTACACACATTCCCCAAGACTCTTTACACACCCCCAGACCCTGACAATGACAACCCCTCTCCGCTTGGGACCCGACAACTTTTCTCCTGCCATCCCCTGCTGCCAGTCTCAAACACCTCTTCCTTGGTGCTGGACTTCCCATCTTCCCCTGGGACGTGAAACCCCTCCCTCCTGCTGCCAAGACCGAATTTCTCCATTTCCTGCTGGTGAAGCTGACTCCTTCCCTTTGGATCCTACACATATACCACGCCACATCACAATCTTACACCACGTCCCAGGCCAGACCCAATATCTCCCACCCAATCTGGTCTACTTTAAACACTCCATCAGTGACCTAGTCCCCTTCCCACTTTGTGCCCTGCCACCCTATCCACTTGGAAACTTAGTTACCTAACCCTCCACCCACCTGGCACATTACTAACAATGGCAATCCTATCCCATACCCACCGAATGCCGACCTATCAGGCCCCCTCTCGGTACCCTACCTCATACCTATGAATTTACACTTTCACAGTAGATGTCACATCGCTGTTTGCGATTTCAAATCTTTAAATCATAGAAAACAGCAACTGAAAAAGGAACACATGTTTTTTTCTTTCCTGACTATCCTTCACTAAAAGTGATGTGTCAGATTTAAGTTACGGCTCTGTATATCTTCTCTGAGGGAATAACAAACAACATTGATAAAGGAGAGGTGTGCTTGGATTTCCAGAAGGCATGCGACAAAGTACCATAGCAGAGGTTATACAAAGGGAGGGAGCATACAAAGAGTTCGAGATAGAACAAGAGAGCAGGCAAAAAATTGACATATGGTGTGTGGTATGGGAAGGTGTGAATTTGTCCCCTTTGGAAGGACGAATACAATAAAAGCATATTCTTTAAATCAAGGATTCAGAACTTGGAGGTACAGATTGATTTGGATGTCCTGGTAGATGAATCCCAAACAGTAAAAGAAGGGTCAGCAAGTGATTAGGAAGGTAAGTGGAGCATTGCCATATATTTTAAGGGGAATGCAATATTCGAGTAGGAATGCTTTACTAAAATTGCACGGGGCATTTTGAGACTACATCGAGATTATGCATATATACCTATGGCCTCTTTATTTCAGAAATGACATAATTGCATTTGAAGCTATTCAGAAAATGTTCACCCCACTGATTACTGAAATGAGGGGGTTAACTGAAGAAGAGAGGTTAGACGCAATGGCGGGTATTCAAGTGATGGATATACATCATGAGTCGTGGAGTTTCGAAGAATGATAGGTGATATTATTGATATTTTTGAAGGGTAGATGAAAATACCTTGTAGGAGAGAATAAAACCAGATGATACAGTTTAAAAATAAGGGGTCACACATGTAAAACAGAAATGAGAAAATTTTTTGTATCTCAGAGGATTGTCAGTCTTTCCCACTGAGCAATTGAGGTAATGTCAGTGAAATTTTTTTCAGGCAGTGACAGGTACATTATTGATGAACAAAGGAGGCAAAGGGTAGAGGGGCTAGTTAGGACTCGAGGCCAAAATCAGATCATCCATGATCTTAGTGAAAGGCAGAGTAGGCTTGAGGGACCAACGACTTCTTCCTGCTCCTAACACGATTATCTACAAAAAGTCCAATACAATATTTTGTGGTGCAGTCAAGTGTATCACTTTTCTTTGGAAAGGTTGCAGAGATTGCAGCAAACCAGCTAAAAGGCTACGTAAGCAGTTGCGGAATATAAACAGATGCTCCAAGTGCATTTGTCACACTGCAGTGACTCTGAAGGTCCTAAGAAATCTTTACCGTTAATCATATTATAAGTAGCACAAGATACTTTGATCAGTGAAATAGTTTCCTTGTGCATTGACTTCTGTGGACGCTACTCAACTTCACAAAATTGCACTGGCTAGCAATGAAGATATCTCAAACGATCGCAGTCATTTAGAAACGAAAATCAATCAAATGTTGACTTTAATACACCGATTCATTCCAAATTCATTAAATAAATGATAGCATTGCTGAAAAGGAGATACTTGAGGTTTGCCAATTATTTTTCGAAAAGCCTGAATCAGTGTATTTTAATCACACGATAAAAGCTTCACTAAAGTTACTGAAGCCACATTAGCTGCTTTCGATAAAATTTCGAAGTATATAGAATAATGAGAGAAATATATTTAAGTCAATCACAAGATCTGCTGTCTATTTTTCCGACACGGCCTTGGACATTATGTCATGACCACTGCTTGATAAACTTGTAGTCAAAGGTATTTTCTGCCCCTCTACAAACCTAAACCTGTTGACAAGGGATAGTTGGTACAGCACCGTCCAACACTTGGAGTGCTCTGCAGTAATGTGAACAGACCCATTTTCATCAAGGACACCAGATTAGAAGAGGACGAGATAAGGATGTCCTTCGATTATAACAGCACTATTTACGTCCATAAATATCGACCCAGCCAAAGAGACAATTGCCACACTGCTGGACAAATCAGGAAGGCAGACACTCCACGACACCAACAGCATCAACAAGGACAGCACCTTGAAACTGCTGGATCTGTGTCTCACAACCCAATTCACCTTCAATAACTGTATATTCAAACAAATCAACAGAACACCAAAGGGATCCCCAATATCAGCACTGGTTGCATAAGTGGTAATGCAAAGATTAGAAGAGGCAGTGCTCCCAACTATACAACCCAAATTCAGTGTCTGCTACGTAGATGACACCTTCATGATTACCAAACACATCACTGGAAGAAACTCACCGACAGATAAACATCCTCACTGGAATAAAATTCACAAAAGAATAAGAGAACAATAACCGATAACAATGTAACAATATAACAATAACAAGAATTAAAAGGAATGGATACCCAAAAAGCACATTCCCCTGTTATCTCCACGACAGACCACAGTAAGACGACACAACACGGCCAGACACAATAGTCACCCTACCGTACATTAGAGACATATCAGAGATGACCACAAGACTATTCAGACCCCTATGTATCAGGGTGTCCCACAAACCAACATCGACCCGAAAACAGCTACTGACAAATGTAAAGGATCCCATACCCACAGCCAATAAAACCAACATAATATATCACATAAAATCCAAAAGAACTGTGGATGCTGTAAATCGGGAACAAAAACAAAGCTGCTGGAAAAGCTCAGCAAGTCTGGCAGCATCTGTGAAGACAGGAACTTGCAGGGTAAAGGCTGGGGGAACCTTTTAAGGCCCTGAAGCAACTGAGATCTGCCCTGATTTTCACTGAGTAAAGATGTCATTTCGGACAGGATTCTTGTAGTGTAGGATCTACTCCAGACAAGCCCCATAAATGATGAGGCAGATAAGTGGTTATGTGCCTCCTGCAATCACACCGCCCTCTTAGCCACTCACTGTCCCCTGCTGTATCAATATTTAAAGGACCAGTACAAATCCTGGCAGAACCAGGTCCTGCTCCAAACTTCACCAATCCCACTCATGGGGAACAGAGGCTTCCTATTCTTATCAGTCCAAGAATGTAGGCAAGTTTATCTTTTGAAACAAGTTTTAAGTTGTGTCCATGTAAAACTTATTCCTTTTCTTTGATATACTTGCAGTAGGTTTTTTTTAAGTGTAATGAGATGCATATCAAGTACAGTACAAGTTTTCAGTATCTGACCCAATTGCTTCAAAGCTGTTACAGAAAATATATAACTTGCTTCAAAAACAAAAAGCATTTTATACAAAGTTGTAATTATTACCTAGTTGTGTCCAATGGGGTTCTGCGAGGCTTTGTGTTGGGGGCCTTGCTGTTTATACCGTATACAAATTAGTAAGAGCTGAAGGTAGGATGGTTGAACAGTAAGTTTGCGGATGATGTGAAAATTGGTAAGGGTGGTAAATATTGAGGACGATAGCTTTAAATCACAGAAAAATGTAGACAGGCAGATCAGATGGGCTGATCAGTGGCAAATGAAATTTAATCGAGATAAGAGTGTGGTGATGCCCTTAGGCAGGCCGAACAAGGCAAGGGAATACACGATCCTATGACTTGTAGATAAACTAGTTAAGAAAACATACTGTGTGGGATACTTGCCTTTATTTGCTGAGTTTAAGAGCAGAGAAGTTATGCGGAAGTGTACAAAAGTTGGTTAGGCCACAGCTGGAACATTGTGTGCACTTCCAGAATTCGCATTATATGAAGGATGTGATTTTACTGGCGAGGGTCTGGAGGACATTTGTCAGGATGTGGCCTGCGCTGGAGAGTTTTAGCTATGACGGGAGATTAGCTAGACTGAGCTTGTTTTCCTTGGAGCAGATGAGACTGAGGGAAGGCGTGATTGAGATGTATAAATTTATGAGCTGCATAGATCGAGTAGACATGAAGGTACTTTTCACCTCGAGGTAGGGATCAATGACCAGCCAATATAGATTTAAGATAAAAGGCAGAGGAGATGTGAGGAAAAAACCTTTTGTTAAGACAGTGGTGGGAGTCTGGAACTCACTGCCTGTCAGGGTGGACGAGGCAGAGACCCTTATAACAATTAAGTAGTAGTTAGATGTACACATGTGATGCCAAGTCAGCCAGGGTTTTGGGCCAAGTGCTTAAAAAATAGGATTAGAATATTTAGGTGAGTAGTTTAGATTGCTGCAGGCTGGATAGGCTGAAGGGCCTTTTTCTGCAGCTGTAGCCCTCTACGATTTCAACAAAATAAAATCAGTACTTACTGCAGCTCATGAAATACTAGTTGAACCTGTGAGCTCTTAGTTTTGTTCCAAATGGATTTACTCTTTGAAGTTTGGCAAGGATATCTTGGTGATGTGCAAAGCACATTGCAAGCAAAAATAGGTGTTTATATTGAATTAAAATCTTATGCCTCAAATCTGAGAGAGTTTTTTTTATCTGCAAACAAACAATTGTGTCTTGTTTGCTTCTAAGTTCAAATTCTGCTGTCTGACACAAGTGCAATTGTACGCGAATTTACATAATTTGCTCTGAACATTCACATTATAAATACTGCATGCATCTATATAGCATCTCAATATTTTGAAAATAGCATAAAGTCCTGAACACAATAAATAATTTTGAGGTGAGGTGATGTGCTCGCTATTCTGCACCAAGATCCGACAAACAGCAATGTACAGTGAATTTTCTATTTGTTTGTGCAGTTAGATGAGGAAGTGAACACAGGAGAATGTTAATGGTATCTTTAACATTCAAGTCAACAGGCAGATGGTTTATCACCTTATCTGAAGAATGTTATCTCTGACAATGCAGAGCTCCCTCAGTACCACGTGGAATGTTGTGGCACACATGGAATGTCAGCACACATCATAAGTTCAAAAACACAAAACTTCTCATCCAGAGGTGATAAAACTACTAAATTTGCAAGGTAGACATCCAGTTATATCCAATTAATTTAATTTTTTATGGGACAGTATAGTCCGGAGAGCTATTTCAAGGTGTTCTTTTCAAAGATGTGAGGAGGCTCAAGCAAAAGCAAGCAGATGCTCTTTCGACTCACAGCCAATGAGAAAGTAGTATGAAAAACAAAAATTGCTAGAGAAAGGTCTGGCAGCATTGGTGGGGAGAAGGAAGAGTTAACTTTGAGTTCAGTGACCCTTCTTCAGAAAAATAAGAAATAAGTATCATGCAATTAATTTATGCCACTCTATTTTGAAATATTCATCTTGAATGTTACGATGCCTTTTATGAAACACAAATTCTATCTGCATTTCCGATTGAGTAAATAACACAATCCCTTATAAATGTTTTGTTTTACTGCAGTTTTGGAAACCTTACTTGATTAAAGATTATGTTCAGATACAAAATGCAAATTAATTGGCCAATCAATCTTACTTTGAATTATACAGATGCAAGTGAAGAAGCTTAACATCTCAATCCTGACAATGAAATGAGTAGCAGCTACTGCTGACTGACTGGAAATTGTTAAACCCAATATTCTTTTTCATTTGTCCAGCAATATAGTTATTTTTGAGTGGCAAACTATAAAAACCACTGTTGTATTGAGGAAATATTCCTGTCTTAAAGATAATGATATGAACATATGGAAGACCTTTGACAATTTTGTTTTTTAACAAACAAAAATAATTTTGAGAGACATGAACAAAATCTACAGGAATGACTAGTTCCCTGAAAATCCCAACGTCTCTGTTCACTGGCTTTGATTTCACACAAAGAAACTGGAAACAATTATCTCAGCACCAATCCCTTTTTTTTTGCACGCTAATATCAGTTCAAATTTTCATAAGTGCTTGATAGTTCCTTAGAATTCGAAATTTGGAACAAATTCTATTTTTACTCCTGGCATCACCAGCAAATTCCCATTAGGAAGTAGACAATTAAAGACTGAAATGTATCACAGAAACTGCGCATGAACTAGAACATTGTCATTCCACTGTGTGTCAGGAATAGCAGGAGAAAAGCAAAACTAACAGCTGTGAATTTCAAAATTCTGAAGTGTCCCAGGAATTTCCAGCTTTCGGTATAACGTGGTGTTGAATGGGTCGAATCAATGGATGTCATGTACGTAAATGCAACACTGCCAATAGCAAGTAAATAGATAAGTGCCATTAATGACTAAACTGAAAACAAACCATCTTTCGTTCAACATTTACGACTTTTGTAGTTTATTCTTGATACATAAATAATTCCCCTTATGTTAAAACAGGGTCACTTGCTCGTGCTATTTTTTAGATTGCTTTTCTGATGATTCTCAAGACGAGCCCGAGAGGGACTTGAATTGTGCCTGTATCCAAAGGACATCTTTAAGAAGAAAAACTGGCCTGGATTCTCCCTGTGGAACCCCCACCATTGTCGACACTGAAGGGATTGTCCCGAACTGAACTCGTTTTCTGGGCAATGCCTCTACACCTGGAGCCCTCCTATAATCTTCACTTAAATCGGAGATATTGGAGGGTTCCAAAGTAATTAAGTAAATAGTTAATCTATAAACGTTAGTCTAATAAATACATATTAGTTATGTATTCTAACTCCGAAGTAACCATTCAACTGACCCCATACTTAGCTCGCAGACCCTCAGCTCGCCCCCATCCAGACATTTTACAACTCTCAAATCCTGATCTGATGCCCACCAGGACCTGACCCACTCTTTGCTGGAAGAGATACCCGACTTATGCAGCCCCTCTCCCCCTGGCAGAGCTATGACCCTACCCCACTGTTGGGCACCACCAAGCTGACCTGCTATCCCCCACTCAGTCTGACCTGGTCTAAACGCAGCAACATTTACATTTTCCACTGTGCGCCCTGGCCATTTAGCACCCTGACCCTTTCCCACATGTCATCCTATTCATCAGGCACCTTATTTGAGTGGCACTCCAACCCTACTCAAATGCATCCTACTCGCGGCTCTCTACCCATCTGGGACTTGATTTAGATGGCATTCTGGCACACTGCCTACTCCTGGCAACCTCCCCCACCCCTACTGGCGCCCTACTTACACGGAGCCTCACCCAACTGTCAGTCTACTAATCTGTCATCATGTCAAATGCACCCTATACCCTGCCCAGTTGGGATCCGACTGATCTAACACTCTAACCACATTGCACACTACCCTCCCAGCACCCTAATATCATATATAGTTTATGTACTAGTGATTTGACAGCAGCTGTCAAAGTAGCTGCCAGGAATTTTGAATTTCAGAAGATGGCAGCTGACTGCTGTGAAAAGAACAAAGAACAAAGAAGAAAGAACATTACATTACAGAGAACAGGCCCTTCAGCCCTCCAAGCCTGCACCGATCCAGATCCTCTATCTAAACCTGTCGCCTATTTTCCAAGAATCTGTATCCCTCTGCTCCCTCCCCATTCATGTATCTGTCTAGATACATCTTAAATGACGCTATCGTGCCTGTCTCTACCACCTCTGCTGGCAACGCGTTCCAGGCACCCACCACCCTCTGCGCCAAGAACTTTCCACACATATCTCCCTTAAACTTTTCCCCCCTCACCTTGAAATTGTTACCCCTAGTCGTTGAGTCCCCAGCTCTGGGAAAAAGCTTCTTGCTATCCACCCTGTCTATACCTCTCACGATTTTTTAGACCTCAGTCAGGTCCCCCCTCGACCTCCATCTTTCTAATGTAAATAATCCTAATCTACTCAACCTCTCTTCATAGGTAGCGCCCTCCATAGCAGGCAACATCCTGGTGAACCTCCTCTGCACCCTCTCCAAAACATCCACATCCTTTTGGTAATGTGGCGACCAGAACTGTACGCAGTGTTCCAAATGTGGTCGAACCAAAGTCCTATACAACTGTAACATGACCTGCCAACTCTTGAACTCAATACCCCGTCCGATGAATGAAAGCTTGCCGTATGCCTTCTTGACCACTCTACCGACTTGCGTTGCCATCTTCAGGGTACAATGGACCTGAACACCCAGATCTCTCTGTGCATCAATTTTCCCCAGGGCTTTTCAATTTACTGCATAGTTCGCTCTTGAATTGGATCTTCCAATATGCATAACCTCGCATTTGCCTGGATTGAACTCCATCTGCCATTTCTCCGCCCAACTCCCATCTATATTCTGCTGCATTCTCCGACAGTCCCCTTCACTATCTGCTACTCCACCAATCTTAGTGCCATCTGCAAACTTGCTAATCAGACCATCTTTACCTTCCTCCAGATCATTTATGTCTATCACAAACATCAGTGGGCCCAACATGGATTCCTGTGGAACACCACTGGTCACAGTTCTCCATTTTGAGAAACTCCCTTCCACTACAAGTCTCTGTCTCCTATTGCCCAGCCAGTTCTCTAGCCATCTAGTTAGCACACCCTTGACCCCATGCGACTTCACTTTCTCCATCGGATTTACCTCCATCGGATAGTTCTGTGCTATGGGAGAATTGTCAGAATGGCTCGATACTTCTAAGGGAGATCTGAGCAGAATCTCCTCACAGAAATGTACAGCTCCCCTGTTACACATAAAAGGAGGGCAACAGTGGCAATCTGAGTGAGCCTGCCACTCCTGGGAAAATTTGGCCGAAAGTTCCAATGTACTTTACAAAGAAGATGAAGACGATGGAGTTACAGAGAAATATATGGGAAGACATGGCTAAAGAGAGAGGTGGGCGAAGGGAAATGACCAAAAATGAAACATAAAAAAAGCAGGAGAGTCAGGCAAAGTGAGAAAGTTATGAGATAGTAGGATAGCAGAGGTTCCAGAGGTGCACTGTTACAGATGGAGCAGAAATTATAGGAACGGTTCCCAATTTTTCACCTTTCAAAATCAATAAAGGTAGCATGTTTTAATAACAAAAACTTGCCTTAACCTCTGAATGATCCATCTGTCAGGAAAAGACAAATTACATGTTTCCCTTAAGTTCAAACAGTTATTATTCAACACCTGTTCTTAGATCGTAAAAGTTCGCGAGTGCTTTGATCACACTTGCTTTTCCCTGTGGTGAAGATCTGAAAACGATGCAGGCCTGGAATGTTTTGTGTTCACTGAAGAAAAGACTTTGGAGGTTTAGAGAAATGGGCTCTTTGTGGTTTAGCGCTTGTAGTCGCAGATCTCCATTGTTTCACTCCAGATGAGGTACAGACAAAGCCCTGCCATGAAATTCTGGCTCAGTACACCCAACAGAGGGATTGAGGCCAACCAAATATATTGGCCTACTGATGTACTCTTAGGCAGAGTTTTGACACTGTCTGGAGGTGTCTTTCCGTCTGCTCCAAAAATGTAACTTGTGAAATCTCTTTATCAGAAGTACAGGGTGAAATATTCCATTCCCTCGTGTAGTGTGGCCAATGACAAAGTTTGGGAAATACAAGAATGAAAAGATCAAAATATTGATATATAGAAAAAATGTCCAGATTTTCACCTAAAACTTCAAAAAGTGACTTCAGTATTTTGATTTGATTTGATTTATCACAGTCACATGTTCCTAAGTCCAGTGAAAAGTTCTGTTTTGCATGCGGTACACGTAGATCGCAACATATAAAGATCATAGGGTGATTGAACAGAGCGAGGAACATAAAGTTATGGCTGCAGAGGAGGTGCACAAAAAGCAAGATCAACATTAAATTTATTATTTGAGGGGTCCATCCAGAAGTATAACAACAGCGGGGAAGGAACTGTTCTTGAACTTGTAGTATGTTGCTGCTGAAGCTGTAACTGTCTCATGTCATTGCATTATTAACCCAACATGCCTCATCTATATGCCATTCCCAATTTCCCTATCTTTCACCAAGAAACTAGATAGCACAAATTCCAAACATGCCAATAGGGGTGGATTCCTGGTAGTTGCACCATATTCATGCTCAGTACAGGTGTGCCAACAATGTCCACACGCATGCCCCGTGGAGAGAACGTCAATGCTTCATTCATGCAAATTGGTTTTGGCAAAACCTCAACCTCGCATCATGTCTGCACTTAAACCAACTCTCACACCATTTTAGCCCAACTGAATGTTAATGTGGAGCTCAGAGAATGACACCTCTGCCAGGTCACTGTGCGCAGGGACACACACAGCAAATGTTTCTAAAGAGGGCCCATCATTTGGCTCTTTGCTTCATTTCCAAGTGCTCACTCACTTTGTGGGAATTTAGAGGCCATCAGCCTCTGGCTTGCAGGACATTCAGAGCTGAATTGCTGTCACTTGTACTGGTTCTTAGTCCATGGCTATGTTCGTTAACAAGTTAAGGCTGCCATACACTGTGCCTTGCAACACTGCAGATGTTGCAAGGTAAATGTTACTTCCCCCTTGAATTGATTTTCTTGCAAAATGCCCTGATCTATGATAAGAGTGTCTGTGCAGTCAGCATTGCCTTGAAGCATTCTAGAATCAGTGTCCTCACAGTCAGTGTCATGGTGAAGCATTCTAGAATCAGTGTCCTCACTGCTGGTGTAATGGTGGAGCATTCTGGGAAGGGTGTCCTCACAGTCTGTGCCACAATGACGTAGTCTGGGAAGTGTGTTCTCACAGTCGGTGTCATGGTGAAGCAGTCTGGGAAGAGTGTCCTTGCAGTCCGTGTCACAGAGAAGCATTCTGGGAAGGGAGTCCTCGTGGTCAATGTAATGGTGAAGCAGTGTGGGATCAATGGCCTCAGGGTGTTCATCTGTCATGAAGCCATCTCTTGTGCTAAGACATGTGTCTTTCCTGTGTCCAAGAAATGGACCATGAGTGATCTGATATAAACTTTTACAAAACGTGTTTGTGACTGCTGGTACGAATTAACACACTGGGGATGGTCTGGAAGAATGTGCCACTCCATTAGTTAAATTGGAAGAGAGTAATTATCAGCACCAAAGTGTAACACAAAACAGAACTGAAAAAAACAGCCTGTGCTGCTCATATCTTTCCTCCCTTGACATGCAGCAGCAAGCATAGCCAGGACAATTTGCAATTACACAAAGCCCTTAATGTAGAAAAATGCTGCATGGTGTTCACAAGGATAATCAATATTATCTCAAAGATGTGAGGAGTGGCTGAGAATAGACTGAACAAGGGCCTAGATTTTAAGAAGCATCCTAAGCGTGGAGGGGTTGTGGTGATGCTGATGTGTTAATAGAGGCAATTCCAGAATGCAGAGTCCAGATGACTAAAAACAAGGTCACTAATGTTGAGGTAAAGGTAGGGTAAGATGGATAAGACACAGGAATGAGAATAAGACAGCACTTGGTAAATGGGTTAAGATCATAAGGCTGAACAAGGCTAAAGAGACATCGAAGGAAGAGCCTATTTAAGGAACATACAAAAATGAGACCTTTCAATTTGAGGCACTGGAAGATATGTCGGAAAAATAGGAGTATTTGGTTTTATGGACAAATGTCAGCTGAATGACTGAAGTTTATGGAGATTACAGCGCTGCTCAGGAAGTCATTGGAATAATGGATTTCAGACATTATAAAGAGACGTAGGATGGTTTCATTGGTAGATAGGTTGAGACAGAGATAATGATGGATACTGTTCCATTGGTATAAAAAGGCAGAATTTGTGAGGGAGGGAACAGTTGGTGAAGTAAGAGAGATTGATGGTAGGTTTCTGAGGAATGAGATGAGGTTGAAAGAGTTTTGCTTGGTGAATTAATCAAGGGAGCTAATGTAGATAAATGGAATTGAGGTATAGATCGGGCATTATCAAATAGCATGTCAAACTGGCTCTCAGGACTGAGTGTTTGGTCATATTTTCCAGAAACTATCATTTTGAAATAAACTACTCTAAGAAACATAAGATGCAACTTTTTTTTTCTTTTTTAAAAATAAATCCAGAGCGAGATATGTCTTCCAACCATCCAGATGCCACTTTTAAAACTGTGATATTAGTCACTCACATATCAACAGATACTTTTGCGTCTCTCAAGTTTTGGTTTTCTCAATAACTTTTTGTGACACAATTAGCTCTAAGTTCTAAGGAAGTTATTAAGTGCTTGATGCAGTGCTGGTAAATGAAGTTGAAGCAATATGACTTCACACAGCCATGGTAATATATGTCACTTGTCCCTTCTCATACTGTGCCGACACAGGCTTTCTCAAATCATAAAATAGCCATTTATTTTTGTAAAATGTCTGAAGTCACATGACACCAGATTATAGTCCAACAGGTTTATTTGAAATCACAAGTTTTTTGAGCACTGCCCCTTTGTCAGGTGAATTGGCAGCACTCTGAAAGCTTGTGATTTCAAATAAGCCTGTTAGACTATAACTTGGTGTCATTTTTGTATAGACCTTTTATCTGCAGCACTGATCGTATTCTAATGGGAAGAATGTAAGAGATGTAAATTAGCAATTCCCAGCTATTTTCTACGCAGAAGGCCGAAAGCTGACTGCTTGCCAGCTCAGAATAAATTTCAAAATTTCGTACAGAACATGTATCTTTTCCATAAATGTTAGGCCTTCAAATATGGGGCCCCCAGCAAGTTGATTTCAAACAATTCCAGTTTAGCTATCCATGTTACTTGTGCTTATATGTGATATATGTACTTGGGCTTTCTTAGAAATGCAGCAGTTTTTGTGAAGAAAATGCATACACAGATCACAAATCATGATAAATGAGGGAAAACATTGGGCTCATCCTACTACAGCCACTCGGCAATATCAAAAAATCCCATTTTACCTTCTCTACTTGATCCAGCAGTTACTTCCAGATGTTCATCATTCTTTATATGAAGAAGAACTCAATTAAGGAAAACACCAATCCTTAATTTGTCTTCTACCAATAGGAACCTGTGTAACCATGTCCTTGTCATGTAATTTTCTATATGTACATTTTTTTTTACTGTGAACCATCATAGTCTTTGCAGAGACACATCTTGCACACCTTCTTTTAAGGCTGAAGAATCCAGTGTCTTTACCTTTGCTTATAAAACAGATCAGACATTAGGGCTCCTTCTTCTAAAACTCTTCTTCCTCTTTCAGTGACCATCACAAAAATCTTAATGACTACAATTTGCTGGTTTAGAAATCCTACAACAGCACAGGTAGCATGCATTTTGACTTAGAATTCACAAATTTTCCTTCTCAACTATCCTCTTTCTAGGGTTTTTGTAATCAGAAAATGAGGCTGATGAATACTCTAAAAAGGTGTGTAACAGACCAAAGGTGTATTAGAGTTAAAGGGGATATTGCAGAACTGCAAAATAATGGGATAGGCAATGCAAATGAAATTCAAACATCCATTCAAATACAGAAAATCACATGTATAGAAATTATATAGTTGGGTTTCTGAATTGAAATGGTTTATTCCATTGCTGGCATGAGAGGAAAGAATCTCTGTCAACTTCTGAATTTCTCTGAAGCAGGAAATTTTCGAATACTGAACAACTAGTTAAACGTTAAGTGACTTACTTGACCTCACGATTGTCCCCAGTCAAATAGACCACTTCGCAGGTTTCAGCAGCAGAACTAACAGTAAAAGTCAGGGAAGAGGATTGGCACGTTGTGGGGATATTTTAATTGCAGTTATAATTTCAACATTGAACCAGAGAAATGTCCACTTATAGCACTTAAAGGGTTAACATTGGTAAGGGTTGTTCAAGTAAATCAATTTTCAGTGTCTCTGAAAAATCTAGAAAGCCATAGAAATATTATTAGCAAAACCTTGTATGATCCTGTGACATTTATCAATTCAAAGGGAAAATGCTAAACGAGATCATCAAATGCTTAATTATCTAATGCAAATAGATTACTGTTTAATAGTACACAAGTAGTCACATTTATAGAAATGAGTCTATTGCGGAAAATAGAATAGTGTACCAACGATATGTGATAGAAAGACAGGATGACAACTTGAATTAAGTTCTGAAAGTCTGAGTTCACAGTTCAAGTTGGGTTGCCCAGAATGTAAGAATACGAGGCAAAGCACTTACGTTAGGGAGGGGGGAATGATAGAGGCTAGTCGCCTTCATCCAATCTCAGTGAAACACTTTGGCAGTTATTGATGGGTACAAGAGAGAAGGTCAATTGTCCTCCCTTTTGACTGGAAAATAACATGTGGCACAGACAGACTACAGTCAGAGACAACACTCAATTTTCACAGAAAGAGCAAGAGACTAAATTTCAAACAAAATGTCACTGCAGCCCTTTCTAGTGAATGCAGTACATTGCATAGCAAGTTAGAGTCGTAATACTGAGACTTAAACATGTGACACACACTCTGAAAATACTAACAAACTTCAGGTTCATAACTCAAATATTTATATACAAAGGAGATTCCTTGTAAATCATATTTCTGGGGAAAAAATGCAAATATTGATGCATGCCTGATGACCCCTTCAAACAGTTAAACACTTATGGAATATTTCCTCACTTCAGACAGTTTCTTGTGAATGAATTCCAAAATACCACTGGAATCCCTGCAAATACTGAGGTTCTCTCTGCTGAAGGGATGGCACTCTCCTTTGCTTTGAGATTAGTTTGATCATTAATGTCCAATTGAAATATTCCAAAAATGATACTGCTTTGCATTAGTAGTACACTTGGTGTAAGTTCCCCGGAAAATATATTCTAAAAGGTTTGAAAAAATTTAATACTGAGACAATGAAGAATTTTTGAACAAAATCCAAGATATTCTGAACATGTTATGTATTTTATTTTCAGCCATGTTACTTTAATGTCTTCCTAAGTTCTCCTTATCAGCATCCATATGTTTATAAGTGACAACAGGGTTCTTTACTCCAACTTCTCTAAAGGTCTATTCCATGGGTTGATGAGGCGTCATTATTCAACTTCTGAGGAAAGGTCACTTGACTGAAAGTGTTAACTCTGATTTCTCTCCATAGGTGCTGCCAGACCTGCTGAGGTTTTCCAGCAATTTCTGTTTTTGTTTCTGATTTACAACCTCCACAGTTCTTTCAGTTTTCATCATTATTCTATGTTGGATACAAGGGAATTTAACTATGGTTAAAAGAGCAGGTTTATAATCTTGTCACATTTAGTACGTGCAAATTGTTAAAAATACTACAGCAGACAGCAACTCAGGGAATTCAGGAACAGGGAGGGCAACACATTCAAGAGCAAATATTACCTGCATGCAGAATACTTTTCCAAGAGTTTATGTGACATTTAGAATGGCATTTAAATAATATGTTATCATTTTAACATTACACTCTCTGAGCTCCCCATGGCTCATTGAACTGCCATGCCAAAGCCTTTCATTTAGCGTACATGAGGGAACATTGGAAGTATCCTCTTCCAGCTTTTCTAACATTTCGGCATTGACCCACATGTCAAAAGAACCCAGTCAGCTCGCCTCATTGATATAGATTTATAACAGAGCACATTGATATTGCTGCAGTGAGTTTAACGGACTTTGAGGAGGTTTTGCAAATGTTATTAAATCGAAAACAGCCTTTGCCTACTGAATGTACAAAACATCAATTTGAAAAGAATGTCTTTTGGAATCAAATCTGATTTATTTGATTTATTTATTATCATGTGTATTTTGTTACAAAATACAGTGAAAAATATTGTAAAATGTTGTCACTCTCTGTCACTATCTTAAAACACCGAAAAATAACCAAAACATAGAATATAAAGGCAGAAAAATGAAGGAATTAAGGAAGTGTCCAACTTTAGAGAGCTTCTTGTTTCGTGCACTGCCACATACCATGGCAAGGCATGAGCCCATTCACCTCTTGATTACATCAAAGATATGAATTAATATGTTGTAAGTAACCTGTATACACATGCACAACCTCAAAATTGGATGAGCTGTTTGTTCCCTGTTTTGGTACCAATTATTCAAATCATGTCAGCTTTCTGAAAATTGATCCTTGGCCATTTCTTCAAACAGTAATAAAAACTATTTGTCAAATTTATGCTCACTGTCTTATGAGTCAGTCAAAGCTGACTACTTTTACAATCCTCATAAACTTCTATCTGACAGTTGAAAGGATGACACAAGATCTCCCCTTTTATTAACAAACTAAAAGCACTTTGACAAGCACTACTTTAATAGGAAACATACTTTATTATGTGTAGAACAGAATATTTCTCTTTAGTTTGAATTCAACTGAAAAACCCACTTCGTAGACATATTTTTACAATGTCTTTAAATGGTTCTTCGATTTCGAGACCTACTTGAAAGTGATTCTTAGCTCCTGAGGGCTTAACTTTCATTCCTTTCCCTTCCCAGCCTGACAATGTTTAAGCACAGAAGTATTGTTCATGGGTGACAGCCTTTCCTGGCAATTCTCCCTCTCACATAAGCTAGTCCAGCTTAATTTCAAATACTCATACATTTTGTCATTTCAATTTAGGCATTAATGCATAGTGAACAATTGGGTCTTTCAGGCTGTAACTGCTCTCTCTTCCCCAGATTTTGGTCGACTGCCTGTGACTATGAGTCTTTAGAATACCTTAGAAACCCTTACCCTCTCAAAGCTCATCCTCCTGACAATGTGCATCACATGGACCTTGTATCCAGGTAGGAATGGGAGTTAGCTATCTGTTAGACTCTAACTCTATTGCATCTTATATTTAAATGCATAGTTTAACTCATAACTGTTAATAGCCAGCCATTCTCAACACTTCGCTTGGAGTTTGGAAACTACAGGTCCAACCACAGTAAATACAAAAGTTGCTAACCTTTATCCAAACTTTGCACTTTCTTTCCAGAAAACAACTCTGACTTTCCTTTAATCTTTAACAGCCACATCCTGGAGGCCTGTCATTAGGCAGAATTGAGAGAAGGTCCTGTGATACCATCATTGCTACCTCAACCAAAAGGAACAGTCCAAAAACAAAACAATTGTATGAAATTTCACAGCCGTAATACTAAAACATTGAAATCATGCAGTGAAACACTGCATAGAAATTTTAAAAAATCTCAACCAGTTAGCTGCTGTTTAAGTCTCAGAACAGATACTTTATACAAATCTTGCTTGAAGGAATGTTCCAGACAACACAAAGAATGTTGCGGGCTTTTTAAGCCTGCAATTCTTAATTTATTGCAATAACACTCTTTAGGTCCTCTACAATTGTCTACAGAGAACGGCCTACATTACTTGGTTTCAGATCTGTGTACAGCTGGTAGTAATTCTGTAAAAGAGATAACAAGGTGTATAGCTGGATGAACACAGCAGGCCAAGCAGCATCAGAGGAGCAGGAAAGCTGACGTTTCGGGCCTAGACCCTTCATCAGAAATGGGGGAGGGGAAGGGGGTTCTGAAATAAATAGGGAGAGAGGGGGAGGTGGATAGAAGATGGATAGAGGAGAGGATAGGTGGAGAGGAGGCAGACAAGTCAAAGAGGCGGGGATGGAGCCAGTAGAGGTGAGTGTAGGTGTGGAGGTAGGGAGGAGATAGGTCAGTCCAGGGAAGACGGACAGGTCAAGGGGGCGGGATGAGGTTAGTAGGTCAGAGATGGGGGTGGGGCTTGGGGTGGGAGGAGGGGATAGGTGGGAGGAAGGACAGGTTAGGGAGGCGGGGACAAGCTGGGCTGGTTTTGGGATGCGGTAGGCGGAGGGGAGATTTTGAAGCTTGTGAAGTCCACATTGATACCATTGGGCTGCAGGGTTCCTAAGCGGAATATGAGTTGCTGTTCCTGCAACCTTCGGATAGCATCGTTGTGGCACTGCAGGAGGCCCAGGATGGACATGTTGTCTGAGGAATGGGAGGGGTAGTTGAAATGGTTCGCGACTGGGAGGTGCAGTTGTTTAGTGCGAAATTCTGTAAAAGTAGTTTGTAGAGCGTTATGATCAGTTGTTGGAGGAGAGGTCCCTCTCCATTTTATTTCTTTGTGAACTTGTCTAATTGTTTAGCGAGTCATTCTCCATCACATCAGAGATCTGGGATGTTGCAGATGTCCATGTAGATCACATCAATTTAAACCACAATCATTAGAATCAACAACAAATTGTGCCAATACCAGCAGTATCTCAGAATTCCAAGAGAGTTAAGGTGAGTATTGCAGCCATCACTGAGGAGGAGGTGCTGGGGAAGCTGAAAGGTCTGAAGATGGATAAATCATCCAGACCAGATGGACTATACCCCAGCATTCTGAAGGACATAATGAGGAGATTGTAGAGGCATTGGTGGTGATCTTTCAGGAATGATTGGAGTAAGAGAGGTTCCCAGACGACAGGAAAATGGCTAATGTCATACCCGTGTTTAAGTAGGGGAGGAATCAGAAGACAGGACTCTACAGGCTGGTTAGCCTGACCTCGATCATTGTTAAGATTTTAAAGTCCATTATTAGGAGTGAGATAGCAGAAAACTTGGAAGTGCATGGAGAAGTAGGGCTGAGTAGCAGAAAACTTGGAAGTGCATGGAGAAGTAGGGCTGAGTCAGCATGGCTTTGTCAAGCAGAGGTCATGTCTGGCAAATCTGTTAGAATTCCTTGAGGACGTACCAAGCAATTCAGACAAAGGAGAGCCAATTGACTTGTTGAATTACTGCCCATTCTACTGTCTGCCTTGCATTTTTCGAATTTGTTTGCATGAATTCTTCTAATGCATGGGTCACTAGGAGAAGTATTTTCTTTCTAGGTCAATCACCACTTCCCTGGTCTTCGAACATTGATTTGAAAACTTCAGAAGAGATTCATTGGCTAAACCAAACTGCTGTGATTTATTATAGGGACAAACATACATTCACACATGAGGAACTGTGAAAACAGCATTTAACCTTCAGGACAATCAATGGGCCAAAGTGCATGTCATCTAAAAGGACTTTGATAAATCTGTAGTAAAAGCAACGGGTTTGTAAAAGCCTAGGGGAATGTGAAACTTAATAGCATGCATCTTGAGCATGAAACGGTGTCCTATCTACATCCTTATTTAAAGGAAAATAAAATTTATGTCTAAATGCTCTGTCGAGTGACTGAATTAAGACCAATCACAGTGTGATATGTAGTGATATGTAGTGATATGTACCGCAGATTAGAAGGCTCATGGTATACACAAGTCTTAATTCTATAAATAATGCTTCACAATGAGCTGAATTTAATTATTCAAATTTTGTTGTAGATAATCCTTCAGTGTTTGATTTGTACAGAATGGTCTCATTTGCTTTTCCTATTAACTGGCATAAAATAGCAGAAACACATCCTTTCCTCGAATCACTGTTCTTGTATTTCCAGCAGCCTACATTCTAAAATCTACATTTTTTTTTTCTTAATGATTGGATTGGCTTGTAAAAATCTAATAATTATCTCTTTATTAGTTTAGCATTGTGAAGTCTCATTACAATTTATTTCCCTCCTGTTTTCTGTACAGTAACTGAAAATTTAGTTCTGTTCTACATTGAACTTCACAATGGTATCCGCAGTGCCAACAAGTTGAATCACATGGAGGAATTTTCCTTTCTCTGATATTGCATGCACATGTGGGAAAATAGAGCAAAAATGAAAAAGTATTGCAATTTTCCTCTTACACTTCATTTACTGGCTTCAGAATCTTATTATTGATCGGTAACTACCTTACTTCCATGCATTTGCATGTCATTAACAGCCGAACGCACCTTATTCATGCATCATTTCCAATTCTCTTCACCTTTCTGAAGAAACTACATGGCATAAGTTCACATCACACAAAGCAAAACAAGTAACTGCTCAGTAGTTTCTTGTCCTGGCCATCAGGTACCTGTATCTTCAGTAAAATGTCATTGCATTCTCCATGGATATTATCATCCTTGTCTCTCCATCCATGCATGTTGGTAGCAGCAAACTGGTAGTCTCATCACATTGTTATGACCAATCTTATACAACTTCAGTCTTTCAACACTTTACTTGGGAGCTCTGGCACACTTCTGACTTGCATGCTTCTGCAGGTCAGTTTGCTAACAGAGACACACACTCATCTCATGCAGCTACACAGGATGCACCTTACGGCTCTGAGCTTGCTTCCTTAGCATTCATTAACTTTGTGCTTACTTGGAGGTGTTTTTGGTCCACAGAGTCTTCAGTGTTCAGTTACAGGCTGCCAGCCTCTGTGGCTTGCATTGGTGTTTGGTCGGGAACATTGACCAGTCAAGGGAGTGGATATAGTACTATGCCACATCAATGTCACACGTGCAGCATGTGCCAGTAGTTTACCAGGCAAAATCAAAGGGGAATCAGTCCTTAGTGCAGTCAAATTCATTTGGCGGTATTAGCACAGTCCATCAAGGGCTTCAGTTCTGGGGATCAGCCACTGCCAGTCAGATACTTGGCCTGACGAAGACCCAAGGGATTCATGTCCTTGCAGTCTGGAGATTGGATCACAGTCAATTGTGCAGTTCGATGTAATAAATGTGGGGCTTACAAGTCGGTTGGTCTGTGGGGATAGCGGTCTGAGGATTGGGACAAATTTTCCTGCAATGATACAAACAGGAGAGAGTGTGGTACAAATGGGTGGAAGTGCGGTCAGTAATGATGCAGGAGCAGAAAAGGTGGTGAGGTGTCACCAGTGAATGATCACAAAGTGTAGAAGGCAGGAAGAGTTAGTAGTTTGCAGGATGGGGTAGGTGGAAGAGATTGAATAGATATGATGTGTGCAATAGTTGTAGTGCATAGACTTGGTGAGAGGAGTGTGCACTAGCAGAGTTAAACTGAGCGATGGCCTGTGATTGTGAGAGAATACTGTGGAGACCACTTCCTCTGGCACAACGCACAAAAGATCAGTGACCTTCGTTGGGCACTCCTGGGCATTTGTTTCAACCCAGGATACAAACTATCCTGAGCCATTATCCAGGTTGAGCCTGGCTGTGTCTGGCAGCGTAGAAAAAGGCACAGCCCTCCTCTCCAACACCCCATCAGTGAGAGCCCGTTCCTTTCTGATCCACATCCTCAGTGATGATGGATGAGCATCACAGCGTGAGGGTCAGCTCCTGGCTCACAGCGACTGATGCGATGTGCAGTTTGGCTTTCAAACATGATGCCAGTGGCATGAATGCTGCAATGTCTCAGAAGTGGTGGGCACTTCCACCTCTCCCTACTGCTCGATTCCACGAGAAGGGCACCAAAGAGCCTGGCTCCATAATTCATAAGATGAAGAACAGAAGAATGCATGCGGAAAGATATTGTGAGCCATGGCAGAAGAACATCATGAATCCCACTTCATAAATCAGCATAAATGAAAATGGGCATGTTCCGCTCATTGACTTCTACAGACCTGCAGAACTTATTTTCTTCTTCTATGAACACATAGCATGATATTCAATCAGAAATTAATGCCTGTACATACTGAATAAGTTTCTTTAAGCGGTCGGTTTATTTTTGATTCTACAGCAGTGTGTAATAAGGACGCATACGAAAATAAACTAGGAGATAATAAGACAATTAGGGGATGTGATGGCCTAGTGTATTATTGCTGGATTGTTAATCCAGAGCCCCTGGTGATGTTCTGGGGATGCATGGCAGATTGTGGAATTTGAATCCAATAAAAATCTTATATTAAGTGTTTAATGATGACCCTGAATCCATTGTTGATTGTCAGAAAAACCCAATTGGTTCACAAATATCCTTTAGGGAAGGAAACTGCCTTTCTTACTTGGTCTGGTCTACATATGACTCCAGACCCATAGCAGTGTGGTTGACTCTTGACTGCCCTTTGGGTGATTAGGGATGGGCAATAAATGCTGGCCTAGCCAGGAATGTCTTCATCCCATGAATGAATTTTAAAAAAAATCATTGTAGGTACATTCTGTTTGACATAATTATCTTCTGCAAAGACTGTATGGCGGTGAAATTTGCTTCAATTTGGTTCGATCACACTGCAGAATTTTTAGTATTGCTGCGTTGGCAGACTGGATCGCCAACTCATTTTAAAAATACAGCTGACGTTCATCCCATTAATTTTGATGGGATATAGGTTAGGTAGTTTTACAATAAGTGCAATAATCTGATCCATGACCAGGCTGCAAAGGGGGAAAGTGACAAGTCTATGGCATTACAATGCACTGTTCAGATTACACAGACATGAGCCAAAAAGATGAACGCACAATGGATGGTTTGTGGATACTGAGCTCACCTTTTCTACGTTTGAGATCTGAAGAACTGTCTAAGAAACGTTTTTTGCAATATAAAATCAATTAATTATAAAATATTAAATGGCATTAAAAAAAGAAACAGACTTCAAAGTAAATGAGGTGTGCCGAAACTGGTGAACTGTGATGTTACAGCAGGTATACCAAGAGGAGGGGTTCAAATTTAATGGTAATTTGCTGTTCTTCAAAACAGTTAACTACCACTGAATGGTAGGAGGACACAGGCACTAAGAAAAGAGTTTCACAGCTCTATTTCATCTCTTAATTTTTCTTAAGCTTAAAATATGGGATGCATGGGATCGACAGTAACTTGGCCATGTGGGTTCAGAATTGGCTTGCCCATAGAAGGCAGAGAGTAATGGTGAAAGTGTGTTTTTCTGGTTGGAGGTCCATGACTGGTGGTATTCCGCAGGGACCCATACTGGGACCTCTGCTGTTTGTGATATATGTAAATGACGTGGATGTAAATGTAGATAGGTGGGTTAGTAAGTTTGCAGACAATACAAAGATTAGCGGAGTTGTGCATAGTGTCGAAGGTCGTCAAAGGATAGAGTAGGATATAGATCACTTGCAGATATGGGCAGAAAAATAGCAGACGGAATTTAATCCGGGTAAGTATGATGTGCTGCACTTTGGGAGATCAAATGTTAAGGAAAAGTATACAGTTAATGGCAGGACCTTGAATAGCATGGATGTACAGAGGGATCTTGGGGTTCAAGTCCATAGATCCCTGAAAATGACCACAGAATTAGATAGGGTGGTAAAGAAGGCATAGTAGGCTTGCATTTATTGGTCTGGGAATTGAATGCAAGTGTCAGGATGTCATGTTGCAGCTTTGTAAGACTTTGTTTAGGCCGCATTTGGAGTATTGCATTCAATTCTGGTCACCACATTACAGGAAGGATGTGGAGGTTTTGGAGAGGTTGCAAAAGAGGTTTACCAGGATGCTGCCTGGATTAGAGGGCATGAGCTATAAGGAGAGGCTAGAACAATTTCGGTTTTTTTTTTCTGGAGTCGTGGAGGCTAGGGGGACACTTGTTAGAAATCTATTAAATTATGAGGTACATAGATAGGGTTGATGGTCAGAATCTTTTTCCCAAAGTTGAAATGTCTAATACTAGGGGACATGTATTTAAGCTATGAGGGACAATGATCAAAGGAGATGTGCAGAGCCAGTTTTTACACCGAGTGTGGGAGGAGTCTGGAAGGTGCTGCCAGGAGTGGTGATGGGGGCAGACACGATAAGGGTGTTCAAGGGACTTTTAGATAAATACATGAATATGCAAGGATTGGAGGAATATGGACCAAGGACAGGCAGAAGGGATTTGTTTGATTTGGCGTCATGTTCAGCACAATATCGGGGGCCTGTTCCTGTGCTGTACTGTTCTATGTTCCATGTTTTAAAACAAAAGCAATTCGGATATCATGATTTTTCTGCATTTTGCAGACAGACTGGCTACAAAAGCGTAAAGAGTAAGCACTCAGAATAATATAGTCTGTAATGTTTTTGGATGGTTGAAAAATAATAATTGGTTTGCTCATTAGTGAGCAATTGAGAATTTTTTGCCTACTTTTAATACAAAATATGAAGCGCCTGTCAATTTGCTGATTATGTACCAGGTTTCACATTATAAATAATGGTCAAGTTATGAAGACAAATGCAAGCCTGCCAATTATTCCTCATACTATGTCACACTCACAAGTGCAGAAATTTTCCAGGGTCCCATGTCCATTTATTAATGTAGTTTGTTAAACGACCCACACAGCCGAATATGGTTGTGGAATGTTGAATCTCTGCATCAGCATCAGCCTTAGATGAGAGGTAGCTTCCCAGGTTGGGGAAATGTTTCATGTGTCGGAGGATTTTGTCATTGATCTTCATGGAGGGATGGGCTAGAATTTGACCTTGGGTGTGTTAGTAAAGGATTAGAGTCTTCTTGAGATTGAGGCCAAGACTAATTCTTTGGTATACTTCCACAAAGGCAGCAAGTGAGCCTTGATGATTCTCTTCTGAGGCAACAGAGATGACATGGTCATTCCAAGTTTTATAACTGAGGTTCGTATCATTTTCTTCTTGGATTTCAGCCAAGTTGATATTGAATAGTTTTCTGTTCATCTTGTAGAAAATGTCCACACCACTGGGAAGCTTGTTATGGTTGTTCACAGGTAAGCCAATAATGAACATCAGTTTAGAGACAACAACAATTTTCTGAAGATGTATATACTTGGGACTTCCCTTCTCGCCTTGCCCGAGTAAGGCCATGGCAAACTCACAGTGGAAAGGAAACGCGAAGGGAATGCCTCCTAAATGTGACAGTATGTACAGTACAGTGTAAATGGGGGATATATCTGTGATTTTTGTGCTATTATGGCTGTTTTGAAACCATTCCACATATTAGTTCAGTTTTTAAATTTGATGCAGAGGAAGAGAGAGGACCGAGGAAGTGGTAGTGTTTCAAGACAGACATTTGGTTTAAAATGCACAAATGCCCTTTTTGGTCTGACATGGTCATGTGACATCCACGAGGATGCACACACATTGGAAGTGGTCACATTACAGTCACTTCAGCAGGATACAATCGAAATGAGACAGTTCACCTGTGAATACTGAACACAGAGTCAAAAGTGAAGCTGAGATCGAGTGTTTAAAGGCTGTTAAAAAAAAAGTTATTGACATCCTAAAACCTTCTGAAGAACAGAAAAAAAAATGCAGAAATTTGAAAATCCTTGAAGGTGAACATAACTTATGAATGCCGAAAGCTGAGAGTTTGCGCAATTAAAAGGCAATCGAATTAAAAACAGAAACCAGAAGAACTGCGGATGCTGTAAATCAGGAACAAAAACAAAGTTGCTGGAAAAGCTCAGCAGGTTTGGCAGCACCTGTGAAGGAGAAAACAGAGTCAACGTTTTGGGTCCGGTGTTCTGAGGAAGGGTCACCGGACCCGAAACGTTAACTCTGTTTTCTCCTCCACAGATGCTGCCAGAC
>JAHRHZ010000069.1:14422020-14452234 GCA_024137785.1 Ginglymostoma cirratum | reverse complement strand
AACTCATCACTTACGTACTCCATAGATCAACTATCAAACCAAGAGGTCCACAGCAACCCAACAACAGTTATGGAACAACAAGGTACATGGGATTGATACTCCCTGAAGAAGGAACATCATTCAGATGAATAGTCAACAACACACACACACACACACACACACACACGTGTACCATTAACAGATCTGCAGGATTTAAACAGTGTATGTGCAATGCATTTGCAGAGACTGGTGAAAATAACAACCTGTTAATGCACGAGGACAGTCATGACATATTTGGGAAACATAGTTAACTCTCACTTACAAACAATGCATGTATTTTTGTTGGTTGTTTTGAAAATGTGGATATCTGGAGTGAAATTCAATCATTTAGAAACATTCTTCTTTGTCTGCTGCAATCATATGATCCCTAGAGGTGCACACACACTAGAAATTGTCATCCTGCAGGCATTTCAATTACAATATTATAGATACAAGAGATAAAAGGTACTGCAGATGCTGGAGAATCCAAGATAACAAGGTGTGGAGCTGGATGAACACAGCAGGCCAAGCAGCATCATAGGAGCAGGAAAGCTTGACGTTTCGGGCTGAGACCCTTCATCAGAAATGGGGGAGGGGAAGAGGGTTCTGAAATAAATAGGGAGAGAGGGGGAGGCGGATAGAGGATGGATAGAGGAGAGGATAGGTGGAGAGGAGGCAGACAAGTCGAAGAGGCGGGGATGGAGCCAGTAAAGGTGAGTGTAGGTGGCGGGGTAGAGAGGAGATAGGTCAGTCCAGCACTTCCTACAGACAAAGGGGGTGGCCATGGGTACCCACATGGGCCCAAGCTATGCCTGCCTCTTTGTAGGTTATGTGGAACAATCCCTCTTCCATACCTACACTGGCCCTCAACCCCACCTCTTCCTCCGTTACATTGATGACTGCATCGGCGCCGCCTCGTGCTCCCACGAGGAGCTTGAACAGTTCATCCACTTCACCAACACCTTCCACCCCAACCTGAAGTTCACCTGGACCATCTCCAATACTTCTCTCTCCTTCCTGGACCTCTCTGTCTCCATCTCGGGTAACCACCTAGAAACCGATGTCCATTTCAAGCCCACTGACTCCCACAGCTACCTGGAATACACCTCCTCCCACCGACCTTCCTGCAAAAATGTCATCCCCTATTCCCAATTCCTTCACCTCCGCCGCATCTGCTCCCAGGATGAGACATTCCACTCCCCTACATCTCAGATGTCCTCATTCTTCAAGGACCGCAGCTTCCCCGCAACAGTGGTCGAGAACGCCCTCGACCGTGTCTCCCGCATTTCCCGTAACTCATCCCTCACACCCTGTCCCTGCAATAATAGCCAAAAAAGAATCCGCCTCATCCTCACGTACCACCCCACCAACCTCCGGATCCAATGCATCATCCTCCGACACTTCCGCCATCTGCAATCAGACCCCACCACCAAAGACATTTTTCCCTCCCCACCCTTATCTGCCTTCCGGAGGGACCACTCCCTCCGCGACTCCCTTGTCTGCTCCACACTCCCCTCCAGCCCACCACACCCGGCACTTTTCCCTGCAACCGCAGGAAGTGCTACACCTGCACCCTCACCTCCTCCATCACCCCAATCCCAGGCCCCAAGAGGCCTTTCCACATCAGGCAGATGTTCACCTGCACATCTGCCAATGTGGTATACTGCGTCCGCTGTACCCATTGTGGCTTCCTCTACATCGGGGAAACCAAGCGGAGGCTTGGGGACCGCTTTGCAGAACACTTGCACTCAGTTCGCAACAAACAACTGCACCTCCCAGTCGCGAACCATTTCAACTCCCCCTCCCACTCCTCAGAGGACATGTCCATCCTGGGCCTCCTGCAATGCCACAGTGATGCCACCCGAAGGCTGCAGGAACAACAAATCATATTCAGCCTGGGAACCCTGCAGCCCAATGGTATCAATGTGGATTTCACAAGCTTCAAAATATCCCCTCCCCCAACCGCATCCCAAAACCAGCCCAGCTCATCTCCGCCTCCCTAACCTGTCATTCCTCTCACTTATCCCCTCCTCCCACCTCAAGCCCCACCCCCATCTCCTATCTACTAACCTCATCCTGCCCCCTTGACCTGTCCGTTCTCCCTGGACTACCCCCCACAACTCCACTCACCTTTACTGGCTCCATCCCCCCCTCTTCGACTTGTCTGCCTCCTCTCCACCTCTCCTCTCCTCTATCCACCCTCTATCCGCCTCCCCCTCTCTCCCTATTTATTTCAGAACCCTCTTCCCCTCCCCCATTTCTGATGAAGGGTCTAGGCCCGAAACGTCAAGCTTTCCTGCTCCTATGATGCTGCTCGGCCTGCTGTGTTCATCCAGCCCCACACCTTGTTATCTCTATTATCGATACAAGGCTGCTTTCCGATGTTATTGACGCTCTTCTGAAGAAAATAAAATTAATAGTGATTGGAAAATGTGAATTTTCACCCCGTCAAAAGCAGCATATCAAAGATACAGAGATTGTTGGAACAGAGCAGATGGAGTGGCAAATTCTCCTTCCTTTGTACCATGCTTCACCTTTCTGTATCTTTGTAAGGATTATTTTTAAACACTTATTCAAGTAGCTTAATATTTGATAAAAACTTGCCAACATTTAGGTCAATGTTCAGCAAATTAGTTTAAAAATTAGTGCTGTATTCTATTTGGGGAACAATTAGGCTGTGGTTAGAAAAGTAAAATTTGAACTGTCGGTATTACTGAAAATTATCTGCGTTGAACAAAGTGGTGCTTTGTATTGTATAAGGAATAGTGGAACCTGAAGGCTCAGCCATGGTACAAAAAAATGCATCTTTTGGAGGAACATTGATTAGTATTCTTTCTGCAGTAGAAGTGCTCTCAGTTTACTGTAAATTTAATGAGGTCTGCAGTTCTGTCATGCCAATTTGTAAAATATATAGTGTGGCTGAAAATGGCAAGAAAAAAGACCCACAGGCATAATGGGTAGTGGGCTGAAGGTAGTTTTCGTATGATGTTGGACAGATTGGCACAACCTGGAGCAACCCCACAGTCTGTAAATCACAGGAATGTATTCAAGGACATGTCTGTGCAGTTTTTGCCCATGAGTGCAGCAGGCACAGAAAAACTTGGCAGACTGTAATTGTACTTTGAATGTTTGGCTATTTGCAGCACACTGAGGTGGAAATGTCTGCAACTGTTGTCGGTCAATGTTTGATCACATGAATTTACTTTAAATATTTTCTAAGACAGAAGAAAGAAATACAGTATGTTATGACATTGGTGAATTGGTGAGCTAACAAACTTCAGGGTTATACAAATATGAACCAGTTTATCTAAATATTCTGTTAGCGCTCATCTGCGTCAGCAACAGGAAGCTGAAACATTATTCGATATCTATTGGAGTAGTTATGGTTAAAAGTGAATCACTTGGTGGCAGATGTGAATGAATGTGAAAACTGACAAATCATTTATGTTTTAGGTAATAATTATTTTAAATAGTCTGTAAAACTATTAAAGCACCAAAATTGTACATGCAATATCATCTGGAAGTAATTTAAGGTTTGGGACGCAGTATTGTTTCAGACAATATCAACAAAATACCAGACAACCATTTGATAACACTAACTATAAGCGAGTTTGAAAATAATTACACTTACATTTGAAAAACTTTATTTTTCCATCAGTGTTTAGACAAAAAAATTAAATGATATGAGCCTGTGAAGTTTTTTTTGTGAAGTTTAAAATGCTACAGATATATTGAGCTGATGCCCAGAGAAAATGTCAAATTTTTACATCAAAGAATGTAGTTTCTGCTAATGAATAGGAAACTGTTAATTTCCCTTTTTTTTGGCAAAATGAAACGACCACAAATTACCATGATATCTCCCTCATCTCCATTTTAAGTTTGTGTTTTCCCAAGTGAATACTCCGAGTGAGTAGTTCAGATGTGGTAAATGAGATGAAGCAAATGGAGTGGCGAAAATAGCTCAAAAGCTTTAAATCTTCAGGAAAGGACAATTTATGACTCTATGTCTAGATTTTGTTGCAGTAATGACTGTGAAACTGTAAGCATTGGCCGTCATTATGCTGTTGAAATTGCCCGCAACTTTAGCAGTTTGAATATGTGCAGAACATTGCTGAAATCCAGATTTCGCTGTCAATGAGACTGCCAAGTGTACTGCAATTATAAACTGATGAGAACTTCCACTCTAACATTACTATCCTCACTGTAAATATCCTGGATAACATTAAACTTTGTTGAGTGAGCTGTAACTGTTTTTTTAATGGCCTATTGAATTCAGAATTAAAACTGAACTATCTTACCGACCCTGAAAAACTAAAGTTTCAGATATTGGAGTGGGAGTAAGTAATTCAGCCCTTGGACCTTGCTTTGTTATTCTTGATCATGGCTAATCATCCACCTCAGTACTCCATCTCCATATCCTTTGATGTCATTCATAATGAGAAATTTATCAATCTCTGTTTTGAACTGACTTAATGACTGAAATTCCACAGTGTTCTGGTTATAGAATTCCAAATGTTAGCCACCATCTGACTGAAGAAGTTACTCCTCATCTCAGTCCTAAATGGCTTGCCTTTTGTTGTGAGACTGTGCCCCTGCTTCGAGACAAACAGTCACGGGAATGGTTCATGCATCTATTCTGGCTATCTTTTAAGAATTTTGTCAGCTGTTATTGGATTACCTCTCATTCTTATAATCTCCAGATAATACAGGCCTCACCTCCTCAATATCTCCTCAAAGGACAGTTCCACCATTCCAGGAATCAGTATCATGATCCTTGGCTGCATTCCCTCTTCGGAAAAAGGGACCAAAACTGTACTCAATATTCCGGCTGCAGTCTCATCAGTGTTGTAGTAAATTAAAGCAAGACTTATTTGCTCCTGTATGCAAACTCTATTATAATAAAGACTAACACAGCACTTGTCTTCTGAACTGCTTGTTATGCTTGCATGCTAAATTTCAGGGGCTTACGAACAAAGACATCTAGGTCCCTTTGTACATCAACACTTTCTAATCTTTCACTATTCAAGAACACTATGTATCTTAATTCCTCCTACCAAAGTGGATAACTACACATTTATTGATATTATATTCAACTTTCCATCCTCTTGCAGACTTACTTCTCCATTGTGCATCACTTGAAGTCTCTTTGCATCCTCCTCACAACTCTCAGGCCCACCAAGTTCATTTCATCTGCAAACTTAGAAATTAGGGTTGACCCCCACAGCCAAAGCAGTCACACAAGTTGCGAACAACTGGGGCCCAAGCATTGCTTCTTCTGGTGCCCCATCGGCCAGAGCCCGCCAACCTGAGAATAACCCAATTATTGTTTGATGTGAAGGTGCCGGTGTTGGACTGGGGTGGACATGGTGAAAAATCACACAACACCAAGTTATAGTCCAACAGGTTTCTTTGAAAACACAAGCTTTCAGGGCCTCAGTCCTTCTTCAGGTGTTACTGAGAAAGGTAGTACCAGGCACAGAATTGATAAATAAAAGATCAAAGGTTCACACCACTGATGAGGATGTATTAAACAAACCTAAGATGCTGATAAATCTTCAATCAGTTAGAAGGATTTAAATGGTTAATAAGTAGACATAAATCCCCAAATTCCTTTCAAGTCATGGTCCTGAGAGAACTAAAGGTTTTATCAGTGTAAAGAAGGGGTGACATTTTAGGTCAGACAATGCGTGTTAGGTGTGAGGCCTTGTTTAGAATCTGTTTGTGTTTTAGTTTGGAATCAGATTGGTTTTATTTCTGAAGGAGGAACTTATAAAACACCACATTGACTGACTGCTTTTTGATCAAAATAAATGTATCTGCAAATACAAATTCACCCCATAGATTCATATGTGTGTGTGTGTGTGTGTGGAGGGAGAGGGAGAGAGTGTGTGTGCGTGGGGGGAGAGGGAGAGAGTGTGTGTGTGTGGGGGGAGAGGGAGAGAGTGTGTGTGTGCGTGTGTGTGTGTGTGTGTGAGAGAGAGAGAGAGGGAAAGAGAGATAGTGTGTGCATGAGAGAGAATCTGTGAGAGAGTGTGTATGTCTGTTTGTGTATGTGTGTCAGAGATAGTGGGTGTTTGAGAGAAAATCCGTGAGACAGTGTGTGTGTGAGAGAGGATCTGTATGTGAGACAGAGTGTGTGTGTGTGTGTGTGTGTGTGTGTGTGTCTGTGTGTGTGAGAGAGAGAGAGAGACAGTGTGTGCGTGAGAGAGGATCTGTGTGTGAGTGTGTGTAGTGTGGTGGGTTCACCTGTCGTGTGACATAAACCCAAGATCCCAGTTGAGGCTGTTCTCATGGGAACGGAACTTGGTTATCAGCCTCCGCTCTGCAACTCTGCGTTGTTGTGTATCCCAAAGTCCGCCTTGGAGGATGTTTACCTGAAGATTCAATACCGAATGTCCTTGACCGCTGAAGTGTTCCCCAACTGGAAGGGAACATTCCTGTCCGGCAATTATTGCACGGTGCCCATTCATCAGTTGTCATAGTGTCTGCGTGGTGTCACCAACATACCATACCACAGGGCATCCTTCCCTGCAGTGTATGAGGTAGACAACATTAGCGGAGTCACATGAGTATCACTCATGTACGTGGTGGGTGATATTTCCATGTGTGATGGGAGTGTCCATGTTGAAGATCCACACTATACCACACTACACACACATACACACACAGACACATGCATGCATACATACACACACACTCACTCACACAAACACACGCATACACTCTCTCTCTCTCTCACACAAACACACACACACACACACGTGAATCTATGGGGTGAATTTATATTTGCAGATACATTTTGTTCAGTCAGTCAATGTGGCGTATTATAAATTCCTACTTTAGAAATACAACCAGTCTGACTCCAAACTAAACCACAAACAGATTCTAAACAAGGCCTCACACCTAATATGCATTGTCTGACCTAAAATGTCACCTCTTCTTTACACTGATAAAACCTTTAGTTGTCTCAGGACTGTTACTTCAAAGGAATTTGGGGATTTACATATACACATGAATCAATTAAAACCTTCTAACTGATTAAAGATTTAACATCATCTCAGGTTTGTTTAACACATTCTCATCGGTAGTGTGAACATTTGATCTTTTACTTATGAACTCTGTGTCTAATACTACCTCTCTCAGTAACACCTGAAAAAGGACTGAGGCTCCAAAAGCTTGAGTTTTCGAAGAAACCTGTTGGACTATAACCTGGTGTCATGTGATTTCTGACCAATTTTTGTTTGACAGGGGAACAAGACTGGCTGTTTAATGTTTTGGGATTTAGATGTTTGCAGTGAGATTAAGGGAGATGTACAAGTAGGGGATTTGAATTACTGATTAGTGAGAATCTCACAGCTGTCCTGAGGTAGGAAACCTTGGAGGTTCATCCATTAAGGCCATGTGAGTAGAGCACAGAAGTAGGAAGGGTAAATCACTTTGATGGGGTTGTACTACAGGCATCCCAACAGGCAGTGAGAGATGGAGGAACAGATATATGGACATATTATGGAAAACCATCATAAACCATAAAAAACAACAGGATTGTTGTGATGGGTTATTTTAACTTCCCCTATATTGAGTGGGACTCCTTTAGGGCCAGGGCCTTGGCTGGAGGGCGGAATTTATTAAGTCATTCTAGAAGAGTTCCTTGAAGTCAGATGTAAATAGTAGAACTATGGGAAGGGCCGTGCTAGACTTAGTATTGAGGAATGAGTCTGGCTAGGTGATCAAAGTTTCAGTGGGGGTGCATTTCGGGAACAGAAACCATAATTCCGTAATTTTTAAGTTATTTATGGATAAGAACAAGATTAGTTCTTGGGCGAAAGTACAAAAATTGGGGGAAGGCTAACTATGACAATAGGAGGCAGGAACATGGGAAATGTAGGTTGGGGCGGTTGTTTGAGGGTAAATCCACAGCACACATGTGGGAATCTTTTAAAGGCCTGTTGATTAGACCCCAGGACCAATATATTCTGGTGAAAATGAAGGACAAGGATGGCAAGATTCGGGAACCTTCGATGTCAAGAAATTGTGAGCTGGGTCAAAAAGATAAATATTTAGGAAAACTGAAGATGGTAGAAGGTAAAGAAGGCAGGAAAGAACTTAAACAAGAATTTAGGAGGGCTAAAAGGGGTCATGAGATGTCCTTGGCAAACAGGACAAAGGAAAATTCCAATGCTTTTTACATACATGTAAGGAGCAAGAGGTAGCTATGGAAAGGATAGGTCAACTTGAGGACAAAGGAGGGAATTAATGGATGGAGCTGGAGAAAGTGGGTGAGGTCCCTAACAAATCCTTTGAATCGGTATTCACAGAGAAGAACAACATCATGGACGGTGAATCTCAGGACACATATGTTGCTACTTTAGGGCGTATAAAAAAGATAGTGTTAGGTGTTTTGAAAAGCATTAAGGTGGGCAAATCCTGAGGATCTGATGGGATCTATCCCAGAATGCTGAGGCAAGTGCGGACATTGCTGGCACCCTGTACAAAATCTTTATATCCCCTTTACTCACAGGAGAGGTCCCGGAGGACTGGAGAAAAGCTGATGTTGTTCCTTTGTTTAAGAAGGGCAACAGATAATCTGAAATTACTGGTGAGCCTTATGTCAATAGTAGGGAAATTACTGGAGAAGATCCTTTCGGGTAGGATTTCCTCACATTTAGAAAAAATGTGAACTTATTAGCAAAAGGCAGCAGAACTTTGGGTGGGAGAGGTCAAATCTCACAAACTTGATTGAGGTTTTTGAGGAAATGCCAAAAATATTTTTGAAATTCACAATGTTTCACTGTAAACCACCTCACTTCAATTTAAGTAAAAAATTCTGAAGCGAGTTGCATGGCATTGGTGGAGGTTGAATCAAAGCTCTCCTATTTTTGAAATTTAGTCCAAACAGTGATTCAGTCTATTGCTTTGTCAGTAAGTGATCAAACCAATTAACAAGACAGGGAGCACTTGTGAACGTGCTGAGATACAGCAGTGATGTTGATGACAGCTAGCAGAAAAATCAAGCATTAAGGGAGGACGAAGCAAACTGAGTGGAAAGATCAAAAAGACAAAGTTAAATGAAGTGACAATTGCAAAGAAAAAGATATTTCAAGCTTACTATTCACTCTCTTTTATTGTATTTGAATACTTAATTGGTTTTGTCAGTACAGACATACTAATGTGCACGTTTTTTTGGCAAATTCATGAACAATTGCATTGCCAAATGAGTACAAGCTTATCTTTTCCACAATTACCTCTACCCAACTGATCTAATCTCTATCTTAATGTCCGTCACTCCTTCCTGTCATTACTTCTAGTACTTCTAGTTATCACATGTTTTTATTATCTAATATCTAAATTAAAAATTTCCTCATAGAAGCTGTCAAATTGGCCCTTTGCATCAAACAGCTGTACATGAAGAAAATAATAAAAATAATAGTCATCAGCAAGTTAATGCTGAACTTATTAAAAGACTGAAATTTGAGATTTAATAAATTGTGACAACCAATTAGGAAACAACGTTTCTTTCTTTGGGTAAGACTCGACATTTGCAAATCTGTTGTTGACCATAACTGAGTAAGCTGATTAATATATGCTGAGCTATTCCTACAAGATAACATCATGGCCAGATTCCTTTGTGGCTATTAAGAGAAAGCAATGTCAGCAAGAGCGATTTCTACATCATCTTTAGATTCCTGAGCCATTCGTTAAAAAAAAGTTAGCAAAAATATCTCCAGCTGGCCTAAACCAAATGGTCCGCAGTACACCAGCATTTCAAAGCCCAACAATGTGTTCGATGAAATAAAGTAATATTTGGTTTGAGTTCCTTTCATTTTGAAAGCTTGCCCAGAGAAATAACTCATTAAGAGATCACAAACATTGGGTAGTATTTAACAGATTTAATGGGAATCTCGTCTGTTGGCTGGAGACCTGGTTGTAGCTCCACGTTGTTTATTTATTTAGCATTCCTGAAAAGAAAGTGCCATCAGAAGTCCCATTGGACTGTGATGGCCTTTCTCTGAGACCAAGGCCTTACAGGAGAAGTCCCATCCACTCAGAAGTATTGGCTAATCCAAGTCAATAACTCTTCGTTGTTCAACAGCGCCACTGGCAAAGCACTAGCTGCTGCCAGAATTACACTCACCTGGGGCTGAAGCTCACTGACTAACACAGGAACATGTCAATGTTGTGGGAAGAGAGCCATTGATAGGAAGGATTTGGCAACAAGGGCAGAGAGAACATTGAGTGGAACCCCCGCTTTTGATGCCTGGTCCCTCAGTCATGCACAGTGTGCCTTTTAACAAGGATTCCCAATCTCAACACTTGCTGGGAGCCCACTAGCAATGTTGACAGGGTTTCTTTTTCAGCTCACTGGATGCTGAGACCCCATTCAGCCAGTGGGTGAAAACACAGACAATTGGTAATGGGACAGATTGGCTATGCGCAGGCCTTTGCCCCGTGCACTTAACCGTCGTGTCCACCTGTGATCCTCCAACAGATCAAATGATCACCCTACCTTCAAACTCACAGCAGGGGAGAGCATTAAATTCAGCCCTTTGTTTAGATTGTACATTCTTCTTCTACAGAACAAGATCTTTTGAGATTTCTCCACCAAAACTAGTTCTGCAAAATTGACCACATCATGAGCCAATGTTGTTTAAGGCCCATTTGACAAAATTATTTCTGGACAACATTCAATATGTAATGATTTCAGTCAATGAAATGACAATATATAATTTGTGTAACATCATATTTATCTGTTGGCAAGTTACATCGCAATTATGAATTCCTGCATTTGTATTGTTCGCAATGCCTTAGAACTATAGAATTGTAAGAACTTCCAAGAGAATGTCAACCTTCTTCATTCTATTTTATGGGTAAGTCTGGCTTCAGGGAGATCCACATAAGATTGAACATAGATTGGGAAGGGAGAATGCAGAGCAGTGGTGGCCCAAATTATGTTGATACCTTCTGAAGAAATGCTAGATCCTGAAAGATCTTATCACAGTTACGTTTTCAGGAATTCTTCGTATTTATTGCCAGTGATGCTATGCAGAGAGTGTAGGTTGCACATTGCAATCAAACTTTGCTGAAACTACCAATTGGTTCTCTCTGTTCATAGTTACATCTTGATATGCATGTTCAGGACAATGCTCCTGAACAGGTGAATACTTCAGCCGTGCAGTGGTACACAACTGAAATGGAAGTAGGCAGGGTAAATTTACAATTTTCATGCTAATTCCACTGAACCCATCACCCTCCTCCTCAATGTTTTTATTTTTAAAGATGTAATTCCATCGTCATTTCTGTGGCATAAACTGAACCACAATACACTTTATACAGTCCCACAGTACAGTCTCTGTGCACAACAGAGGAATATATTTGTTAAAGATAATTCACATTGACAGGACATTTACTAGAATAGGAGCAAAGCTTGGCTACGAGTATGAAGTTAATGTTGTCTCAATTTTACAGACTGAGTTTATTGCTTATTGAGAAACATCGAATAGCATGAGTGAATATGAGCAGTCCTGAGTCTTGCTTGCCTTGGGGTAACTAGCCCTTGCCTGTCATCTGTCACCATCTGATCAGTACACAGCTGCCTTAGATCAAGCATTTATCAACCAAGAATATAAGCTCACCCAAGGTATTGTGCACTAAGAACAGACTGGACTTTTTATTTTCATCTCAGAATCAGTCGTGCGTATGTACTATTCTTGTAAACTGAAGGTAGGATAAATGGCTAAAGGATGAGATCAAGCCTGTTAGCTGTCTAGCTCAGCATGAGTTTGGCAAGGTAATAAAGACACACTGCATTTTTGTTATTTTATCAAACGTTGACGATTTTTGACTCAATTCCAGAAGTATTTTTTTAAATAAACAAATTAAAACGTCCATCACACATTGAACTGTGAATACAGTCTTTCCCATACTGTCTGCTATTGAATCTTGCACAATTTAAGGTACACCGAAGAGACATGTGCAATGTTTAAACATGTACAAAAGTAACGTTACAGGAAAATATAAACAATACTTTGGATTATTTTGATGACATTTAGAACAAGTTAATGTAGCCAACTTTAAACAGAACTTTCACATCAATAGAAACTTAGAAAATAGAACAGGAGTAGGCCATTCAGCCCTTTGAGTCTGCTCTGGTACTCAATAAGACGAGGGCTGATCATCCTGATCAATACCCTGTTCTTGCTTTCATCCTGTTTCCTTTGATCCCTGAGACGTATATCTCCATCTTGAAAACATTCAGTGTTCTGGCCTCAACTACTTTTCTGTGGCAGAGAATTCCACAGGCTCACCACTCTCTGGGTGAAAAGATTTCTCCTCATCTGAGTCCAAAATGGCCTACCTTGTATCTTTAGAATTGTCAATAAACAATTCTATTTTAAAAATTGGCTGGTAATTAGATATGGAAATATTTCAGATCAGAAAAGATACATATTCATCCACAGGAAATATTCCAGAATTTCTTTTGAAATCAGATTTGTATTCAATGTTGCAAATTATTGATAATTCCACTTTTTTGTGCATTTACCCCAATAACAGCAGCATATCAGCAGCAATTTTATACTGTCCAGTTGTGGGTGGCACTGTCTGTCTGAAATCGGCTTTTCTGTCCATGAATTCAAAATGACCATCATGATGTGGCACACAAGATGTTGCAACCAACACGCATGTGACAGAAGTTCAACAGCTTGGGCATACTGCAAACAATTACTGCTACATCATCCAGGAGATTTGTAACAAATCCGATTGCAACTGTAAGTACACCATCAATTTAACTAGGAATACTGACATCCTGAGCTGCCATGGCAATGTATTGCAAATATGTCCGTGAAAGGGCCAAAGGACAACTGGCCAGCTATGTGAGAGAGACATTATGTGGTTGGCTGGCTCACCGAGCTGGTTCGTCATTATTCCGCAGACGTTTCATTACCCTGCTGGGTAACATCATCAGTGCAGCCTCCGATGAAGCGCTGTTGTGTTTTCCCATCTGTTATTTAAACACTGGAGCTTGTTGAGCTGGATTACCTTACTTCCGGTTTCCCTTCACAGTGGAGTGTAGGTGGGGTTGAGCTGTATGTGTTTGTTGATGGCTTTATTCATGGAGTACCAGGCTGCTAGGAATTCCCGTGTCTGTCTCTGTTTAATTTGGAAGGTTTTCTTGGGGCCTGGGATCAGGGTGAGGGGGGAGGTGTAGAACTTCCTGCGGTTGCAGGGAAAAGTGCCAGGGGTGGTGGGGCTAGTGGGGAGTGTGGAACGGACGAGGGAGTGCCACAAGGATCAGTGCTGGGTCTACTGCTTTTTTGTCATTTATATAAATGATTTGAATCTCAACATAGGAGGCATGGTGAGTAAGCCTGCAAACAACACCAAAATTGGAGGTGTAGTACACAGCGAAGAAGGTTACCTCAGATTTCAACGGTACCTTGATCAGATGGCCAATGGGCTGAGGAGTGGCAGATGGAGTTTAATTTAGATCAATGTGAGGTGCTGCATTTTGGAAAGGCAAACCAGGGCAGGACTTATACACTTAATGGTAAGGTCCTGGGGAGCGTTGCTGAACAAAGACACCTTAGAGAGCTCGTTCATAGTTCCTTGAAAAGTGGAGTCGCAGATAGATAGGATAGTGAAGAAGGCATTTGGTATGCTTCCTTCAGTACATTGAGTACAGGATTAGGAGGTTGTGGTTGTTCAGGACATTGGTTTGGCCACTCTTGCAATATTGCGTGCAGTTCTGCTCTCTCTCCTTGTGAAACTAGAAGGGGTTCAGAAAAGATTTATGAGGATGGTGCCGGAGTTGGAGGGTTTAAACTACAGGAAGAGTCTGAATAGACTGGAGCTATTTTCCCTGGAGCATTGGAGGCTGAGGGGTGACCTTATAGAGGTTTGTAAAACCTTGAGGGACATGGATAGGGTAAATAGGCAAGGTCTTTTCCCCAGGGTGGGGGAGTCAAAAACTAGAGGGCACAGGTTTAAGGTGAGAAGGGAAAGATTTAAAAGGGACTTAAGGGGCAACTTTTTCACGTAGAGAGTGGTGCATGTGTATGGAATGAGCTTCCAGAGGAAGTGGTAGAGACTGGTACAATTACAACATTTAAAAGGCATCTGGATGGTATATGAATAGGAAGGGTTGAGAGGGTTATGGGCCAAATGTTGGCAAATGGGAAGAGATTTATGCTGGATATCTGGTGAGCATGGACGAGTGGGACTGAAGGGTCTGTTTCTGTGCCATATATTTCTGTGACTCTATGACATGCATATGTCAGGCAGCGACAATCTGTGTTAAGAGAGAATCTGATCCTTGTCTTGATATTCACTCATATTAACATCATTGAATCGTCCATTATCAACATCCTGGGGCTTACCAATGACCAGAGGTGAACTGGCCTAGCTATATAAATACAGTGGCCACAACAGCAGGTCAGAAAGTAGGATTTGTGTAGCAAATAACTCACGCCCTGACACTCCAAAATCTGTCTACTATCCACAATGCATACGTCAAGTGTGTGATAGAAAATTCCTGACTTGCCTGGATGAGTGCAGCTCGAATGACATTCAAGAAGCTTGACACCATCCAGGACAAAGCAGCCAACTCAACTGGCACTACAACTACAGATACTCATTCTCTACACCACCCACGCTCAGTAACAGTAGTGTTAACCAATTTACAAGCAGCACTGCAGAAATTCACCAAGGATTCTGGAAGAACAGTTTCCAAACCCATGACCACTTCCATCTAGAAGGATATGGGCAGCAGAATGGGAACACCGCCACCTGCAACCACCAACTTCACTGGAATGGCAGACATAGATAATAAATTTCAACATCACTCCCAAAGCACCGGACTCAGCCTTTGATCAACAGAACAAAGAGTCCAAGAGGACCAAAATCTTAAGACCGAGACTAATGTAATGGTGTACCAGGCAGCAGGATCCCAATCCTCTTATATGCTTTGGAAATTTGGATGGCCTACAGCTGCATTTCAATGTATTGGAGAAGTATCCCAATCCTTTGCAACATCATCTAACTCACTTGGCAAGAAAGTTGGTCCATCTTTGGAGCATCCTCTCCAAGGACATCATCCCCAGCATCAAGGCACAAACCATTCAAAACCAGCACTGCTGGGCAAGGCATTCAACTAATTGCCTGACACCAGTGAATTGCTCCACTCACAACTTGGTTACGACAAGAAATTCCCATCTGATCAATGGAACAGCTTTAGTGTTATGTATGGAATATTCCTGAAAAGATCAAACATCCCCTGACTCATGCAAATTTCTGACGTAACTAACATGGAGAATTTTCGAGTAGGTTCTGAAAACATTGAGCGACTTCGTTGTGAACACAGAAAGGCAAAGTCGCAGCATCAGAGTGAGTGCACAAACCTCCAAAATTTATTTACACAACCCTCCAAGGGTTTGCTGCTCGTGCACTGAATTTCGCAGCTATCTCAGAACCCGTCGAATCAGAGTGGAAGCATTTCGAACCCAAGGACCTGCCTAAAAAGAATAGTTCATTCATTATAAAAGTTCTTCATTAGTGTCCCTCAGAGAAAGAAGCTGACGATACTTAGCCTGCAAGGCTTGTGGTATACTCCGGTCCATTGTCATCTGAAGATGCTAATCTGTTTAACCATGTTCTCAATTCCTTTGATTATTAAGGGCAGTTTCCCGAAGTGTAGATTATTAATGTAAGTCACAAAATGTACTGAACAAGTCCTGATATTTGGAGATTTCCATTATTCCTCCCATCTGAAAAATAACAATTCACCACTTCTCTCTGTTTCCTTTCATCTCGTCACCATTGCACCATATTGTCACTGCCTCTTTTGTTCCATGGGCCTTGACATTGCTGACAAGCCTATTATGTGGCAATTTATCAAACACTTTTTGAAAATCCATGCACCCCACATCGACTGCATTGACCTGATTTTCACCCTGGTTTTCCATGATTATTCTACTCTTGTCTGAGTGAGTGTTCATCTTGTTTTTGAATTATCAATTCTAAAAGCTTTCCATTGAAGTTAAACTGACTGTTGCTGAATTTGCTGAATTGACCTGTACAATCTTTTTGAATAAAACTGTAATAATTGCAATTCAAGATGTCCTCTGGAACTATTCACAAAGCTGAAGCAAAAAAAATGATTACGGCGAATAATTCCACAATTTCTACCCTCACTTCCGACTGAAGCTCAGATGCAATGATTTGGTCACTTAACAGCATTAGGTCACTGGGTCAAAAACTTGGGAATCTCCTTAAATCTGCACAGACTATACCGATATCACATGGACTGCAGCAGTTCAAGAGGGTAGCTAGCCACTACCTTCCCATTGCAATTAGAGATGGACAAGAAATGCTGACCTAGCCAACAAAGCCCACATCCTGCATTAAAAACAAAGTACAGCCAGCCTTTCTAATATATCCTTTTGGTTAGCCCATCAAACATTACAGCCGCCTTCTCCTTCACTTAATCTTTCACATTAAAAACTGAGTTTAGGCTTTCCAAACTTCCTTCAATCAGAGAACTACTCTTTGTTTTTATGCCTTCATTTTGCAGTGAATCCAAGTAACAGTTCTATAACACAATCCCAAACCCACCTTCATAAATAACAAAATTGTTACAGAATGAACACCAACACAGATCAATTGGTACAAGAATGAAAAGCATTTTGAATAGAATAAAATCTGATATCCACTAAACCAAAATATTAGTTTCTGTATCATCTGAAAAAGAATAACTTACATGACATTCGTGGGATTCTGATTTGAGCACTGCTGATTCCGTCACCACCGTCACTGAATGTCTTCACTTCAATGATATAATCAGCGTCATCGGGGAGTAGAAGCTCCACTGATGTGTTGTTGGTTTCTATCACCTTTGTGCTGCTTTGTCTGTTATTTCTGTATAAAACCTGTAAAGGTACACAGCAGACACAAGAGTTATTCATAAAACAAAGCCAAAGATTTAACTGGCAGCGGAGAACAACTCACATATATTTGTCATTCAGATTTTCTCTTCACCTTACAGAAAGACAGATCATAGATATACTTGGATCCGTCATGTTTTGAAGGTGCTTGCATTGACAGAGTTAAACAAGACTCACTTCATTAATTTGGAGCCCAAGTCCCACCATAGGGAAACTGATAGCCTACTGAGAGGTGATACAGCAAGAAGAAAAACAAGTGTCCACATTTTTTGAAGGGTCTTGATAATGTAGAGCCCTCCTTATAAAAATCTCATTATTAAAACAATAACATTAATCCCCTTTTGTTTGTACTTCTCGGGGATGTCATAGTTAAGACCGTTCCAGATGCGTTCACATTTGGTTTCATCGCTTTGGTGAGTTTTGCTGAAATGAAGGATGTTTACAGTCAGGAATGACTACTTCCTTTTTCAAACTTTGCTCTCAGTACCATCCTGGATCATTCTAGACATTTTGTGAATTAGTTTCTGGGTCAAGTTCACTCTAAGCATTCCACTAATGGACCTTAAATTAAGACTGTGACAGTATGACATCTTTAAAAAACCATAATTTTTCTGTTCATCAGCATTCAGATATCTTGTATCAGCATCAAGTGTTTCCCAGTCTATATTGCATGGTCAAATACAAGGTGGGGCTTTATTTTCCTTGTCACATTTTGGCACAAGTGTCCCATTCTCTCCATTGCTTTGATGCTTTTGGCTTCTCTTCATCAGATTCACAATTAGCAAAGTTCCAAAATTTGTAGTTGAGGAATGAAGCATACTTTAGCTGAGAAACATGTGAAGGAGTCATGCTCATCTGATGATGTTCACATGATGTTGTTCCATTTTGAGCTTGACATCAATGTGAATATCAAATGTTGACAGAATGCTTTTTCAGGAGATAGTAACATTTTGTAAGAACACAATCCGCTAATTTGAATGGATCTTCAAATGAATTATCTTCAAAAAAATCACATCAGTCAACTTTACAAGGTATTCGCACTATTTTTGACCAGTTTGCTGTACCACATATAATTTCAGAGACATCAACACAGCCATAGCATAGAGACTCAGGCTTTCTGTGCATGTTGCCAACTTGAAATCCGATAAATGCACCAGAACTGATTTATATTCATCCATTTTTCAGTCAGTCTCTGGTGTTATTAAGCACTGTAGCAGTTATCAGACCTTCCCTTGTGTTTAGAGTATTCCTGAATACATGCAAAACCGTCTTGATCAGCTAGTTTGTGTAAAGTATGAGCATGTAGAGTGTACAGCTGAGGTTGCTGAAATCTTTGCTAGTTTGCACATGGAATTATCGCTTGTGTTCAAATTAATGTTAAAGTATTGGTATAAGTACATTGTAAAAGTAAATGTATCAGCAGCCTACAAATTGATATTCATTCCTACAGCTCAGTGACAGTGTCACCAAATCAGAGAAATGACTAATAGTGTGGGGTCCACTGATGCCACAGATCAATTATAGTGGATTTACTATATCTATTATCCATCTATTTAATTCAGCAAAATGGCAACAGGAATAGGCATTTGCCACAGGTCTGACTTACTTGGAAAATGGAAGCATATTGCATGAAGGGAACAATAGTGACTTGATGGATGTTGCCTCACTTGCTCAGTATTTGTAGAATTGACTGCTTTTATCTCTGATTTCCAGGCAGTTAAAAAAAAATCTCAACTGCAAGTTCTTTGAAGCAAAAACTTTTGTGGTAAACTGTCACAGAGTTATTAGAGTTGTACTGTAACTAATAAGAGTGCCACTTTTTTTTTTGGTTAGTGCAATGCTGTAAAGTTGATAAACATCACTGGTTGGATAAAAGTGCTGTCAGATGGATGGATTTGATGTTGGCACCAGCTCTTGCTTTACATCTTATCCGTTAATCACGAGGTGAACATGTAACACTGGATACCATCCCTTTGTCAACATGACAGACTGATAATCTTGGGGGTCATACAACGTACGTGTGAAACGGTGGACTAAAGTGATACCATACTGATGTTGAGCAGTGGAAGGTGAAGCTCTCTGCCCTGTTTACTGCAACCTCAGGTTTCCGATGCAATGTAGGCAAGGAGCCACAGGAAACACCTAAAAAAGACCTTTTGTAAAGCCTGAGTTGTAACTCCTGAGCTAATTACAAACTCAAATGAAAAACCCGACGTTCTTATGTTCCAGTAATGTGATTGTGTTTATGTCAATGTTAATATCCTGAACTACAGTTGAACTTTATCACAAAGATGAGAAAAAAGTCCCACAGTAACACAAAAGTGGACTGGGTCACGAAGGACTGAACCCAATTAGACAAGCACACTGCACACAAGAGAAATCATATGCTTTAAGAAGCAAGAATGGAATTTGAATCTCCACAATACCTTTCATAAGTATATTGAAATGTCTATCTATGGAGGACAATGTCGGTATGAAGTGTTAAATTGATGATAATTTACCAGCTCAGATGATAGTACAGCCTCATTTCTCTCTCAATTTTCTTAAAACTAGATGCAGTCAAATTATATGCAACAAGTAGTGTAGAGTGCTGATCCCCAGATTGTTCTAAATGTGACAAGTCGACAAAACAATAAAATGAATAAAGAGTAATTCTGTTGGCAACCTGCAACAGAAAGATTCCATCAGACATATATAAAGCTGATGAGTTTTGCACTCAATGAATGAATAGTTTTATTGTCAAAGGTATTTGGAAAAATACAGCGAAGAGTGTTTTGTCGTCACAATCTGGCACAATTTTGGACTACAAAATGAATAAAAAGAAATTACTTAAACAAAGTTCCACCTTCTGTTCAGTTGACAGAAACATAAGAAATTCCTTTGTAACAAGCCCTTGTAATAAGGACCAAGAAATAATGTTCAACTTTACAGTCCTTTTGTCAAGCACAGCTTCAGGTTTTCATAGAATCCCTACAGTGTGGAAAAGGGCCTTCAGCCCAACAAGTCCATACCGACCCTTGAAGCATCCCACCCAGACACATCCCCCTATAACCCAACTAATCTACACATCCCTGAATACTACGAGCAATTTAGCATGGACAATCCACCTAGCCTGCACATCTCTGGACTGTGGGAGGAAATCGGAGCACCCGGAGGAAGCCCACGCAGACACGGGGTGAATGTGCAAACTCCACGCAGACAGTCACCCCAGGGTGGAATGGAACCCGGGTCCCTGGTGCTGTGAGGCAGCAGTGCTAACCACAGAGCCACTGTGCCGCCACCGTTTTCTTCGTGTCTCCGGGGTTTCTATAAGGTATTCTGGTCTCCAGATGCAATGAGTCCCCATTCCTGGTTCAACTGATGCCCCAGGGATTCCTGGCTCTGCTGCCGCCACCTTGCTGACATCGTGAGCAGGACCCCACTCCAGGCCTACCACAACGACGAGTCACCGCTGTAGCCACCGCCTCGCCATCTTTGCCATGAGTCCTGCTCCAGCCTCCTCCCGAGCGACTCCTCTTCCGCAGCTGCCAAGAAGACGATGACGAAAAAGAAAGAGGAAGAAAAGGGAAGAAAAAGAGGGATGCAGCCAAAATGAAGCAGAATGACTCAGGAGCTCAAACTTTACCTATCTTGTCAGCGCCGCCATCTTGGGAACAACCCAGGTTGTGATGGTTTGGTATTTTTTTCAGCATCACCCAAGATATCTTTAGAAGGGCATGCACTTTCTGATACAAGCTCTGCTTTTCAAACTGTCAATTGGTAGTCTTATTGATTATTAGATGTACTTACTTTATATCCTGTCACTTCTGATTCATTTTCCATAGCTTTGACATGATCCCAGTTTAAAACAACTCTGGAGCTGGCTGATTCCCACCATATTTTTCCAGGTGCTTGACTTGGTGCTGTGAGACAGTGAAACAATGAGCAACATATCAGTGAAAGAGTACCACATGTGACAGGAGCTTTGAATTAAATGCGTGCTCGTATTCAAAAGTACAGTGACACAAAACTGACGTCTACCTCTCCAGGTTAATGCACAAGATCCTACGTGCTATTTGAAATGGAATAAGTAGCCTTGTTTGATGATCAACCTGAGTCAACCTCACCAACATGGATAAATTGGCCCTTCATCCATCCACACTTGGTGGAACTTTGCTCACACACAGCAGTAACAAGACTTCAAAATGAAATGAATTTGGCGTGAAACATTTTGGACTGAAAGCAGCTATATCATTACAAAATCACAATGGCTTCCTTTAGTTCATAAACACAAGATTATCACTTTCCGCTTTACAAAAACAAATGTTGGAAAACCAAAATACAAACAGAGCAGGTTGACATGTGAGGTTGCTGTTCACAGAAGCATCTTGGTCAAGATGATCTTCACAAATTCAGCCACCAATACATATTTATATCAACTACTTCAGTTGAAGAAATTGCAGGCTTTTACTATTTTGACACTCATTCAATTGGGTGTGGGAGGCACAACTTGAAGATCCATTTACAAAACATTTCAGTATTGAAGTAATACGTACGTGGTTTCCGAGTTGTGACATTAACTGGAGAGCTCGCAGGTCCAGTTCCAGCACTGCTGTATGCTTTAACCATCAGGTAATACAGTGTGCTGCCCTTCAATCCCGTGACCTTTGCTGAAGTAATGTTTCCATTTGATCTCAGTTTATCTGCTGTCTCTTCATTCTCATCATCTGCCCAATACCAAATCTTAGGAACAAAATATAAAAAGATCAAGGAATCAACAGGAATTAATCAGAAGCAGCTCAACACCCTGCCACAAAACAAGAAGTTCGACAGAAAACTGAAAAGACTGCATCAAAACTGATGCTTGTGCTGCAAAAGCTGAACGCATTACCACAATCGATACATTCAAGAGAGACGGTGATTGATAGCCTTCTGCCACTATTCACAACTCATCTAATAAAACCGTGATTGTGAAACAAATTGGAAAAGATGACCTGTGGCCTATGAAATTCTGTGATCTGTAAACTCCGGGGGCCTGGTTTTCTGAGGAATGGCTATCTCACACAGATTGCCACTTCATTGCTTTTTTTAAAGACACTAAAGAGCTCTGCATTTCTGACAGGAGGAGATCCTGATTAGGGATCCTTCAGCAATACAGAGCCATGCTTCCATTCTGATAGGTCTGTTGTCATGAAGAAGAGTTGGGGAATGGAAACCACATTCCCTTCATCACAGAAGTCAGGTGCTGTATTCTAAAAGTTAAAGGTCCAGCATTAAAGACTGGCACTTTTACAGCTGCTTTGACAGGATGGTGTCTCAGGTCAAGGCTTGGGAAAATGTAAAAAATTCTGGAAAAGGTGAAGACCTTGTGGAAGCTGTAGGTCAGTTTCTAGTTACTCAGGTGTTATGCTAGGTATTTAGGAGGCTCACTATTCCTGAGTAACTATTTCCCTAACTGCAACAGAGGCCTCTGAATTCTCCAATTTATTTGGAGACTTTCAGCGGGGGTCAATGTGCAGAGGAATTGTCTAGTCAAATTTTCAATTTAATGGGCGATTCCTTCAGACTCTGCTGCAGGGTCACCAAGCGCAAGTCCCAACTATGCTTCAGAAACAACTATCTAGCCATTGGAAAATCCAGGCCTAAGAGAAATCTAAAGTTGTGAACTTTGGGTGTTCTTGCTAATGTGTTTGTTAGAATTTAGTTCTTCTCCAAGAAGCAAAAATTGCTAAGATGGCTTATTTCCCATGGTAGCTTGAACTGATTGGACTCCTATCAGTAGTGGTTTACATGTAAATATTCCAACAGAAATCATAAGCAAAATTATAATGACTAACTGAGACGAATAAATGTGTCAGATGAATTTGGAACTGAAAGATGAACAACTTGATCCACATGTCTCAACATTTCCTGCTATTTTCAACCAGTTTCTCTGTACTCACGAGTGCTGTCCATTCAGTACAGAGAAAGAGTAACCTTCTGAAAACAAAATCTGTACTTGTTTTTCAAAACTGGAGGGCCTACATGAAATTTAGCTTGAATTCCTCTGTTACATTTAACTGAGAGAACACGTGATCTCAAACTGCAACTTTTTGTAGAATAATATCAGTTAACAAGGTCTATTTTGGAATTTGTTACATGTGCAGCATTCTGTTAAAGAATCCCAATGAGCAGTGAATGGTTAGACCACGGAGAACAGAGCTGAAATTTGTTTGAAAGAATGCACAAAGTTGTTCAAACTGCGTACTTTAAAGTTAGTTTGAAAAGTTCGGACACTGGGCCAATTTGAATTTAGGTGAGCCTTTATAAAGAGTTGTGCGTAAAGCTAGGTGCATAATTAGTTTATAATTAATAAGAATGCGAATTTCTGTCAGGTCAAGTATGCAATTGGATACTGGACCTACCAAACTGAGTGTCTCTGAGAAATCTACATTTGTGCCCAGAAGTGCTGATACAGGAGTCTGGTACAGTGCAGTAGAAATGTGTTTATTGTACAGACTTGAGAAATGATTGGCTGGTGGGATATGGAAATTATTCACGGTCGGTGCTTACTGATTACCCAGATTTTAGACTTTACAAGCTCAGTTATGAAGAAAATGTCACTGTGAGCATCAATTCTAAAGGATCTTTAACTGTTCAAAGATGCAGTAATTAGTCCACTCAACACATGTGGCGGATGAATGAACTTAATACGGCAAGATGTCAAAAATCAGATTCTCACCATCGAGATAAATATTCAACGATTAAGGTCTCCCCCTTCAAGTGGCAGGCTGATTATGGTTCAGAGAAATGGGTGAAACCTACTTTCATACATTTGCATCTCAATTTTCCCGTAACTTGCCAAAAATAACATGAACTTCCTAATTTACAGTATCGAACAGGGTCTCATGGCAAGGTGGTCGTGTCCTGATTTCCAGGCAAGATCAAATGCTGACCTGTTCCAGAGGTCTCTTATGCTACGACTGAACAGGTTGATTAAAAATGTATTTTCTCACATTTAATTTTATCATGTTCCAATGAGATCTCATGAAAAATCATGGATCCAAATTACATTCTTGCCTGATTGCCCTTTAATGATCTTTCATGTGTGCAGTGAGTATTGGAGGCAAACGCAATGTAGGAACTCCCTTGTTGGCATGAACCAACCTTCACAACGACTGCATGTTCCGGATGGCACTGTGTTGCACAGAGGAAGGGTGATAAGGGTTGGGGGTAAATGGCAGGCAGGATCTACTGCAGGCAGAGGGCAGATGAAGAAGCAGGACATCTCTGGGATGTCCTGTGGTGAAACTCCCGGACTGCCCACCTCTCCTGCTTCCTGTGGCACCAGCCGGTCTCTTTGAGACCGAAGGGGCACCTGGGAGGCAACTTGAGGTGTCTTGATCCCTTCTCACATTTCCATTGGTGATGAACACCCATGAGTATTGTGATGGCATTCAGTTCTGACCACATAGCCAGCAGTCATTCTACAGACCCTCAGTTTCAAAGGCAGCTGTCACCCTCTTCCATGGAGGCAGCCAAGAGATTGCATGCTGGAGCATCCGCAGTGGACAGAAGATGAGCAGACTTGTCTATCCTTTGCTTCAGTCTAGTGAGGATCTTCGGCATTCTTCTTGATGTTCTCCTGCCTGTCTCTGCAGGTTGATAAATTTCAATGGCTGAGTTTGGAGGCACATCCTCTGTACCGGGCTCAGTAGGTGGCTGGTCTCTGGCAGTCCTCTGAGTATCTTAGACCCCAGGCATTTCTACCCCTATTGCAGATATGTATCAGTGACATGCTCACCCGATTGTGTGCCTGAGCCTGCTGTGTTTATTGTAAACAGAAAGGTGACAGTCTCTGTATTGGTAAGAGTGCAGGTGAACTGTGTGCCAGTGCAGCCTCTGAGGTGTCACAGACACACTCAGAGAAAGCTGCTGCCAGGGTTCTGTGCGCAGTTCACTCACAGGCCAGCATTTATTGCCAGAGGGCAGTTAGGAGTCATCCACATCACTGTAAGTCTGGAGTCACATGTCGGTCAGAGCAGGTAAGGATGGCAGTTTCCTTCCTCTAAAGGACATTAGTGAACTGGATGGGTTTTTCCGACAATTGACGTTGGTTTCACGGTCATCATTTAGACTCTTAATTCCAGATTTTTATTGAACTCAAATTCCACTATCTGCCACGGCAGGATTCGAACCCGGGTCCCCAGTGCGTTACCTGCTTCTCTGGATTAACGGTTCAGTGATAATACCACCAGGCCATTGCCTCCCCTTTTAGCTGTGAAACAGGAGAGTTAGTTGAAGATCCACAAAACCCTTTTGTGGAGGAATGAGAATGACTGGCTGCATTCCTCTGAAAAGCAGACAACAACATTGTTCATTGGTTTCTGCCATTCCAAAAATCCTCAAGTTCTTGGTCCTCACCAACCAGCTGGATGGCAGATTCCCAGAACAGCAGTGAGGATCTGGAGATCCAAAAGGCCTCCATCAGTCTGTGCTCTCTCCTTTCTGCTGTGCACCAGCTTGTCCTTCAATGAGAGAAAGAGAAGAGTTGATTGCGATGGAAATATGTGCAGGAACCATCTGTGAGGATTTGTAGGCCTTCCAGCCAGTCATCCATCCCTAGTGAGTGAGTCAGGAGCACAATGCCTGGGAAGTATTGGAAAGACTGGAAATATAAAGTGGATGTGAGCTCTTCAGGGCTCTTGGTGAGGTGGACATGCTTGTTTGACATAGCTGTACAGAGACAGAATTTGACTGGTGTAATATGTGTGAGATTGCAGCAGGAAGGTGGTGGCACTTACCCCTGGGGAGATCCAGCAATTGTTCTTCTGCTTCCTGCACTGGGTCCTTATGCATTGATGCCAGTCAGAATGTTAGCCATCACCTCTGACAGAAGGCCTCTTCCTCCATCAGACAGGAAGGGAAACATTCTTTCTTGCCCATATGTCCTGAAGGTGACAGGCTAAAGAAGCATCAACCAAACTGGGAGCGATCTTTGATGTTTGGCAGACACCTCCAGGGATGATGATGGTCAGTGGTGGCACTGACCGTGTGGTCACTGTCTATTGTGGAGTCCCTGGCTGGCAGTGAATGAAGTGGTGCTTGAGTGACTTTTAAATACCTTGCCGGTACCTTCAAACCTGCAAGGTATCCGTAGTGATGAGAATGTCTGCCCATCATCTACACATCATTCACTGTTCGGGTCACCTCAAAACTAACTTCCAAACAAAGTGAGCAGATCACTATTCCAGAAAATGTGTCATGGGGAACTGGGGATGTTCCAGCATCTCAGACTCCCACTAGCATACTGCAAAATGCAAATTCCTCGCCTATGTGACAGAACTAGCTAGCTTAAGAAACTGATTTTGTCATAAATGCTTGATTGCAATGAGGTCCAAAGAAAACATGTTTGTTCTAAAAGGTCAAGGCCAAAGTTATTTTCGACAGAATTGGCAGCAACAATATTATTTCTATGTGATTTAGAAATTTCTGATATTAAAGTGAAAACTGTTGGAATGGAAGTTCAAAATATTGAACTGTAAGGCTGTTCCTGTCCAAGCATACACCGTGATGTTACAGACACAAACAATCCAATGGACAATCACGTGAGTAATAGTAAATCTGAAGTTTTATCCTTACTAAACCTTAACATGAACTGTCCTGCCATCAATTATTTAACACCAAAAAAAACCTGAATGTTGTCATATTTCATTATTCTTTCACAGTCATTAGGTTGAAAACTTTTTGCATCAAGATGAATTGGCTTATTTTCCCACTAGCTATTCAGACCAGTGACTTGATTCATTATAGATTCACTTTCCGAGATAAATTAATCCCAAGAGGCATTATTGATTTACATAAACCTTGTCTATAATTGCATGCACTCCTTTCATCCTGTCAGAATGAATTATGGAATTATTTTCTCTTACCTCATAACCTCGCACTTTTCCTTTGCTGGTCTCCCAAGGCACAGCTTCCCAGAAAACTTGCACTTCTGAAGCCGACAGACTTCTGGCTGAGACATTGAATGGTGCTGCAGTGGGTTCTAGATTACAAGGAGGAGAAACCCATTAGCGTTTTTGGAAGAATTTTAGCTATGTATTGAATTTGGATGGTCAGTTCTGACGGCAAGGTTTTCAAAGCAAACCCATGAGAAACATATATCTTCAGAATAGGTTCAAAAATGCAATCCCATATTATTGAGTTTAATTGTTATTAATAAAACTCATCAGGATAAAGGCCATTAATAACACTAGAAACCTTTGTCCTGCCAATATCAAGTTCCATCTGCATTTTATATCTATTTCTGAATTTTATGTTCCCACGCTTTTTGCTGGATTCTCTTCATTTAATAAAATTGTGATAATTCACAATCATTAAATGGAATTGGAGTAAAACCAGATTTTGAAATATGCACTTCCTGAAATTGCAAACTTGTTGGTGGAATTAAAAAATAGCCACTGATCACAGTGTGAATGTAGAATAAAATCTACAATGTTTTTCCAACATCCTGGCCGTGAACTCTGGTTTAAATGCCAAAAGTTTGGTCATGTAGCTGCGGAGTCAATAATTCTTGTGGATAATGATTTCATACAAACTGAAGGAAAGAGGGGCAAATTATTCTTCAGGCTTTGCATGTATTGGTAACAGTAAAAGGGAAGACCACAGAAGAAGGCCATCAAATATGCTAAGGACGTAACAAACGCTGTCGGGTAATGACAAACAAGTGTTGCACATCCGCCTTGCAAGTTTGTGACGAGTCAGGTGGAGGTAAGAGAATATACTGCAGGAAGAAATTTCCATAAGCCAAACCTTCTCATCTGGTTTGGAATTCCAATTTCCCTCCAGGTCCCGCTAAAAGTTGCCCACTTACCTTTGGTACAGACTTTCAGGCTAACTTTCCAGTCAGGAGCCTTCTCACTAGCTTATACTAATCCAAGAATCCTCACAGCCAGCAACAAGCGGATCAGTGCTGAAATCAATGCCCTTTTCTCTGCAATAAGTCCAGTATTCTGTGGTTTAAATGTCCTTAAGACACTTTGACAACACGTGAAAGAAGCAAAGTGTGTAAGTGAGGGTGTTGGGAGGCAGTTGGGTGGTGAAGGTCAAATGCCAGTTAAGTGAAGGGTATGGGTAAGCAGGTGGGTGCCAGTTATGTAAGGAGATCTGATAATAAGTGGGGATGACAGATGGATCAGGAGTTGAGTGGATTAAGGGGTACAATGTGAGGGAGACTGATAGGGCAGGGTGGCAGCTAAGTGTGTGAGAGCTTACGTGAGGGAGGGAGTGGGAGTGGGAGTCAGTGGCAGGGAGGGGATTGTTGGGTTCATGGTGTCTACAGTTTGGGAGTCGGAGCAGGGAGGGGCTGGAGGGTAAATAGGGAGTAAATAAGGTCAAGGGACTGATTGGACTTGGAGTTATCGTGTCTGGGTGCATTGAGGGGAACGGGGATTGTGAATTGTGCATGCATTTTGTTTTCATTGATTTATTATTAAGTTAGTAACATATAAAAAAATAGTGTAGTCATCCAGAAGTAGTTTTTATGTGGTGGTGGGTAAGAAAATTTCCCACATCATCTTTTCCAAATTGATTTGAGAGGCATCAGTTCATTTTGCTCTCTCAGAAGATTATAAGACTGCTGCTAGTTATAGGATCGTCTCATCTTTACACACAAGGCCTTGGCCAGATTTCAGTGCACGAAATGTAGAGCAAAATTTGTAGACCAACTCTTCTCATCTTTACAATTAATTAATCACTTTTCAAAGAGATAATTAAAATAATTCAGCATTGCAATACTCAAATATTGTACAAAATCAAATCCAATTGGGACCATATTGAAGAAAATATTTAGATTTTGGATTTTAGATTTTCTTGTCATGTGTACTCAAGGACAGAAGTGCTGGAGTACAGTGAAAAGTGTATCATGTTGCCACACATGATGCCATCTTGGGTACCTAAGTACAGAAAAACTTAGGGACAAAGTAATCAGAGAAACAAGAGTTAAAAAGTTAAGAGATAAAAGGTACTGCAGATGCTGGAGAATCCGAGATAACAAGCATGGGGCTGGATGAACACAGCAGGTCAAGCAGCATCATAGGAGCAGGAAAACTTGACGTTTCGGGCCGAGACCCTTCATCAGAAATGGGGGAGGGGAAGAGGGTTCTGAAATAAATAGGGAGAGAGGGGGAGGCGGATAGAGGATGGATAGAGGAGAGGATAGGTGGAGAGGAGGCAGACAAGTCGAAGAGGCGGGGATGGAGCCAGTAAAGGTGAGTGTAGGTAGGGGGGTACCTGGAATACACCTCCTCCCACCCACCCTCCTGCAAAAATGCCATCCCCTATTCCCAATTCCTTCGCCTCCACCGCATCTGCTCCCAGGATGAGACATTCCACTCCCGTACATCCTAAATGTCCTCATTCTTCAAGGACCGCAACGTCCCCCCAACAGTGGTCGAGAACGCCCTCGACCGTGTCTCCCGCATTTCCCGGAACACATCCCTCACGCCCCATCCCCGCAATAATAACCAAAAAAGAATCCCCCTCGTCCTCACATACCACCCCACCAACCTCCAGATCCAACGCATCATCCTCCGACACTTCCGCCATCTGCAATCAGACCCCACCACCAAAGACATTTTTCCCACCCCACCCTTATCTGCCTTCCGGAGGGACCACTCCCTCCGCAACTCCCTTGTCCGCTCCACACTCCCCTCCAGCCCCACGACACCCGGCAGTTTTCCCTGCAACCGCAGGAAGTGCTACACCTGCCCCCACACCTCCTCCCTCACCCCAATCCCAAACCCCAAGAAGACTTTCCACATCAGGCAGACGTTCAGCTGCACATCTGCCAATGTGGTATATTGCATCCGCTGTACCCGTTGTGGCTTCCTCTACATCGGGGAAACCAAGCGTAGACTCGGGGACCGCTTTGCAGAACACCTGCGCTCAGTTCGCAACAAACAACTGCACCTCCCAGTCGCGAACCATTTCAACTCCCCCTCCCATTCCTCAGATGACATGTCCATCCTGGGCCTCCTGCAATGCCACACTGATGCCACCCGAAGGCTGCAGGAACAGTAAATCATATTCAGCCTGGGAACCGTGCAGCCCAATGGCATCAATGTGGATTTCACAAGCTTCAAAATCTCCCCTCCCCCGACCGCATCCCAAAACCAGCCCAGCTCATCTCCGCCTCCCTAACCTGTTCTTCCTCTCACCTCAAGCCACACCCCCATCTCCTATCTACTAACATCATCCCGCCCCCTTGACCTGTCCGTCCTCCCTGGACTGACCTATCTCCA
>JAHRHZ010000069.1:14410703-14421920 GCA_024137785.1 Ginglymostoma cirratum | reverse complement strand
ACCGCATCCCAAAACCAGCCCAGCTCATCTCCGCCTCCCTAACCTGTTCTTCCTCTCACCTCAAGCCACACCCCCATCTCCTATCTACTAACATCATCCCGCCCCCTTGACCTGTCCGTCCTCCCTGGACTGACCTATCTCCTCCCTACCTCCCTACCTACACTCACCTTTACTGGCTCCATCCCCGCCTCTTCGACTTGTCTGCCTCCTCTCCACCTATCCTCTCCTCTATCCATCCTCTATCCGCCTCCCCCTCTCTCCCTATTTATTTCAGAACCCTCTTCCCCTCCCCCATTTCTGATGAAGGGTCTAGGCCCGAAACGTCAAGTTTTCCTGCTCCTATGATGCTGCTTGGCCTGCTGTGTTCATCCAGCCCCATGCGAGTTAAAAAGTTAAGCATTGCTTCATGGAATATTAGGAAAATAAAGAAATAAGGTAATAGTTAACATTAAAGTCTTTCATAGTTTAAAGGAAAATAGACAAATCAGTTAAAAGTTCAACAGTCTTTGATAAGTCCTCTGTTTTCTCATTCTCCAGGAGATCTCAGCTGTCTGGTGTCGATACCACCGCTACAGATACAGTCACTGCTGCTGAAACTGCTACCTCCCTGATCTTCCCTGGTGTCTTAGGAACATGCCTGGGCAGAACCCACTCGCACGCTGAGCCTAGGCACTGCTAAGAGCTGCGAACAGACCAGTCGACACACTGTCAAGAGACCACGCCGGACCCACCACAAGCTGCTGAGAGACCAGACCAGGACCCACCACGAGCTGCTGACAGACCAGGCCGGGCCCCACCACGAGCTGCTGAGAGACCAGGCCGGGCCCCACCACGAGCTGCTGAGAGACCAGGCTGGGCTCCACCATGAGCTGCTGAGAGACCAGGCTGGGACACACCACGAGCTGCTGAGAGACCAGGCTGGGACCCACCACGAGCTGTTGAGAGACCAGGCCGGGACCCACCATGAGCTGCTGAGAGATCAGGCCGGGCCCCACCACGAGCTGCTGAGAGACCAGGCTGGGCCCCACCGCGGCCTGCTGAGAGACCAGGCTGGGACCCACCAGGAGCTGCTGAGAGACCAGGCTGGGACCTGCACTGGGGGAGGTGAACACCAAGAGAGGGAAAACACCATAAAGGGAGGAAAAAAAGAGGGACAAAAGGGCAAGAGAAAAGGAAACAAAAAATAAATAGAAGGAGCAGAGGAGCTCTGGTTTGTGTCCTACTCCATTTGACCATTGGACGTGACTTGAGCTAGCAATAATACGCTAAACTGTTGCATTCTGCAGGACTCATGCTTCATTTTATAAAATGGCTGTTGATTTCCCCAGTCTGTTGAATTTTTAAACATATCCAATGTGTTCTTCAAGCAGAGAATAAAACCTCGTGACAGAAAATTGGTGATCCGATCAATTTTTCACATTTCTCATCAGCTTATTCAAGTGAAGCATTGCTTGCATGAAGATGGTTTATCTGGCCTTCTGAGTGACAAGATACATCTTGACACGTTAAAACTGAAGAGAAAAATAGGAAATCAAGGGCATTTTGTGCTGTCAGAAACTGAAAGGACTGCAATTTGCTGAGAAAGTAATGACAAAACAAGTGGCACTTATTCCTTTTTATGCATGAATGCTACATCAGGGAAGGAACAAACATGCTGCTGAAAGCCAATATCCAAACGTTATTGTCCAAGTTGTAGCGCTCCGCTGTTTATTTCAAAGACATCTGATAGACTACATCGTCACTGATACACAGCCTTTGTAATTCTTCCACAGATTTGAGGCTTTTGAGCAGCTTGAGAGCAGGGGCTGCAGGATGAATGAACTTAATGATTGTGGCACTTTGATACAGGAAGACATTCAAGCGATGAGAATAAGATGAAATATCATGTTGGTAGGGGAGAGTATAGTAAGAGAGACTGACACTGGTCTCTGCAGCAAACAGCACGAGCCCAGACAACCAGCGTTGTGATATTTGCATTGGGTGAGAGAAGAGCTTGCAGTGGGGAGGGAATAGATGCAGTTGTTGAGGTCAATGACGGTACTAAGGACATAAAATAGAATGAGGAAAGAAGTTCTGCCGAGTGAGTATGAGAGGTTAGAGGCTAAACTAAAAAGCAGAACTTCAAAGGTAATCTCTAGATTCTGAGGAAGGGTCACCGGGCTCAAAATATTAACTCTGCTTTTTTTCCTTCACAGATGCTGCCAGACCTGCTGAGTTTTTCCAGCAACTTTGTTTTTGTTCTAGATGACTACCTGAGATACATGCAAGTTGGTATAGAATGAGCAAAATTTCAGAAGTGAATGCCTGGCTCAAAGACCAGGATAGGGTTCCATTTCAAGGAACGCCAGCACCAGTGCTGGGAAAGGTGGGATCTGTACCTTTGGGACAGTTGACGCTTGCTCTGAAGAAGGAGCATAGGACTCAAAACATTATTGTTTTTCTCCACAAGCATGCTGAGTTTCTCCAGCAATTTCTGTTTTTTGTTTGTTATTGAACAACACTGGTCTTCTCATTAGCCATTTAAAAAGGCAAGTAGAAAGAGCTTCAAACTGAACATGGAGAGTGGGCAATCAAGCTTGTATTAACGTAACAAAGTAAGTGATAGAGTCAGGTTGAGAGAGCAAGATACTAATGTGCAAAATAAATTTCAAGGAATGACAGGAAAGGACAGTCAGAAAAACACTAAGAATATACCAGCAGTCAAGACTTAATGTCACAAGAATGACAAAATGAATTAATAGTGCATGTTGAAGTGAATAAGTATCATAACCATTATGGAGACATGCTGCAGGATGACAAGAATTGGGCTCTGAATGTTACAGGGAAATGACATTCAACTAGAATAGGAAGTACGTAAAGGTAGAGGAGCATCACTCCTCATCAAAGACAGTATTAGGACAACAATTAGATGTGACTTTGGCTGAGGAGTTCAGGATGTAGAATCAGTTTAGATGCAGATGAGGAATAGTAGGGGGAAGAAGGCACTTGTGGGAATGATCTACAAGCACCAAGCAGTAATAATGATGTAGGAAGAAGCATACAAGAAGAAAGGTTGGGTGCTTGCAATAAAGGGATAGCAAAAATTATGGGTCATTTTAATTTACATATAAACTTGAAATATCAAAATGCTAATAGTAGCCTCAATAAGAATTTCACAGATTGCTTTTGGGATATTCTGTTGGAGCAGCATGTTCTGGAATCGACCAGAGAGCAAGCTATACTAGATTTGGCATTGTGTAATGTCAGAAGGCACTTTATTTGAAATCACAAGCTTTTGGAGCACGGCTCTTTCGTCAGGTGTAGTGTAATGTGACAGGATGAATTATTGAGCTCTGGGTAAAGGCACCTCCAAGTCACAGCAACTGTAATATGATTGGATTTTACATCCAATTTAAAGGGAAAAAAGTGGGCCTAAGACTAATATTTTCAACTTTAAAAAGGGTAGCAAACTGGGCACAAAAACTGAGCTCGGTGAAGTGAACTATGATATCAGGCTAGGACATACATCAGTAAAGATGCAGTGGCAGACATTTAAAGAGAAATTTCAGAATAGTCGGAATGAGTATATTCCTACAATGAAAAAAAAAATCCTAGGGATGGGCCACTGTCTGTAGTTAAGGAAAGCACCAAATCTAAGGAAAAGCATCTAAAGCAAAGATGAGTGGCAAATCAGATGATTTAGTACAGATGATGAATATAAAGAATGGCAGAAAATTAATAAAAGGTTAATTAGGAAAAATAAATTAGATCATGAGAGGAAACTTGCTAGAAATGTAAAAACAGAAAGCAAGATTTTTTTTAATGTATCCAAGAAAGATAAGAGTAAGGAAACTGAGTTGTTGCTATAGATGGTGACAATGAGGAGTTAATGGTAGCTAACAAAGAAATGGTGTGGTCAAAGGATAAAGATTGTCCTCTCTTGTCATGATAAAAAATTTCCCAGTAATACCTGTAGACCTAGAGGGTGAAAGAAGAGAAGAACTTGCTGAATTTCTAATCACTAGGGAAGCAGATCTCAACAAATTGAGGGAATGCCAGGGTGATCATTCTAGTTCATCCTAGGGTCTTAAAAGAGATGGACAATGAGGTAGTAGATTCAATGGTGTTAATTTTCCAAAATTTGTTAGATTCTGACAAGGTTCCATTCGACTGCACAGTAACAAATACAACCCCTCATTTCAAGAAGGGAGGGAGACAGAAAACATTTGGATTTGGAATATTGTGAGCAATTTTGGGCCTGTATCTAAGGAAGGATTTGCTGGCATTGGAAGGGGTCCAGAAGAGGTTTACAAGAATGATCCTGAGGATGAAGGGCTTGTCATTTGGGAAGTGACTGAGGACTCTGGGTCTGTGTTCGATGGAGTTTAGGAGGTTGAGGTGGGATCTGATTGAAACATACACAATACTGAGAGTGTATAGAGTGGAGAAGATATTTCCACTGGTGGAGAGACGAGAACCTGAAGGCACAGCCTCAAAGTGAAGGGACGACCTTACGATGATATGAATTTCTTCAGCTCGAGGCTGATGTATTTGTGAATCTCATTGCCGTGGGAGACTGTGGAGGCCAAGTCATTAAATATATTTAAGACAGAGATAGTTAGGTTCTTGATAAGTGAAGGGATCAAGGATTATGGGTTGGCAGCAGAACTGATAAGGAAAGCGATTGAGGGTTACAGGAAAATGGCAGGACAATGGGGCTGAGAAACATTTCAGCCATGATTGAATGACAAAGCAGACTCAATAGCCTAACTTTGCTCCATTTTCTCATCGTCTAAATGGGAAACTATAGGCTAGTTAGCTTGACATCTGTCATGGGGAAAGTGTTACAATCGATCATTGAGGAATTCATAATTGGACTCTTGGAAAAATTCAAGGTGCTTGGGAGGATTCAGCATGACTTTGTGAAAGGGAACTCATTTCTAGTTTATTGGAATTCTTTGAAGGAACAACATACACTGTGAATAAAAGAAGTCATTGATGTGTTGTACTGGATTTCCAGAAGGCATTTGGCAAGGTTGCACATGCAAGGTAACTGTGCAAAGTAGGAGCATCAAGTCAATTTGTGAATGAAAGGCAAAGCACATGCTCAGAATGAAAAATATCAAATCACTACACTGAAGCCAAATAGAAAAGTGAAGCAAAACCTTTCAAAATACACCTCAGCCTGGAAATACCTGACATAATCTTGGAAGACTTATAGCTGGTCCTAAAAATAATATATTAATTATGTCTCTGTGTATTTCGGGCACAATAAAACAAGCAGACCACGACAAAGAAAGCTCCAGGCTGTTAGGTAAGGATCAGAAACTTGGTACATCAATTTGACATTAGGAATAATTTAAGTCATTAAAAACTCATTGGATTGTTCTGCACAACAAACGTGAGGGCGCACTTTGGGTACATAACTTTAAGTGGAAGTGACTTCAGGAATGTTTAACTCACAATCACGAATTTTCTGTTTTCAAATGAAAGAGGTTTATGTAGTTCCTGAAATACAGGGCCACAGCAGAACCTGCTATATCAAATACTAAATTTTAGATTCTCCAAAATATTCATTTCAAATTCGGTGGTACATTATGCATCATGATGCATCACTGCAAACTATTTAGCAAAGCTACACTTGACTGCTTTGACAGTGAATCATTTGTTGTCTCTGCTTTGGTTGGCAGTATCACAAATATATTTTAGTTTCTTTCAGTTTCAGTATTGACAGTTCGAGCTTTTATTGGGGTTTCTCCAACAAGCTGGCGATTAAGGAACAGACCATAAAGCAATACAGAGGCCGAAGGTTTAGGTTCTGATCCTAACTTGGTGCACCATTCCTGATCGAGGTTAAGCTGTGGTATGGGGACTACAGCGGCTCTCAGAATCCTGGAATAGACAGAGCAGAAAATTGACTTGAGTTTGTCTCCCTAACCACTCTCGAGCAGCCCTAGCTCATGTGTGAATAGACATTCTGTTAACACCCATGCCGTCCCACCATGGAACCTTTGTACCTTGGAATGAAAATCCAACTGTCCGGGGTACTTTCTCCTGAGTTGGGTCTGTAGAATGCAGAATTTTATCTCCTTGCCCCTGACTTAGTAACAGAACAGGAGGATGGAGAAGTTTGAGATTTTGATCGAATAGCCGCTGAACAGTGGGCCAAGAGAAAGAAACAATCGCCGGCCCAGCCAATAGCATCCACAGTCCATGATTGAACTGACAGAAAGGTATGCAGCAAGGGAAGCATGTGCAATGTCCCTCACAAGCCTTTGCATGTTCTGGTATACTGGCTCCATGTCTGTGTCATACATGGCATTCGCATGGTGGCAGTGCGCATTGCCTGGAGTACTGAAAGCAGCCATTGGGACAATGGCAAATGGAAGGAGTTTAAGGTGGCACCATCATGCCAAGCCTTATTAAACAGCTTCTGCTTTAGCCTTCTTGAAAGGTAGCTGACTACTGTGAATAGAGAGGTGCAGTGGCTTCTTTTAGTACCCTAGGCCATGAACAGTTTCTCATAGAACACATTTTGATTGGTGAGGAGGCCAGGTGGGAATTCTCATGAGGTGTACAATAGCCAACCATCCCCCTGCCATCCCAGTTGGCAGACCTCTGCTTCAGCAGCCCCCAGACTGTAGCCCGAAGATTCTCCCTGGCATAATACAGCAGGGTTACAAGGCAGAAGAAAGATGAGCTGCAGAACATCATTTCTTCTGAAAACTACATCAAGGTGGCACAGATTAATGCTGCCATTCATCTGGTCATCTTGCTTCTCAGTTAAACGCTGCCTAAATGGTAACAACAAAAGCTGCAGCAGCAAAGACCAGTCAGAGGCACCACAGCTTGCAGAAGAGAACAGTGAGTGTCAGCTGAAACCCATTTGTATTGGGTCCACCGCAGCTTGCTGTGTAAGACAGACTGACAGTGTTAATGATGACTCGGCACATCCCAGGATATTGTCTCCTCCATTTGCCAACTACTCGGCGAGCACCTGCGTCCTTAAGGACCAAGAGACAATCACATCTCAGTCACTTTAAAGGTGTCAGCAGCTCTCCATGCCCTGTGGATTATTTCAGACAGTCACTGGGGAATCTCACATGCATCCTTGTTAATGTAGCTGGGAGGTCCCTGATACCGTTTGCTAAAACTCACCACTTTATTAATGACCCCTGGGATGCAGTGAGTCAGTCAGCCAGCCAGAGGGGTCAGTAATGAGCAGCACTGCAGGGTTTCCCCAGGTGTAAGATGCAATCGATGGCACCCATGTATCCGGAGAGGTAATCCCTTAAGCCCTGGCTCCTGACACCTGCCAGGAATCCACAGGCTGATACTGAGGAGAGATACAACACTGTGCACCTTTCTTCAACAGGTATTGTTGAGCAGACTAGACAGCTGCTGAGCACGAGATTCAGACATTTGAACCTGTCAGGTATCGCAACGCAGTGCACCCCAGACAGTGCTACACAATGTAGTTGCCTGATGTGCTGTCCACAACCTGACTCAACAAAGAAGAGGATGAGACAAGATGGATCAGCAGGAGACTGGAGATCTCCTCTGAAGTGGACTCTGATTCTGTAAATGCTGAGATGGCCCAGGAGGGGACAACAAGGCAAAGGGCTATGGTCCAATGAACAAGAAAGCATGCTGCAACTTCATAGCCATCTGCATCTAAGGGGATTGAGCTACACGAACCTTTCCCTTTTACTAAAAGCATAACATTGCAGACACTAGGAGTCTGAAATACAAACAAAGCTTTGAGAAAATCAGCAGGTAGCATCTGTGTAGAGGGATAAAGTATTAATTTCGAATCCAAAATGACTTTTTGGATGTGTCATGTCAGACTGGTAGTTTAAATCTGCTTGCCTCTCCATAGATTTTGTCATAATTTTGATTTTCTCCAACACTTCCTGATTTTATTTTTTTCTTAATGTTCTGTTTGTCATGGACCAACTGGCTAGCAGGCTCTGTTCAACATACCTCAGTGACTGAGAAACATTCAGTTTCACACTATTGCTTGGATTAAAAGTGATGTCCCACTTCTATCTGCTTGTGCTGTGTTAGGTTGGGGTAGAAAACCTCCGTCGGCTTGTGCTTGTATTATGTTCGCTTTGAGGTAGGGAACCTCAAAGAGTCTGCACAGATGCCTATGCACCCTCTGCTGCCTGATTTGCTGCAGGCAATCGAGTCTGCAGCAGAGGAAAAGTGAAAGGAGATGGCACCTCCGGAGGGTCCTGAGCTGAAGCTTCAGGGATGCCTGTTTGTCACTCTATCTTGTCTGTGATTGCATGTTGTGCCCCTCCCTGCTCTGCTTTCTTTGAGAGAAGAGGCACCAGAAGTAAGTTGAGGTGCTTCCCTCCCTCATTCTCCTCTTGCCTTCCCAATACAGGTCCAAGCCCATATCCAGCAGCCACTGCGAGATCCACAGGACCTGGGTTTCCATTGTGTCCGGAACCATATTCTTGGAGGTAGCCATATGCTCACATACCAGGTTCATTACAGTAGACAGAAAGTGAACTGATTCCTCCGTTTCCTCCTCCAATATAATGAAGGTCTCTTGCACACCTGACTGATGTTCTTCCTTTACTGGTTGTGGAGATGCATCAATGAGGTACACACCAGATTGTATTATGAAGCCTACTTTGGCTAAAGTACCCACTGAGGTTACATTCCCCATGTTGGTTGAGGGTGCCGGTGAATATTGGTGGAGGGTGCAGGTGAATGTTGTGCCATTGCATCCTCTGAGGTGTCACAGGCTTCAGGCTCAGAGGTAGAGGTGCTGATAAGGCTCTGTGGCCTTTGCTAATTTGCAATCTGTTAAATCTGTGGAGCAGAAAAGAGAGAATTGGTTGGTGAAGGTGCAGAGACCTCTTTGTCGAGGACTGTGGGAGACTGGCTGCGCTCCTGAGAAGAGCAGACTACAATATTGTTCATTGGTTTCTGCCATTCTGAAAATCTCCAAGTTCCTGCTCCTCACCTACCAGCAGAATGGCAGCTTCCAAGAATGGTGGTGAGGATGCAGAGATCCAGAAGGCCTCTACCACTCTGTGCTCTCTCCTTTCTGCTATGCATCAGCTCAAATTGCAGCGAGAGAAAGAGGAGAGTTGAATGCGATGGAAATGTGTGCAGGAGCCACCGGTGAGAATGTGTAGGCCTTCCAGCCAGTCATCCATCCCCAGTGAGTGTGTTGGGAGTACAATGCTGGGAAGTATTGGAAAGACTGGAAATATAAAGTGGGTGTGAGCTCTTTGGGCAGATCATGCATGTCTTGTGAAGTGGACATACTTATGTGACATGGCTGTACAGTGACAGAGTTTGACTGATAAACATAAAGTTCCAATGAGAGTCTATGGTACTTACCCACGCAGAGTGCAGGAGATTGTTCATCTGCTTCCTGCACTTGTGCCTGGTTTCATTTACACATGTTTAAATCGCTGCCTTCTGTGTGACTTGGAACCAGCTCTGATGGGAGCATTTCTTTCACCGATCAGAGGGGAAGGAATTTCCTTTCTGGTCTGGAGCCGAGTGATCAGTGAAGCATCATTAAAGAAAGTATCCACCTCCTGGCACTTGGTAAACCTCTCTCGGAGTGAGATGAGGGATAACTGATAGCTTTCAAGAGTCCAAGGGTGGCCTTCAGATATGGATGTCAGGACCTTTTACCTCTGAAGGTGCCGTGGGTGCAAGAATCCCCACCCACCATCTAAATGTGACATACCGTGTAAGTTCGTTTGCATGTAACGTGAGCTGAAGAGTAGATGATTACGTTGAAAAGATTGACAAACGTGACACCATCTAAGACAGCTGTTGAAAATCCTGGCAAGATGACTGACCTTTCATTCCAAACTCATATTGCGATTAGTTGAAGAATAAGATTTTACTTCATTCAAACCATAAATAGTCACCCACAATTAATCGTACACGCATTCCTGTAGAATTCAATTCAACTCTTGGTCCTTGGGGGGGTCTGACAAACAATTTTGTGCAGTTTCTTGAGAGTCTGAATGAGTATAATTGACATTTAAATGTTGAAGTGTAAGCAGATATGAACTTCCACTGAGCCTCGACACGCTGAATGTTAAGAACTGTCTAGGGTCATTACCTCAGTTTTATACAATTCATTCGACTCTAGTCATTTGGTTGAAAAGGCAGATGTGACTTCATGAGAATATTGCAAAGTTTTTGACCTTGAATGTTTGAGTTTTTCCAGAAAATGAAATCAGTGTCACGGAGCCCTCAATCCATCATTGACCCATATGACTTGTTATAAAACTGAAGTTTCTAGGATCGTTATGATTTGGGCCTTTTTGTTTTAGCTAAAATGGTGTGGAGATGCCAGTGTTAGACTGGGGTGGACAAGGTCAGAAGCCACATGACACCAGGCTATAGTCCAACCGGTTTATTTGAAATCACAAGCTTTCGCAGCACTGCTTCTTCGTCAGGTCAAATGAACCTGTTGGACTATAACCTGGTGTCATGTGACTTCTGAGCAAGAATGGAATAGAGAACGGTGTCATGTGACCCGCTTCAAATCCTCATTGACAACAAGCTTGGGCGGGTTGGTTGTTATGGGACAGACTTTTTGAGTGGAAGATACAAATTACTCATATCTGTGGAAAATAGCAAGGACATCTGGAATGGTTGTGGAGAGATTGTTGACCTGAACATTTCTCAGGAAGATGTCAGAAATATCAGGCTTTATGAAAGGTGACACGTAATTGTCAATTTAACTCCAAATTCGAATTAAGTTGGTCATTTAGAAGTTAGTTAGTTAACATTTCTACCTGATACAAGGCTGATATGATTCATGTCGGGATGGGCTTTAGGTGGATACAATCTAGGAAACCATTGTAGGATCATTTGCAGATATTTTAAGATATCCTTGAACTTCACACAGGTTAGCCTGCAAAAGTCAGGGAGGGGATGGCCTGGTGGTATTATCACTAGACTATTAATCCAGAGTCCCTGGTGATGTTCTGGGAACCCAGGTTCAAATCCTGCCATGGCAGATTGTAGAATTTGAATACAATAAATGTCTGGAATTAGGAGTCTAATGATGACCACAAAACCATTGTGGATTGTGAGGAAAAAGATCTAGTTCACTAATGTCTTTCAGGGGAAAAAAAAAACTGCCATCCTTATCTGGTCTGGCCAACATGTGAGATAACAAGGTGTGGAGCTGGATGAACACAGCAGGCCAAGCAGCATCATAGGAGCAGGAAAGCTTGATATTCC
>JAHRHZ010000069.1:14364915-14400703 GCA_024137785.1 Ginglymostoma cirratum | reverse complement strand
TCAGAACCCTCTTCCCCTCCCCCATTTCTGATGAAGGGTCTAGGCCCAAAACGTCAAGCTTTCCTGCTCCTATGATGCTGCTTGGCCTGCTGTGTTCATCCAGCCCCATGCTTGTTATCTCGGATTCTCCAGCATCTGCAGTACCTTTTATCTCTTCTTTCTAGAACAAATAGGTAAGAGATGGTATCGATAAAGTCACGACAGCCCTTAACAGAGGCTTTGGTACGTTTGTGAGGAACGAGGACATTTTCGGTGCTGAAAGCAAATGGGCTGTTTGTTGAGACTAGGTTATCATGGGCAACTGAAATTTTAAACTTACTTGATTGCTTTAGAGATTTGGAGGTGAAATTTTCCCAGAATTGGCAAAAATCTTTCCTGTTTTCTTTAACTTTTTAGGAGACAACATGTATGGGCCACTGGTATGATAGATTTAATCATTAATGGGTGATATACATTCACTGTGGCTGCTGGATATTAATTGCCTTTCTTAATAACAGTATGTGCATTGTGATATGGAACCAAATTTCGGATCATTGGGTAAAATTAAATGCTATCATTGTCCAGTATTTTTGTCTTGCTTGTATATTTATTGCACTCAATTCTGTCCAGTAATTCTGTACCTCTCACGTTTTAATAGATGAACATTTTCTGGCATAATTCTGCTTTTAAAAATTCATCCTGTGAAGGTAAATTGAGCTTACCTCCCAAGTTATTACCAGTTCAGAACGACTGCCACCTCCGCCACTAACATTCGCTGGACCCATGTCCGGAACTGTAAAGAAACAAGAAGAATAGATAAGTTTAGATCAAAGGAAACCAGGACAGATAGCCTGCTGTCAAGAAAAATGAAATCCCTTGCTCGTTTAACAAAATTCACTAGTTTCTGCGGCTCCCAAATGAATGTGAATATGAAATACATACCATACTCATAATCATAGCTTTATTAGTCATTAACTTTGTATTTATTAATATTTAAAAGCTTTAAGTCCATTCTCAGTGCCCATTTGACCATGCACATAAATAGCATGGGACATATATATGTAAACATATTAGCTATTTCTACTTGATCTGAATATTTATTTAAAAATGCAGCCTCTTGTCCTCGTAAATGACACAAGTGCAACTCCAGATGTAGTTACATTTCTGACCAATGTTTTTGGATATTTTCATTGTATGTGGGCAAAAAACATAAAAATTATGGTTAACACTTTGCTGTAGCCTGCCAAATAGAGAGACCAACTATCAACTGCAGGCTGCTTCTGTTCTGTGCACAATAAACTGCAGTCTGCTCAGAGTGAACTCTTCATACAAATGTCAGTAAATCGACTGCCTGCAAAGTGTGCAAACAAGGAAGGTTATTTGTGCATAATTGCATTTCAATCCAAATAACTGCCTTTGTGTTTCAAAAATCAAAAAAAAATACATGCATGGTCATGCACATTTTGACCTTTCCAAGTTACCCAATACACGAGTACTGTTCTCAGCAGTCTCTGCATGTACATTATATCTCTTAATGGCATGTATACATGTTGTTTTTGGCTGCTCATCTTGATGATGTTCCTTCACTGGGGAGAGTTTCCACGTCATATGTTGTTGCCATGAAGCCTGTCATTGGGTTGCCGGTCTGGTGGTTGACCTGTAGACCGTATAAGTGATGAGCTTGTGTCTTACTGATCAGCTGCCTGCAGTTAAGGAACAGCTCTTCCAGTTGTGTTTATTTGCCTACGGTTGTGAAATTATGTCCGATATCTGAGAAGAAAACCGCTCCTTGCAGGTCTCAACTTGCTACTGAGCTGACATTCGTTGGGCGTGTTGAAGGTGGCTCTCAAATGCTCAACTCTGACAACAGTATAGCACTGCCTTTTCAGTGTGGCTTTGTCCCTCATGTTTGTTATTACCACTATCTTCAGTCGCTTTCCTGCTATTGGAAGAGTAGTTTGGGCACAGTGTAGCATTAATCTTCGTACTAAGCAAACTTCCATGCCATCAAGAGGTATGTTTTTCTACTTTGGGGACGTGATGGCCTAGTGGTATTATCGCTGGACTATTAATCAGAGATTCAGTTAACGTTCCAGAGATCTGGGTTCAAATCCCACCATGGCAGATGGTTGAAGTGGAATTCAATAAATATCTGGAATTAAGAATCTAATGAAGACTGTGAATCCATTATCGATTGTTGGGAAAAGCCCATCTGGTTCACTAATGTCCTTTAGGTAAGGAAACTGCCATCCTTACCCAGTCTGGCCTGCATGTGACTCCAGACCCACAGCAATGTGGTTGACTCTTAACTGCCCTCTGGGCAATTAGGGATGGGCAATAAATCCTACCTAGGCAGCAATGCCATCATCCCGTAAATGAATAAAGGAACTTGAGGGTGAAAAATCTGTGTTGGTTTCTTTTCACTGTAATTCTGTTGCCAAGTTTCAATGCTGCCTCAACCTTTCCATTTGACTGAGGTAAGTGTGGAGATGATGTATGGTGTTGAATTTCCCACTCATTTATGAAGTGGCTTAATTCTTCATTTGGGAACTGAAGGGAATTGCCACTAATCAAGGAAATGCTGTAACAACTGAAATGAGCTTTCAGACATTCAACAGTCTCAGGGGTAGCTATTAAAGTTAACTAGTCCACCACCCTGTTGTCAGTACAGTCTGTTATCCATGCTCTGACTGGGATGCCATGTATCATCAGCAGCTGCCAAACACGCTTCACTTGATATTCAACATAAACACTGCCTTGGCTGATGTGGTCCTTGACTTTGTTGCTCATGTTTGGCTGATAAAGCAGTGGTTCCCAAGCTTTTCAGTATCAAGGCATGAAGGGTGTACAACTGAACAAATCTCCCTTCTCTTCGCATTCATGGTGTCGAATGTTGGCAGATATTGCCTTCAATAACAGACATCGAGGCTCCAGAGGAGATTGGAAGCATGGCTACCAACATTGTCCAGCCGATGACACATGTATCCCAGACAGATGATGGATAAAGCACGGTGTAGACCTCTTCATACTTGCAGGAACTGATTATTTTGACTGCTATACTGACAACCAGGACTAATAATCTTGACTACTATACTGACAATAGGGACGTGGACCAGCTGACTTTGAGTTTGTTGAGGGCTCCTGGTCAAAGCATCAGACTTGCTTTAGCTTGGATAAGCAGCTTGTGCTTGCTATCTGTGATCCGGAATTCCAGATCTTTGTTCATATTATTGCAGGAGCCTGGTACACTGATTAGGCCCCTCGGTGCGCTTTTAGCATCAGATAGCCTCAGTCTTACTTTCAAGCTTTTCATGCTATGTTGAGCCACTTAGCACAGAAACCTTACATAGCTAACAAAAAACATGTTAACAAGAAACTTTTTCTTTTTCTTTCAGGCATCAAGGCGCACAAGATGAAACAACTCAAAGACACCCATGGACCTCTGGAATCTTCCTCTCTTGCCCTTCCCTCCGACTCCATCCCCACCTTACACCCCACCGCCTGTCTGGCATTCACCATCCCTCCTAACATTCCTCTCTCTGATGCTGAATATTCTGTTCTCAGCAAAGGCCTCAGCTTTAGTTCCTCTGCAATCCCACCATAACGATTTTTGGGCATGGCATGATGTTGATCTCTTCTTCCCCTGCCTTTGCCTCTGTGTACATTTCTTTGGACAGGAGTCCTCTCCGCGTCCCACAGACCCTTTTGCCCAGAACCAATACTCTCCCTCCACCTGGATCCCTCCCTCTGGCCATGTTCCTGCACTTGATCTGTTCATTGAGAACTGTCGACGTGATATTGGTCACCTCAATTTCTCTGCCCCTCTCACCAAATCCAACCTATCTCTCTCCAAAATGACTGCACTCGTGCACTTAGATCTAACTCTGACTTTGTTATTAAGCCTGCCAATAAGGGTGGTGCTGTTTTAGTCTGGCGAACTGACCTCTACATTGCAGAGGCTGAGCACCAGCTCTCAGATACCTCCACCTAACTTCCCCTGGACCATGACCCCACCATGGTGCATCAGGCCATTGTATCTACTATGGTAGCTAATCTCATTTCGTCTGGTGACCTCCCCTCCACTGCTTCCAAGTTGATAGTTCCCCAGCCCCGCACAGCTCGCTTCTACCTCCTTCCAAAAATCCACAAACAGAACTGTCCGGGCAGACCCATTGTTTCAGCCTGCTCCTGCCCCACAGAACCCATCTCTTCCTACCTTGACTCACACTTCTCTCCCCGGTCCAAACCCTGCCCGCATACATCCTTGTTTCATCTGATGCTTTACGCTAGTTTCAAAACTTCCAGTTTGCAGCTTCCAGCCGCCTCCTCTTTACCATGGACGTGCAATCCCCTTACATGTCCATTCCCCATCAGGAGGGTCTTAGGGGTCTCCACTTCTTCCTGGAGCAAACACCTGAACTGTCCCCACCCACCACCACCCTCCTCCACTTGGCTGAGCTCGTCCCCACCCTCAACAACTTCTCTTTTAACTCCTCTCATTTTCTTCAGGTCAGAGGGGTGGCCATGGGCACCCGCATGGGCCCCAGTTATGCCTGTCTCTTCATGAGGTACGTGGAACATTCCTTGTTCCAGTCCTATTCTGGTATCCACCCACAACTCTTTCTCTGATATATCGATGATATCATCGGTGCTGCTTCCCTCTCTAGTTTGGAACTGGAAAAGTTCATTGAGTTCGCTTCCAATTTCAACCCTGCCCTCACTTCCACCTAGATTATTTCTGACTCCTTCTTTCCCTTACTCAACATCTCTGTTTCCGTTTCTGGGGAAAGAAATCCACTGACTCCCACAGCTATCTGGATGATACATCCTTACATCCCACTTCCTATAAAAGACTCCATCCCATTCTCTCAGTTCTTCCGTCTCCGTCGCATATGTTCAGACGAGGCCGACTTCGACAAGGGAGCCTCCGAAATGACCACCTTCTTCCTCAACCGAGGATTTCCCAGCACCCTTTTCGACAGGGCCCTCAACCAGGTCCGACCCATCTCCCGCACTTCCGCCGTCACCCCTTCTCTTCCCTCCCGCAACAGCGATAGGGTTCCCCTTGTCCTTACCTACCATCCCATCAGCATACACATCCAGAAGATCATCAGATGCCACTTCCACCACTTCCAGCGAATTGCCATCATCAGACACATATTTCCCTCCCCTCCCTTGTCTGCCTTCCACAGGGACCGTTCCCTCTGGGACATCCTGGTCCACTCTTCCTTCAACCCCAACACCTCCCCACAGCCCTATGGCACCTTCCCCTGTAATCGGCGAAGGTGCAACACCTGCCCATTTACCTTCTCCCTCCCCACTATCCAAGGGCGCAAACACACCTTCCAGGTGAAGCACCACTTCACCCGCACTTCACAGAATCTAGTCTACTGCATTCGCCCCTCACAAGGTGGTCTCCTCTGCACTTGGGAAACGAAGCGTAGACTGGGGACCGCTTTGCAGAACATCTACGTTCTCCTCACAATTAAGACCCTGAGCGACCCGTTGCCTGCCACTTTAACGCTGTTTTCTATCCACCTCCCCTCTCTCCCTTTTTATTTCAGAATCCCCTTCCCTTCCCCCATTTCTGAAGGAGGGTCTAGACTCAAAACGTCAGCCTTCCTGCTCCTCCGATGCTGCTTGGCCTGCTGTGTACATCCAGCTCTACACCTTGTTATCTCAGACTCTCCAGCATCGGCAGTTTCAACTATCTCGTTACGAAGTCATTTGTCTGTCCAACTGCTCTTCTCTCTGTTCGGGCTCTATCCTATAGTTTATTCCCCACCCCATCAAACTAAAACTCCAAGCCCTTATATTCAAAATGTTCAAACAGGAAAATCATGTACAGCATTAGACCTTAGATTTTTCAACCTTGCTCACTGGATTATTGAGACCAAGGAGGGTTAAGGTGTAGGCAGGATCAAAATAATATTAAATTGTTTGCATTACTGTGGTTCAGCAAGGACAGAAGAAATTAGGAAAATGATTCCCTAAAAAAGTACCGATTGGTGGTTTAGTGGGAGCAAGTAGGTTGAAACAAAGGCGTCTGAACTTAAAAGGGAGCTAATAGCAAGACACCGCTATTATGAGACGGGCAGAACACTGGAGACTTGTTCAGTTCATTATAGACAGACACACCATCCTCACATATTAAGCTGTTTTTCAGTACTCTATTTCAAAACCACGGAATACATGCATTTGTATTTGATCATCATTTCTGACCACATCCATCAAAACTAAGTTGCTTAGCCCATTTATTCTATGCCTTTTTTCTGAATGTGCAATAACCAAGGCTTTTACGAATTAATTTTGAAATTCAGTGCAATATTTCATTGAATTTGCAAAATTTTAAAAACCTGGTGAAAGACAGCTTCACGCAAATGTTTTGCTAAATATGTTAAGCACAGTCATTTCAGCCTTTCATATATTTTTTTTACCAGACAGGCAAATCAGCAATACTTGAGAAAATTATTCTCCAGCAAAACCTCGAAACTCGTAAACCAGATTATTGAAAGGGATTCTAAAGGACAAAAAAAATTTACAATTCAGTGAAGACCATTGGAGCAAACTAATCTCCACCATTCGTTATGCTCCGCACTATCCTCCGCTCACATTAAGTCCTAAAGTCATAAAAGACTTCTGTCAAATGAAAGGATTGTGTTCAAACCTTGCGCCACTTTTGTATGACCAAGAGATTTTGGGGAGCCTGGAGTTCAACCATGTTTTCTCTGTGGCAATGCCTCAGTCTATAAAAGTTGCTTCGCCAACCAATCACTACCCTTTTCTTCTGGTATCTAAATTGTCATGATAATTTGAAATTTGACATTCTTGCCTTTGTCCAGATGAGTGCAAGATGAAAAGCTTTGGCAGCATGTCTTTCTTTTCAACAACATTAATTCACCTGGTCTTGTTGGTTTGAAATCCTGAGTTTGAAAATTAACTTAGTGCTAGATGCATTTCACTGCAAAACAAGGAACAACTTTTTACGTTACAGACTCATGGAAGGATATAAAATGTGTGCTTTTTTTAAGAGCCTATAAGCCATCAAACTTAGTCAGTTTGCACATGAGAAATAAATTACTGGCCATGTTTGCATAAAATTGAACTTTTATTTTCTATCTTTTTGGTAGTTTAAATATTTATAGAAAGAAAGTTTGAATTGATACTAATGTGGAACTGGTGTGGTTTAACCCATGAGTGTATATTAAGTACAGTGGAGCCAGCTTGGACTGAGACTTCCTCTTGGGTTGTCCATTGTGTCAATTTCTAGTGGTTTGTGGAGAGTCACAAGTAGAATTGCCCGTTTCCCACACAAAGATTTCAAGTCTGAGGACTTCTCAGGTAACGATAGGAATTACATTTTCTTTGAAGGGATCATTGTAACTGTTGCCAACTGAATGTTGACATGATGCTGAACTGCCTTAATGTGGCGGAATGTTTTGCAGCAAGAAATCACTGAATCCCAAAGGAGGAGTGGAAGTGGATCCTACTGCGAGTTCTACTGGGCCTTCCATTTCATGGCCTCCAACGTCAAAGCCACGTCAACTAGCACGGTGCTAAATGGGGCAGACTTTGAACAGGTCTAGCAACTGAAGACTGGTCATCCATGAGGCACTGTTGGCTGGCCATCAACAGCAGCATAACTGTACTCCAGCACAATCTGCAACCTCATGGCCCAGCATATCCAGTCAACCATTACCATCAAGCCAAAGGATCAATCCTGGTTCAATGGAGAGTGCAGGAGTGTATGCCATGACACGCACCAGGCATACTTGAGATGGCAAACTGGTGTAGCTACTAAACAGGACTACTTGCATGCCAAATAGCATAAGCAATAAGCGATAAAGAGAGTTAAGAAATCCCACAGCCAACAGATCAGATCTAAGCTCTGCAGTCCTGCTATATCCATTCATAATGTGGTGGACAAATAAACAACTCACTGGAGGAGGTTCCATCCTCAATAATGGAAGAGCCCAACGCATATGTGCAAAACATTCACAGCAATCTTCAGAATGCCAAGTGGATGATCCGTCTTGGCTTCCTCCAGTGGTCCCCAGCATCCCAGATATCAGTCTTCAGTCAATTCAATTCATTCCATATGATTTCAAGAAATTGTTAGAGACACTGGAAACTGCAAACGCTCTGGGCCCTGACAATGTTGCAGCAGGAGTACTGAAGACATGTGCTCTAAAACTTGCTGCTACCCGAGCCAAGCTGTTTCAGTACAGTTACAACATTGGAATCTACCAAACGGTGCAGAAAATTGCGCAGGTATGTCCTGCACACAAAATGCAAAACAAATCCAATCCAGCCATTTTCTGCCCCATCAGTCTACTCTTGATCACCAGTAAAGTGATGGAAGGTCTCACCAACAGCATTTACTCAGCAATAATCTGCTCACTAATACCCAGTTTGGACTCCATAGGGCCACTCAGTTCTTGATTTCATTACAGTTTTCATTCAAACATAGACAAAAGAGTTGAATTCCAGAAGTGAGATGAGAGTGACAGCATTTGACATTAAGGCTACATTTGACTGAGCATGGCATCAAGGAGCCCTAGCAAAACTGGAATGAATGGGTCTCAGGGGACAAACTCTCAGCTGGTTGGAGTCTTACCTGGCACATCGAAAGATGGCTGGTGGAGGTCAGTCACCTCAGCTGCAGGACCTCTGCAGGAGGTTTCTGAGTCCTAGGTCAAACCATCTTCAGCTGCTTCATCAATGACTTTTCCTCCATCATAATGTCAGAAGTCAGGATTTCTGTTGGTGATTGCAATGTTCAGCACTATTCACGGCTCGTCGGATACTGAAGCGGTCCATGTTCAAACGCAACAAGATTTCTACATATCCAGAGTTGGGATGGCAAGTGAAGTAACATTCACACCACACAAATGCCAGGCCATGACCATCTCCAATAACAGACAATCTAACCACTGCCCTTTGAGAATCAATAGCATTACCATCACCAAATCCCCTGCTTTCAATATCTTGGGCATTGCTATTGACCAGAAACTCAACAGGACTTGATATATCGAATACAATGGTACAAGAGCAGGTCAGAGGCTAGGAATGCTCAGTCAAGTAACTTACCTCGTGACTTGCCAGAGCATGTCCACCACCTACAAGGCATAAGTCACAAGTGTGATGGAATATTCTCCACCTGCCTGGATGAGTGCAGCTCCAAAAACACACAAGAAGCTTGGCACCATCCAGGACAAAGCAGTCTGCTTGATTGACACCACATCCACAAACAGCCACTCCCTCTACCACCAATGCTCAGCCGAGGCAGTGTGTACTATCTCCAAGTTGTACCGCAGAAATCTAAAGGACCATAGCAGCAGATACATGGGAATACCACCTCCTGCAGGTTCCCCTCAGAGCTGTTCACCATCCTGATTTGGAAATATTTTACTATTCCTTCACTGTCACTGGATCAAAGTCCAGGAACTTCCTTCCTAAAGGCAGCTCATGATCTGCAGCTGTTCAAGAGGTGGTTCACCACCACCTTTTCAAGGGCAATAAGCTGGGGATGGGCAATAAGTGTTGGCCAGCCAGCAACCTCCACATCCAATAAGTAAAAGTAAAAGCTCTTTAGATTTTCCTGGTTGATGTGTGACATTTCTATCCTGCATATCAAGCCACATAGAGTTCGGTTTGCTGTATCACTCATCCACTGTTAAAATGGCCACTTCAGAGTTTCAAATTTCTTTATTTCTTAAATCCCTCATTCTTCTTCCTTTTTCTCAGCTAAATTTATTCTTTAATCTCTTCCTTCTGTCCCCTGTATAACTGCACCTTCTTGTGTGCTCTCCAATTTTATTAAAATGATCAATTTGTTTAAACTGAGTTTGTTGCACATTTTTCAAAATAGTTACTTTTGTTTTGGAGCAAAATCTTGAATCTCTGGAAGAAATTAATTTTATTTTTTAAAAAATTATGCATGTCTCCACATATGCCATGACTTGCTTGTAAAGCATATCCACTTTTTACAATAAATGATCAAACACAACTAATCCTGTGTGGTTTCTGGATTTCTCAGTATGCCTGTGCATATCTGTGTGTTTCTCTCCTTTTCTTCCATGCACACTCCATAATTTATTGATCTAACACACAGATGACTGTAAGAGGAGAGATATGTCCTGCGAGGATCAATCCAGGATTAACATGAAAGCAAAGGTTAAGTTGGAAGGTATCGCTCGAACTCTACTGAGTCCACATAGTTTGTTCCAACACTACCATAAACCATGTTCAATCATTACAAATTAAAAGCAGATTCAACTTAGCTATGAGGAGATTTATAGAAAAACGTGTGTATAAAATCACCTGTAACACAATTATTTTCTCCAAATAAGATTTGAAAATGTCAAATCGAATTACAAAATACAGTTTAGCATTGATCAATGGGATTGTGGAGAAGTTGAATAAAGAGGTGGGGGAGGGTGTCAAACATCAAGGACTGTAGAATTGAATGACTTAGGTGATGAGATAGAGAGTGATATCCAGATTTGCTGATGATACAAGCTGGGTGGAAAGGTAAGCTCTGGGGAGGGCACAGGCTGTAAAGAGTTACAAGACAGGTTAAGTAGCTGGGCAACAAGATGGCAAGTGAAATAAGGTGTGGGGAACTGTGAAGCTGTTCACTTTGGTCATGAAAACAGAAAAGCAAAATATTTTTTAAAAAGATGTGAAACTTGGAAATGTTGATGTTCAGAGATCAGACAAGGAATGCAGGAAGTTAGCATGTAGATACAGCAAGCAATGGTCAGGCAAGCAGCATATTTGCCCTCATTGTACAGTTATAAAGGATTGGCAGTCCAATTTCCAGGGGCTTTGATGAGATCACATCAGGAACAGTCTGTGCAGTTTTATTCTCCATATCTAAGGAAGAATACAGTTGCAGTGGGGCACTAGATTGGTCATTGGGTTGAGGGGGCTATTCTATGATGAGAGGCTGATTAAATTGGATCCATATTCTCCACAGCCAATCTCCCTGAAAGACTCAAGGTTGTGAAGAACCTCAATTGAGGAAATGTTAAGAAATTTTATAGGGGCCTGAATGATTTGGGCTGTGGTAAGAAATGTGAGAGAAGTCAGACAAAGCCTTTTCTGACACTAGGAGTACCTCATTGTATTTTGAAACAGACCACCCGACATTGGGACCATATTCTCGCGAGGGAGCAGTGAGAGGCCTATTAATGTGAATGTTGCTTGCTGTGAGCCTTATTAACTGCAAATCTCACCATATTTATATACAACTTCCTAATGTACCACTCACCACGGGGAAACTTGATAGCAACAATTCCTGACCTGGATGTCAGACTGGGCACCTGGTGACCACAGCTCACTGTTTCCTCCTCATGTTGGACACTCAGCAATAACATCTCAGGGCACTTTTCAAGGCACCTGCTGTAGTCACCCTCCCATCTAGCATTCAACATCCACCAGCTTCTCAGGGCCTGCTTGGCACTTGTCCAAACACTTACAGAGCACCTATGCACCTTAAAACTGCATTTCAGGGTGAGCCAGAAACTAGTAAAGCAAAGCTGCAAGGAGGTTTTGCAAGTAGAGAGCCAGGCAGCCAGCTGCTGGGTTGGTGCAAGCTGCATCTCAGGACTATTTGTTCACTCCGAGTATCATAGCAGAGACTGAGCAAGTGTGAGGGAGCAAAGATGGCTGAGACCGCAATGAACTAGGTGGCAACATCAGACCAGACTGGCAGAAGCAGATTCTACAATGACTGATGGGGGAGTTGGGAGTGGTGGAAGAGGATGTTCCTATCCACCAGGGTCTCCACCGCCCTGGAAAGCAGGGCACCAATGTCTTATTATTTGCCAAGGCAAATGTCACGAACTGTGCAGGGCAGCTCCACACTGACAGTGCTTGTTTGGGTGCATAGTGGCCTTCTAGAGATTGTTGAATATATCTAAGGCTGGAATTGACCAATTTTTAGTCTCAGAGGGAAACCAGTGGGCCAGTGGGCAGAAAAAGCAAAAGGGAGGCACAAGATCACCCATGAAGATATTCAATGGCAGGGGAGGGTAGGAATGGCTGGCTGCACAACTCTAGCCATTCTTCAACCTTTTCTTGTTGATCTGCAATTATTTTCCTCTTCAAATACTGATCTGATTCTCTTTTGACAGCAATGATTAAATCTACCTTCACCACACTCAGGCAGTGCATTTCACATTCTAAATATTTACTGTACAAAGACTGTTACTGTATATTACTGTTGCATGTTTTACCTTGAATCAGCGTCTACTCTGTGCATACCCTCATGATTTTGAATACCTCTATCTAGTCTTCTCCCAACCTACTCTTCTCCAAGGAGAACTGCCACAGATTCTCCCCTCCAGTGATGTGATTTAAATGCCTCATCCTTGGAATGATCCTCATGAACTTTTTCTGCACCGTCTCTCATGCCTCTCAGGTGTGATGCTATAACTAGACACAATACTCAGTTGACAGTGAAGCAACTTTTAATCCACGTTTATCGTCATTTCCCTGCTTTTTTATTCAATGTCCCTATGCCCAGATTCAAGTTGGTGCAGATCATCCTGCACTGTTCCTTCACAAAAAAAAAGTGAATTGTCAAGGGCATGTCAGTTAACACGAAGAAATCTCTTTGCAGTGATTGCATTTTATTGATGAGACTCTTGATTGGAGTTGTTAACTTGGGCCAATCAAGGAACCCTGGCTGACAGATATAAACATGGGATTCAGAGAGTTTCCTGACTTCAGGGACTGGTTCTGAACCGTCTGATTGCAGCCAGTGTACTGTGCACATGTAAATAAAAGGTGACTTTGTGACAGGATCCTGGGGTCTACGCAGTTACTTCACCCTCAATGATTATTTTGTGTCATAAAAGGCAAGAATTACAAGAACAAAATTGATGTTAGATAATGGTTTTACTTGCTGCAGGGCTCTGAAAACCTGAATTCTGGTCACTTAACATTTCCAAGGAAACAAGTCTTTTCACACTGTTCCAGTTGAATTCTTAACTTGGTTTTTCCAAGTTTGATTTTGTGAACTTTATTGGTTCAGATCTAACGCACAGTGAGATGCCATGTGGAAAGATATGAAACAATTCATGTCTCAGCCTTTAGAGAGTCAATATTCTGGTGCTAGCCTGATGGAAGCTTAACATCAACAAAGCTCTAGTTCACCCACATGTAGAGTTAATAATTATCTTTAAAGTGAAAGTATGATGCTGTCATAAACCACAACAAGAACATGCAAAGCTTTAGCTTCATCTGTTAGACGTTTTGATATACTCATGTCTTAAACACTGGAATAGACCGGTTATGCCAAATGGAATGTTTCTTTATGGCAATTTATCTAATACAGGAAAATGTTATTTCTTTTCGAAGCTTTTACAGTTTATATATTGAACTTTATCCTGTCAGGCACAGCAGACCGACTGGTAAGGAAGTCAAAAACCTATTTGATTTAGTCGTGCGATTTGAGGGTGGTTGTTTAACTTAGCTACCACACTAACATCTGACTTATGAATTTGTGAACCAAGATAGAAAATAAAAGGACAGATAACTCACCAAATCCGTTCAAGGATGCATTTCTAGTTACAAAGACCAAGAAGAGGTCACAACAACTGAACTGTATACTGATTTCAGGCACAGCTGCTGGTTTTCCTGTTACTGGTGTTAATATTGCTGGTGATGCATTTCTTGTTCTTCATGAAAGGTCCATGGTTTAACTGCTCGGAGATAGCAAAAACTGCGGATGCTGGAGTCAGAGTCAAAACAGTGTGAAGCTGGAGGAACACAACAGGTCAGGCAGCGTCAGAGGAGTAGGAAAGTTGGCATTTCGGGTTTACACCCTGATGAAGCAGGTTAACCTGAAACATCAGCTTTTCTGCTCCCATGGTTTAGCTGCAGAAGTTGCTTTGATTTCTTGGCAAAGGCTGACAGCAGTAAAGTGCAGACTAAGGTGTGTGAAGTGTAAGCCAGATGAAATGACTACCAAGAAATTATAAGTCATTTGTCAAGTACTGAAACACACTTTCAGAGAGAGTGATGTGATCAGCACAATCGGCCATGGCCACAACTTCAGTTTCACTGTTCGAAGACTTCCCATTCTGTCAGTGTCACGAGAAAGCACTCCCTAACTTGTGTTCATCTGGTTCATACTGTTGAGTTCCACAAAGCTTGGGAAACACAAGAACTGGCTGTTAAAAGCAGAACAATGATTTACACGGCATTTTTGTGGTTGGGGAATAATCAGGGTGGTGGTGGCTACTGATCATTGATACAGTTGTCTAAACAGCTGTAGCTGAGATAGTTTTGGATTTCTGACTATTTGCCACTTTTTGTGCTTTTAATCGTTGTGCCCACACCCAGGCCTGCTTCCCATTTGCAGCTAAAATTCTTCCTTGTGTCTCTAGTTATTTTCAGCACTGAAGATATTTGTAATATAGGCTTTAATAAGTTGAAAATGTTATTATAGAAACATAAAGTTTGAAAAAGTGTCATATTTGACGCAAAATGTTAACTCTGTTTCTTGCTCCACAGATGCTGCCAAAACTGTTGAGTTTCTTCAGCACTGTCATTATTTCAGATTTCCAGCAGCTGCAGTATTTTGCTTTTGTGACACGGGCAAACTGTGTTTTCAAAAGTCAGAACGACTCAACATGTGGTTTAAGATCTCAAGAGACGTGGAGTCACAAAACACAGGATATAAATAACATATTTGGTAATGAATTAGACAAAATTTGCTCCCATATTATCATGTTTGGGTTTAATCTAGTTTGCATGCACATTCTGGATGGTGTATCAGTGCCCCAATACCTACAGATGCTTTTCTTTCAAATTAAAGGTTGTAGAGAGTTCATGGTGGAGATGGTAACTATTTGACTCCAAATAACTGCCTGATAACCTTCTCAAAGAGCTTGTTAACTGGCTGGGAATGGCCAGAAGCCAATGATCAGATTGAAACCAAACTGTCTGTTGCATGTTCATGCACAGGTGTCAAGTGCAAGTGGAAAGCCATTAAGTCATGTTGCTGCTACAAGTTTTTGGAAAAACAAGGATTTTCATTTTTTTACACAGCTGGCCTAGTACTTTCCTTGATGACCGTCTGGCCACTTGTCTGCAGCGTGAAACTGCTGGTGCTCTGATCTCCTTGATTCTGCAAGACAGCAAAAATACGTCATCATGGGTGCAACTTTCCTTTGTCAGTTTTGCTCTGGAACTGTTTCCGGGGCCAATGAACTTGCCCTGGCCCCATTTTATGATGTGCATTTAAAAATAATGTCACTATTAGTGATCAGCATGGAGCCAGGATACAAAAATGACTTAGGCATTGGATTACAAACCTCAAAATAAAAATTCAGCATATTACGTACCAAGTGGAATCAAATGTACAATTTTGCTAATTTTCACTTCATCTAAAATAGTTTTAAATCAGTTTTCACAATATAATTAAAAGCTATCTGAAGTTACCTACAACATTTAGTCCAAATCATGGAACATAAATGATGTTTCAGATCACAAACTGACAACGTGTGGTCGCTCATGCTCACAGCAATGAGGTAAGTTTAATGTGGCCACCCTGGTTTTATTTTATTGACACATCCCAATGCAACTCCTTGGGTTAACACTGGACAACATTATGCCACCAAAGTTGATAGTTGGGTACATGTGTACCAGGGAAGGGAAGGGGAGGAAAGGTTGCAATATCAAAGGTCCTCCAGCCCCAAGAGAAATAATTCAAAACTTACCTTTGCTGGGTCTCAATGGCTCCATCACCACTGAATTGGAGCACATTCTCCAACTTGCTCCAAACTAGTACTGTATCACGGTCATTGGACCTGAACTGTCATATCAAAGGAGCCAAGTAGGAATGGAGAGTTTCAGCGTGCAGCCCCCTTTTAAAATGGTGTTTTCAGACAAAATATTGACACCTTTATGCCTCAGTTAGCACCAGGCTTGGAGTGTGCAAGCAGGGCCCAATGCAAGTTTAAATTCCTCTTTACTGCACTGCCTTATCAATTTTTTGTTTAGTTGCGACAAACTACATTCACGTGCAGCACATTCTATTCATGAATAACATTGACAAAATGGAAACAAAATCTTTGTTGTTAAAATGTTTGACACTGTGCGAAGTCGTGGTGTCAAAGTCAGGTAGGTGCACGAAAGCAATAACTTAGACGTGCTTTGGAAAGGAGTTCTGCTGTCTGAAATACCACATTTCAACCTTGCCAAAGATATTGCTGGCTGTAAAGTAACAGAAGCAGTCATGCTGTCACCATCCTTTCACAGTTTAAACACACGCCTATGTTGGAGAATCATTAATGTCTACATTTACTGTGATAATAGACAATCTTGTAAAGACTATGGTTGAAACTCTATTGAATTTGAGATTACTGGTATAATTATCAGTGACATCGTTAAGACTGAAAAATGCACGTCGTCTGCAAGTGTTGGATTTCGCAAAGCGTCAACAACATAATATCACTAATTTCAAGCAATAGGCAGGAGACGAACCAGTCTTCTTTTAATTATATTTGGTTGGAAGAAATGATCATTAGCTTTTTCTTTGCTTGTACCATATGCAATTAGTGGTAACTCAGTCATGAATTATAAAATATAAAGCAGTTGCAATTATTGTGTTTTCTGATATCTGAATGCTAGTCATTTTGCTGCATCATCTGCATTTGATATCTGCCTCTAGCTACTAATTCTGTTTAACACTGAAATGTTACATTATTCTAATTTTTTGCCTCTCAACCATTTAATCATAATTTCTAATACATTACCACAGGTTATCTTCTAATATTAAGATTTTACACTTAATTGCAGCCTCTTTTCTGTAACATACACAGCCAACAAAACAAATGAAAAAATAATATGGAAGTTTGTTGATGCAACCTTTGTTTTTGTTATGCAACCTTAATAAAGTGTTCACAAAGTTCTTATGTTGTAACCTTTGCAGAAATACATTTATTATTTGTTTATTATTCAAACACGTGGAACTGGTTAAAATATTGTTCCCAGAGGCTGAGATGGAGGCTGCTGTGGGGGATAGGACTAGTGGAGGCTATTTCACCAAGAATTGGAATTCCGAACCAGACCTAAAAAGCAGCAACAAAAACAGAAATTGCTGGAGAAACTCCGCAGCTCATTAAGTTCTGATGAAGAGTCACCGGACTCGAAATGTTAACTTTGTCTTTTTACCCCACAGATGCTGCTAGACCTGCTGAATTTGTTCAGAAATTTCAATTTTTGTTTCAGATTTGCAGCATCGGCAGTTCTTCATTGTATCGAAAATAGTAGCTGTTGGCACCACAACAAAATCCAGTTACAATGAAAGATTAGGAAGTTTCAAACCTTAATAAAGGAAAACAAAAGTCATTTGGCATTTGTCCTAATGAAGCTATTATTTCTTGCCAACACAAACTACAGATTAATTGTATAATTAGCATAATGTCCAAACATCACTTTTAACTGCTCTAAATCTTTTGTCAACATACTTGACCTTCCATAAAGTAAGTGTTTGTGTAACATGTCCCCGCAGTGTAGCAAATACAATAGTTCCATTGTGATATCAATAATAACTCATTGTCACGTATTCCTGTATAGTTATGTATGTTCAGAATTGTCCTCAATACATAGTAACAAGTGATACTGTTTCTTTTATAAGAGTTGATCAGAGAGAAAAACGGTTTGTACTCTTGGCTGATGTTTGCTGCAATATTAAGTTGTTATGGGGGGTTTCTACTAAAAGCCACTTTGATGTCATCACTTTTAACCACCATACATTTTTATGAAATGATAATAGTTACCACATTGCTAGCAATAATTATCTGATGGTCTGCAGAAAATATATTTCAGCTGACCACTAATAAACTTGTTTTTGAAAACCAGGAAGTCTGATTTATTTCTATCCATCTTCTGTATAGCCTGCATCACATCAATGAGGGCAATGATTTAATATTTCTGTAAATGATTAAAGTTTGTTTTTTTTCTTACAAAGCAATGCTTCAGTTTAACATTTTCTCCCTCTCGTAGTCTCATCTACTCAGTTAGTTGATCCTAAGCTTTTTCTACTCACGGTACACTTTCTTGGCAATCCCACAATAAGCAAATAAAGTTGGTCCTGACCACTGAAAGTTCACATTTTAAGATTGGCCCAATTTGATAGCATTTTCATTACTGTGTAAACCAGGCTTAGAATAAGCATGTTGGCCTGGATGTTTGAGTCAGCAACATGTCAGGCAAGTTTTTCTCATCTGATGATACGACCCATTTTGCACCATTTTCTCCAATCCAGGCTGAAGCAGAAAAAGACTCGCGAAGCCTTTCATGGACCAATGAGTACACAGAATTGTGAAAAGGAGAGGAATGTGTACTTCTTTTTAAAAGCAGCTGCCATATTCAGATACATTTTAAAAGGTGTCAATTTTAATGAGTAACGCAGGAGTTATCCTACAGCTATACAAAACCTCGGTTAGATCCCACTTGGAGTATTGTTAGCAGATCTGGGCACCGTACCTTACGATGGATATATTGGCCTTGGAGGGATACCACGTAGTTCTGTAAGAATGATACCTGGACTTCATGAGTGACGTTATACGATTATATGAATAAGGCCGGTTTTCTTTAGAATTTAGAAGGTTAAGGGGTGTTGTGATAAAAATCTTCAAGATTTTACGAGGAAAAGACTGGGTAGATAAAGACAAACTATTTTCCTGGTTGGGGATTCTAGAACCAGTGGAATAGTCTGACAACTGGGGCTAGACCATTCAGGAGAAACGTTAGGAAGCACTTCCACACACAAAGATAGATAGATGTCTGGAAGTCTCTTCTACAAATGGTGGTTAATACTAGATCAGCTGTTAATTTTTAATCTGAAATAGATAATTTTTTGTTAAGCAAAGGCAGTGTATGGAGTTTGGCCAAATATTAGCTGTCATCATTCAGGTCCCACAATGAGAATGATGCCAGAAGTAAATCACTGGATTGAGGTGTGTCAGCTGCAAGACAGCCAGCAAATGTGTAACATAAATAAATCGGAACAAATTTATACGTAAACAAACAAGGGTATCATTATTCCTGCGGAGTTCCAGCATGGAATATTTTAATGCCATTTTGAGCTGACATTCAAATCAACAACACAACCATTTGGTCATTTATGGAAACCTGCTGTGTGCAAATTGGCTGCTACGTTTCCAAGCAACAGTCACAACAGGGTTCATTCTAACATGAAATGAAGCCCTCGTGCTGACCATAGTTTTGGCGAAGTGGGAGCAAGTTTCCTCCCACTCTTGCCTCAAACTCGTTTCGTTAACTACTTTACCTCACACCGCTGTGGTGTCCCTCTTGTCTGATGTTAGCCAAATTCTCCCACTCACCGTAGCCAGAAGTTTTCAACACTGCCGGTATGTGCCAGAACATAGCAGCAACGCTGGTGCCAGCACCATCTTGGAACCCAAGCAGTACCACAGGCCAACTGTTGGCAGTTCAGAAATATCCTTCACCATCAACACAGTCATACAACAGTCTTAAACCAAGTAAAATCCAACAGGACTGTGGATACTGTAAATCAGGAACAAATCCTGTTCTGAGGAAGGTTCACCGGAACCGAAATGTTAACTCTGATTTTTTCTTCACAGATGCTGCCAGACCTGCTGAGCTTTTCCAGCAACTCCTATTCCTGTCTTAAACCAAGAGCTCATCAGACGGATGTGGCAGGGGTGACTCTTCTCTTCACATACAAGTGCACCTTGCCACCCCAATCACAATTTAAGTACCAGGCCGCACAGCTTACCTGTCCATAGCCATGTAACATCTTATATCCTTCTTTAAAACACAGCTACTAATTCTGCAAAACTCAGTATAACCCATCACTTCATGATTGTTCAATGTGGGTCCATCACATGCAGGAAAGCCTTTAGTCACGTCCAAATATTCACTTTCATTCACCAACCCCAAAACCAAAAATAAATCAGAAACTGCATTTTTCTCTCAGAATAGAAACGAACTGCTTAAATTTTGAGCACCAATGATTTTATAATCAGAGAATGATCAGTGGACACAGCTCTCATCTATTGGAATTAAGGGGCCCTATCTGGCTTGTTGCACCTTACGCTGCTGAACTCTGTCGTGCACAAGGTGATATTCCTTATGCTCAGTGTCCTCATCCCCCTTCCACTATTCCAATTCACCAGCTTCCATCACTTCCCTTCTTTGCCTGCTCCATCAGTGTACAGAGCAGCAGGCTAGGATAATGCAGCACATTCTATACAGAGTATACTGTAAAATCCTGCCAGACAGACCCAAGTCGTGGAACTTCATCTTCCACAGTTCTGTTATCTGCTCCACCATGGCACTGTCATAGAGTGAGCTGCACTGAATTTGTGCTCTGCCTCAGTCAGGGAACTGCACAAAAAAGCTATCAGCCACGGTCATAGTGAGTAGCCCTTATCTTCCAGTCATCATCCTTGTCAGGCATCTGGACTCAAACACAACAGGACTGTGCAGGTTCTTAAGGATATGGGCATCATGCCAGCTCCTCGTGTATGAACTGTAAACTTCCAGGAAGTAGAAGCAATGATCACTAATCACTTGCACATCGATGGAACGGAACCCCTTTCTATAGGCGAACTCAGCTGTAGTGTTCTCAATATGTGCATGCAATCTATTGTGAATTGCACCCGGGACAAGCCAAAAATGTTCCTAGGTCCTAGTACTTGGGCAGCAGCACTGATCCCACCATGGGGAAATCAGATGAAGCACTGTGATTTGGCACAAATACCATCAGTCACAATCACGGTACACTTATGGGTGGGCAGCTGAGAGAAGATTCCTTAGAAGGAGCTGATGTAAAAGAAGCTTAATGCAGCTGTCACCTTTATGGCTACCAAGATAGGATGGGAACCCACTTCTGCAGGTCATAGCACCTGTTCCAGCAGTTGGCAGAGTTCAGTGCCAGTGTCCTGGGACATCTTCCACCTGCACTAACATTGTGCCTCACTCAGGTGGAGGTAATGCCATCGAGGGTGGAAGACTCTTGTACCTCCTACACATCCTGAGGGCACCTTCTACTGCAACCTCTCCATGTGAAGGCTGTTTGGCTGGAGTTTTCTGCCGCTCCTGAGCTTCATGGCACATCTATTCCTCCTCCATTTCTCTGTGCTTTTATTGCGTCACAGTAGCAGTGGCGATAATCCTTGCCGTGGCTGGAATCATCACTCATGCTTGCAGTGATCCTGTGATGGGAGCAGAAGAAACAGAACAGGTCCTTATCAATTTGGGTGGTCACTTACAAATGAGAGCTGTACGTACTTCTCCATAGAGTGGGATGTGGGCCATTCAGACAAGAAGGGCCATTGGAATGACTTATCTCGTCATTTCAACATTCGACCTTATTCTGATGGATACACTGCCAGTCATGTGACAAAGAGAAAGCAAGAGAGTGTAGGTGCTGCATGGGTACTGAACCCTTTGCCACCCAGCACTTCAGCAGCCACTGGAGGCATCACTGCACATGACAGAGTCTTGCATTCTGCTTAGAGTTCACTTGGAGAGGAAATCAGATGCATGGTCTTATGCAGCTGAGGAGTGGTTGCATTAGAGTTGTGTTTTGTGGCACACACATGCCTCTTTTATGGTTGTGCGTGCATTTCTGCTCCACAGAGGTGTCTGTCTCCAACTGGCAAGGACGAATGACATGGTCAACATCGCTTGTGACCAGCATTTACATCCTACACGTTTGCACACTGCATGAATTTTACTTGTACAATGATCTGATTGCAAATGATTTCAATCTGCAACACGCCTTCTTGGCCCTTGAAGGGTTTCCCGTCAGTCAGTATTGGAGCACATGTTTATAGACAGCAAACAGACACAGACTCAGCCTACTCAGGGTGTGATTACAACCACTTTCTATTTGCAGGTCACATTAGTTACCCAACAGATCATGGAAGGTTACATCTAATGCAGTGGGTACCAGGCTTTGCCTGGCCATAGAAATCCCTCTGCTTGAATTTCCACGTCTCTTTATAACTCGCGTTCCCTGAGGTGCACAACTTTTCTGAACTCCCTCATGTTCCCAGCCACCATCCCGAAAATGAACCTTATTCTTGGATCTCCCCCAATCTGCCCTCCTTGAGCCCTTTCATGACAGTTTGATTATGGCCACCATCTAGTTGCACAGACCCTACATCAAGGCCACAGTGGTGTTGATAGGCGATCACCTCCAAAACGTCCCACCTCACAGGATTCAATATTCTCCCATGTATGACCTGCTCCCCTCCCTTATAAATTGAATACCCTCCCTTTCACTATCTCAATCCCCTCCACACCTCAGTTGTTGCCTCCATTCCTCAGAATGGAGTACCCTTTGCCTCCTCGTTGTGACAGTGACCCCAGATACCTAGACATTCAGGTCTACCAAGTTCCACTTCCAAGCCTCTTACTGATTTCAACAGACAGTGCAAACTGAAGAATGGCCAGACACCTGACTGATTTGCCATGCGTCTCCCCTGACTAGCAATTGGCTTATCCCCTGTCTGCTTGCACTGAACATGAAAGACTGCCTGCGGCCCAGTTCCTGCACCATAGTGCAATGTACCCACTGACCTAGACTGGCTGAAGCAAACATGAGATTATGCCCAGACCTCTGGACTGATCAAGGGTACTACTGTTGACTGATTGCACTGGGACCCATTCAATTGACTGTAGCCCCACCATGACCTGACAAGGACAAATCCCTTTTGACTTACAGACATGGCCATTTTGTTGATCCAGATGCAGTCTGTTTGTGATGCTGGTTGCTGGGATAAGACTGACATTGCACTCTGTTGTTTGCACATGTCCACTGCATCGACTTGCGACTAGTAACCAGCATGACAAGCTGTTTGGCTATGTGTCTACACTAAACTGCAAGATAAGACAGAAGTATTATGAGCCTCTAAACTGTGCCTCAACAGGCAAATCACAAAAGAGCAAGGCAAGGCGGCTGTGTGTATCTAGGTTAGGACGAAGTGAATGAGCAAAGAACAAAGAACAAAGAAAATTACAGCACAGGAACAGGCCCTTCGGCCCTCCAAGCCTGTGCCGATCCAGATCCTCTATCTAAACCTGTTGCCTATTTTCCAAGGATCTGTATCCCTCTGCTCCCTCCCCATTCATGTATCTGTCTGGATACATCTTAAATGACGTTATCGTGCCTGCCTCTACCACCTCCGCTGGCAACGCGTTCCAGGCACTCACCACCCGCTGCATAAAGAACTTTTCACGCATATCTCCCTTAAACTTTTCCCCTCTCACCTTGAAATCGCGACCCCCAGTAGTTAAGTCCCCCACTCTGGGAAAAAGCTTCTTGCTATCTACCCTGTCTATACCTCTCATGATTTTGTAGACCTCAATCAGGTCCCCCCTCAACCTCCGTCTTTCTAATGTAAATAATCCTAATCTACTCAACCTCTTTTCGTAGTTAGCGCCCTCCATACCAGGCAACATCCTGGTGAACCTCCTCTGCACCCTCTCCAAAGCATCCACATCCTTTTGGTAATGTGGCGACCAGAACTGTACGCAGTATTCCAAATGTGGTCGAACCAAAGTCCTATACAACTGTAACATGACCTGCCAACTCTTGTACTCAATACCCCGTCCGATGAATGAAAACATGCCGTATGCCTTCTTGACCACTGTATCGACCTGCGTTGCCACCTTCAGGGTATAATGGACCTGAACGCCGAGATCTCTCTGTGCATCAATTTTCCCCAGGGCTTTTCCACTTACCGTATAGTTCACTCTTGAAGTTCGCACTAAGAAATCAAACAAACAGCCATGACATTCAGGCTTATCTAACCTGTGAACTGGGAGCATTCCAAGGATATTTTCTGGAACACTCCAATTTAGAGCGTGGCAATGCAGAAGCATACTGTGCTACAATGGTGCAGAGGCTCGCACTTGCTGGATGCCAGCATTTGTGGGCATGATGAACATGCCCTGAGACATTGGTGCCACGTGTCAAAGATGGAAGTCCAGATGAGCAAGCAGTGAACTGGACTCACAAGGTCGAGATTCTCAGTGTCTAGTTTCTATCCATTGCATGGTTGAATAGGAGAATGCGTATTAGTAAGTCAAGATTAAGCAATAATGAGGGTGGCAATGAGTGATAATCCTTATTAATAGCATCTCGATGCTCATTTGCAAGAATCTTGCACCAGCATTAGGAACTTCGTTGGAAAATGTAACTTGTTGCTCCCAAAGTCACCAAAGTCAAGAAAGGCCTTTCTTGACTGCTCACACACTTTTTCAAATTGATCATCATAGCCCAAGTTATTCTGGGTCTGGGAAGAATCTGTTCTTTGTGATTTCTCAGCTGAAGCAGGCATGCACTGAGGGAAGAGTAGCTGGCAGGAGAAGATTAGGTCAGGTTATATTTTGGTCAGGTTATAGTTAACAAAAAGGGAGGATTAGAGAAGAATTTAATGCAAGTCCAGCAAAGAGAGGAAGGAGAGGGAGGAGACACTCTGCAGAATAAGTGTTAGACTTATCAGAAGGTCACTTCTGTGTTATGAAGAGTTATGGAGCTGTCTTCTTTTAGTGGGGAAAATGTTTCCCTGCTCAAGCTGTAATCTATGTGAATTTGGGGTCCTCCTGAATGAATAGTTCATAAATATTTAGACTCATTGAGGCTTTGCCTTGTAGGTTGACATCAGCAATGATCAGGTTCTGAGTGGGTAAGTAACCAACCTGCTGATTTGTGCCAGGTGAGTAGAACTGAATATGACCCTGTCACGTGCTTCAGTGGCTGAAAAGGACTTTGAGATATCACAAGGTTATAAAGGCATGTGTAAAGGATCTTTTTTAGCTTCAGAAAAGCATTCTTTATCTACTGAGAAACGAATCTTCACCTTGAATTTCTGCAAACGCTTTTCCCATTCCCCCTTGCACTTTATGGCTATTTGTCACTGTGCTTTTAAAACATGATGAATGGAGAAGCTCCAGGCAGAAGTGTTAAAATATGTTTCTGTAGATGATGGTATTTGCAAATCCAGACCACCCTGCAGAGCGCGCTATCAGGAAACATCTTGACAGCCTTCCATTCACATCACTTACAGTTTACGTAGCAGGGTGATAGATGCTTCCAACTATTATGCTAAAGGTTTGAATCATGGATCTCTGGTAAGACTTTAAAATTCAGTGTTTAAATAAGTTCAAATCTTCACCTAACATTTCACATGACCTTCAATTAGCATAAGAGCAGAAAAGATCTTTCAATAGGTGATTTAAACAATGTGTATCGGTATTAACGATCCATGATAACGTGTAATGCCCAAAACACATATTTGCAGAATTAGTTTAGATCAAAATAGGTAACTGCATATAAAATAATTTGAAAACACCATGCATTTTTAAAACTTCACATCCTTAAAAATTGAGAATTGAAAGAGTTCACACAGACGTTTGAAACAGCCTGTTTGTAGGCACAATCACAGAGCTAGCCAAGTCTTGTATTTCCTTTCCAAAATTCTTTATATCGTCTGATATAATTTTACAGCAGTGCATAGAGTTTTGGAATAAGTTTGAAAGCATACCATAAAATAATACCCAAGAATTTTACGTTACTTTGCTTGTCATATTCGATATATTTAAATAAATAGGCTATTTGACTCAACTAAGTCATGCCAGTATTTAGGCCTCCTCCCATTTTCCTAACATTGTTAGCACAGCCGTAACTTTGTCTATTTTCCCTCTTCTTAGCTGCATCTATATCATTCACTTCAACTGCTTTGTAAGCTGCAAGTTTCGTATTCTCACGCTTCCTGGGTGAAGATGTTTCTTCTGAATTCTGTAGTTAATTTGTTGACTATCTTACACTGTTGGCCTTTGATTTTGCTGTTGCCCATAAGTTTAAAGAAAAAGATGTACACTCACAGAGCACTTATCATGACCACCAGACATTTCAAAACACTTTACAATGATTAAATAGTTTGGAAGTGTAGTTACGAGGGGTTGAGGTACATAATTCTTTGAAATTTGCATCACATGTAGACACGATAGCTAAGAAGGCATTTAGCACACTTGCCTTCATTGCTCAGACCTTTGAGAATAGGAGTTGGGACGCATGTTGAGATTGTACAGGACGTTGGTGAGGTACATCTGGAGTACTGTGTACAGTTCTGGTCACTCCGTTGTAGGAAGCACATCATTAAACTGGAGAGGGTCAAGAAAAGATTTCCCAGACGTTGCCAGGAACGGACGGATTGAGTTATAAAAATAAGCTGGTTAGTCTGGGATTTTTTTCACTGGGGTGTAAGAGGTTGAGGGGTGACTTTATAAACATCTGCGGGCGAATAGAGAAGGTGGACGCAAAAGTCTTTTCCCTAAGGTGCGGAGGTCATAATTAGGGAGCATATTTTTAAGGTGAGAGGAGAAAGATTTAAAAAGAACATGAGGTGGAACTTTTTTTTTTACATAGAATGGTTAGTGTGTGGAATAAACTGCCAGAGGAAGTGGTGGATGCAGGTACAGTTACACCATTTAAAAGATATTTGAATAAGTACCTGAACAGGAAAGGTTTAGAGGGATAAGGGCCAAACACAGGCAGGTGAGGCTAATTTAGTTTGGGAACGTGGTCAGCATGGGCTAGTTGGACTGAAAGGTCTATTTCCATGTTGTATGACTCCATGACTCTACTGTTGTGACATAAGGAATGTTCTGCCAATGTGTAAACAGCAAACTTCCACAGATAGCACTTGATGGTGATTGATCAACTGTTTTGTGAGGCTTATTGAGGGATAAATATTGAACGGATCACTAGGGATAGTTCCCATATTCTCCTTTTAAATAGTGTTATTCTCTGTATGATTTGGACTGGAATATTATGCAAATGATTTAGAAGTTGGGACATATAAAAAAAGTGTCTTGCTGAAAAAGAAACAAAAAGCTGAAATCTGCAGGGGAAGATGGTGGCAGATTAATGCAGAGTCTGAGACTAATGTTCTGGGGATATGGATTCCAATCCCACCATGGCATGTAGTGAAATTTGAATTCAATAATAAACCTAGAATTAAAAGAAGTCTTGCCTAATGTTGATTGTCATAAAATCCAACTGGTTCACGAGTGCCCTTTAGGGAAGGAAATTTATCTGATTTGATACCATTATATGTGACTCCAGATACACTGCAAGATGTTTGACTCTGAACTGCTTTAGTTCAAGGGGAATTAGTAGCAGGAAATAAGTCCTAGCTTGTGTGCAAGTTAAAAAACAAAGAACCAGTCAGATGGGCATAACAATGTTAAGTTCATTCTGGAAAAGTGTAAAGCAATGCAGCTGGGGAAATGTAACAAGACAAGGGAACGGAAAACAAATGGTAGGATACTGAGACCTGTAAAAGAACAGTGCATGTTGCAGAGCCATGAAGGTGGATGGACATGTCCATGAAGTGGTCAAGCATCATACAGGATACTCTCCTTTAGTAGTTCAGACATAAAATGTAAGCTCTGTGGGGTGATGCTTAAACAGTATAAAACATAATTCAGGCCATGGTGGAGCGTTCAATTCACTCCTGTTTGTGAACTACAGGAAGGATGTGATCACATTCAAATGGATAATGCAGAAATTTCCAGGTACATTGCTAGGACAGGATATTTCAGTTATGAGGAATGATTGGATAGATTAGGATTCTTTCTTCAGAACAGAGAAGGCTGAATAAAATTGTGAGGGGTCTAGACAGAGAGGATAGAAAGGCCCTATTTCCTTATGCTGAGGGGTCCATAAACAGGATGTATAGAATTAGGATAAGAAGAAGGAGAGTCAGTGGGGTTTCAAGGGACAGCTTTTTGTTTTATCCACACTGAGGTGAGGATTGGAAGCTCACCGCCTGAAAGGTAGATTCCTTCAAAGTCCTTAAAATGCCTTCAAAAGCCATAAAGTCCAAAGCGATAGATCAAGAGAGAGTCAGTTGGATGAGGCTAGATGGCTACTGGCTGGATAGCGATGACACACTAGTAAAGGCTAAATAGCCTTCCTCATTGTTCTAAGTTACTGGGATTCTATCTTTCATATCCATGTCAACAAATTGCTGGGGCCACAGCTTTACATCTCATCTGAAAGAAGGTACCTGTAACAGTGCAACACTTCCTTAGTGCGACATTGAACTCTGAATGAGTGAACACTTTCTTTCTGTGACTACATTGCCACAACAGACTCATGAAAAAAGTTAAAGATCATGGAATGAAAGGGATGTGAGCAATCTGTATACAAAACTAGCTGAGAGAGAGGAAACAAAGTAATGATGGTGGGTATTTTTGGACTGGAAGGTGGCTTACAGTGGAGTTCCCAAGGTGGGGCGGTATTGGGACCCTTGCTTTTTCTGACAGATACATGATCCAGACCTTCACATTCAGGGGACAATTTCAAGTTTGTGGATGACACAAAACTTGGAAGAATTTCAAACTGTGAAGCAGGCAGCATAGTACTTCAAAAGACATTGACACGCTGGAGGAGTGGGCAAACAGGTGGTAGATGAAGTTCAAAGTATAAAAGTGCGAGATGATGAACTTTGACACAGAGACAGTATAAAAGTAGAGGATACGGTTTTAAAGTGGGTACAGGAGCAGAGGGACCTGGGTTAAAATGCACAGAAGCCATTAAAGGTGGCAGGTCAGGTAGAAAGAGCTGTTAATAAAGCATACAAGTATTCTAGAGACAGAATGCAAGAACAGGAAAGTTATAATGAACTTGTATAAGACACTGGTTAGACCTCAGCTGGAATACAATGCATAGGCTTGATTGTCACAGTATAAGGAAGTGAAAACATTGGAAAGAGTGCAGAACAGGTTTAGTACATTTGTTTCAAGGACGATATTCTTCAGTTATGAGAAAAGACTGGAGTAGTTGGGACTGTCTTCCTTGGAGAGGAGAAGGCTCAATGCAAATTTGATAACAGTTTTCGAACTAACTAGGGGCTTGGACAGAGTAGTTAGCGACACACTTGCCATTCATAAATCGGTCAGGAACCAGATGGCACAGTTTTGAAGTGTTTTGCAAAAGAAACAAATGTAACGTGAGAAAAAAAGTCTTTCACACAGCATGTTGTCAGGGTATAGAACGCACTGCCTGGAAGAGAAGTAAGGATGGGTTTGATTGAGACATTCAAGAGGGTATTAAATGAGTATTTAAATAGAAACAATGTACAGGATCATAGGGACAGAGCAGGAGGCTGGTGCAAAGTTAAAATGCTCAGACAGCCATTGTACACATGATGAGCTGACTGGCCTCCTTCTGTACCACAACAATTCTGTATGATTCTGTCATCCTTTTATCAAAACCTTTAATAGTTTCTGTAGTTTTCACGAATTCTGTTAGATTACCCTGCAGCCTTCCATGTTTAGCAGAAAAAAAAGGATCTATCCTGACGGGGATAGTAGGAACTGCAGATGCTGGAGCATCTGAGATAACAAGGTGTAGAGCTGGATGAACACAGTAGGCCAAGCAGCATCAGAGGAGCAGGAAGGCTGACGTTTCAGGCCGAGACCCTTCTTCAGAAAATTTCTTTAGAAGGGTCTCGGCCCGAAACGTCATGCTTGGCCTGCTGTGTTCATCTAGCTCTACACCCTGTTATCTCCTATCTTGACGGGAATGCAGTTCTAATACTGTGTCTGTAATTTTTTTGCACTCTCTTCAGTTCCTCAATATATTTTCCTTGTAAGTTGGCAAGAGATTTGTTTAATACTCGTTGCAAGAAGATTATTAGAAAGTAACATTTTATTATTTCACAGTTTATGTCAATTGTGCTTTGCAAAACTACCTTGATAAACAATGTGGTATATGTTATTGTTTTGTAATCAGAAAGGAGTAACAGTAATCTAGTTGTGCAAGGCCCCTGCGATAGGGTTAGGGAAAAAGTAATCATAACATGTTAGAATTCTTCATTAAGACAGAGCGTGAAATGCTGATTCTGAGACTTGGGATTAGGAGTGTTTTAGAACTCAGGAAAGGAGGACAAAAGAATTGATTAGAATGGAAGATAGAGTCCGAGAATAAGCTTGTAGGAAGCCTAAAAACTAATTGCAAAAGCTTCGATAGGTAGGTAAAAAGTAGAAGAAAAATATAAGTCCCTTCCAAACAGAAATAGGGGAATTTCTGATGGGAAACAAAGAGATGGTAGGGAATTTAAATGGACATTTTGGTTCTGTCTTTGGAAAGGAGAATACAGATAATGTCCCAAAAATGTATGTCAAGTCGGAGGGTGGAACAGAAGGAAATCAGTATTTGCGACGAAGCAGTGTTGGGGTGGATGATAGGATTAAAGGCTATTAAATCCCTAGGGCCCAATAACCTACGTACGAAAGTACAGAAGGAAATGACCACAGAAAAACTGGATTTATTAGTGGTCATCTTTCAAGATCCTGTAGACACTGGAACTATGGCTTGGAATGAAGGTAACCCCATTATTTAAATAAAATGAAAGCGAAAACAGGGGATTATAAACATAGAGACATAGAAAAGAGGAGCATGAGTAGGCCATTCGGTCTTTCAAGACTGTTCCACCATTCAACCTGATCATAAGGGTGGCACGGTGGCTCGATGGTTAGCACTGCTGCTTCACAGAACCAGGGACCCGGGTTCGATTCCAGCCTCGGGTGACTGTCTGTGTGGAGCTTGCACGTTTTCCCTTTATCTGTGTGCGTTTCTACTGGATGCTCTGGGTTTCCTCCCATAGTCCAAAGATATGTAAATTAGGTTGACTGGCCACTCTAAATTGCCCATAGTATTCAAGGATGTGTAGTTGAGGTGCATTAGCTGTGGGAAATGCAGGGGTAGAGGGATGCATCTGGGTGGGATCTTCGGAGAGTTGGTGTGAACTTGTTGGGTCGACTGGCCTGTTTTCACATTGTGAGGATTCTATTCTTACAACTGATCATCTAACTCAATACCCTGTTTTCACTTTCTCCACATATTGTTCAACTCCTTTAGTTCTAAGAATTACATCGAACACATTCTCAAAAATCTTCAACATATAGGACTCAACAATTTCCTACGTCAGAGAATTCCACAGGCTTGCCACTCTCAGTGTAAAGAAAATTTCTCCCCCTCTATCAAAAAGGCCTACACCTTATACTTAGATTGTGGTCCCTGGTTCTGGACTTCATCGTCATTGAGAACATTCTTCCTGTCTAACCCTGTTAGAGTTTTACAGGTTTTTATGTTGTCCCTCCTTCATTCTTCTCATAGCCAGTGAATATAGCCCTAACCAATCCAGCGTCTCCCTATGTATCAGTCCAGCCGTCACGGGAATGAGTCTGGTAAACCATTGTGGCAGTCTCTCAATAGTCAGAACATCCATCCTTATTTAAGGAGATCAAACTGCACACAGTACTCCAGGTGTAGTCTTACCAAGGCCCTGTACAATTGTAGCAAGGCATCCCTACTCCTGTATTCGAATCCTCCTGCTATGAAGGCCCACATACCAGTTGTCTTCTTCACCACCTACTGCACCTGTTTGCTTACTTTCAATGACAGGTAAACAAGGACACCAGGTCTAATTGCACCTCCCCCTGTTCCATGATCTGCTTGCCTGTTTTTGCTACCAAAGTGGATAATCTCACATTTATCCACATTATCCTGCATCTGCCATATATTTGCCCGCTTACTTGTCCAAATCACGCTGAAACTTCTCTGCATTCCCGTCACAGCATACTCAGCCTTGGCATCATTTACAAACTTAGAGATTTTAAATTTCATTTCCTGATTTAAATCATTAATAGATATTGTGATTAGCTGGGGTCCAAGCATTGTTCCATACTCTAGGGTGAAGGTTACCAGGCACTAGAGATTTAATTGCCTTTAATCCCATAAATTTCTTCAACATCACTTACGGGTTAATCCTAACTTCTCTCAATTCCTCCTTCTCATTTGACCATAAGTTTCCATATTTTTGGGACATCATTTGTGTTTTCCTTTGTGAAGACAGAACTCAACTATATATTTCATTGGTCTGTCATCTCTTATTCCACGTAATAAGTTCCTGTGTTTCTGACTGTAGGGGATAATCTTTTTACCTTCACAAATCTATAGAAGCTTTTACAATTGGATTGTATGTTCCCTGCAAATTTACTCTTTTACCCTATTTTCCAGGCTTTTTGTCTCCCTTTTCTGGAATTTGAACTATTCCCATTCCCAGGGTCTGTTTCTTTTTGTGGCCAATTGGTATGCCTCTTCCTTGGATTTAATACTATCCATAATTCCCTTTGTTAGTCACGGTCTGACCAAGTTTCCCATTTTCCATTCATGCCAAACTGTACTGAATAGCTTTTCCAATACAACCATGTTTGCCATTGCCCATACATTGAGGCCGAAATACTGAATATTTTCAAGGAGGAGTTGAATATGGTTCTAAGGGCTAAAAGGATCAAAGGACTGAATGGTCTATTCTGCTCCTGTTTTCATGATTCAACGCCATTTTACAATCACCACAGTCGCAGACCATGAGGTCACGCTCAGTAATAATCATCAATCACTTACGGGCTTCTTCTGTTCTTGATTTTGCAGATGGTAAGCTCGGTTCCCCAATGCCAATACTGTTACTAGCGACAACTCTGAATTCATATTCTACCCAGGGGCTTAAATCGATCACTGTCGCCGTTACGGCATCGCCATCAATGACCTCAGGAACTGCAAGTACAAACATGAGATATTAACTTTAGCATGTAAAACGTGATCCACTTCAAGAGAAAACATAATCCATTCTAATAATTGGAACAACCTTTACCACCTACAGCGACAATGACAGTGGACGATTGCGAACATGACCATGCTACGCACTGTCCTGACTTAGAATTATATTACTGTTCCGTAATGATTATGAGATTAAAATCCACGATCAGCTTGCCAGCCGCACTCTCGACACCAGATGTCAGCTGCAGTTCAAGAAAGTAGTTCACAACCACCTTCTCAAGAGCAAATAGAGATGGATAATGTACATAACAACATACAACAGCAATCTGTACATAAGCTGCGTGTACAATATACATAAGAACATAGACCATGGGTGGTACAGTGGCTTAGTGGTTAGCACTGCTGCCTCACAGCACCAGAGACCCAGGTTTGATTCCACCCTCGGGCAACTATCTGTGTGGAGTTTGCACATTCTGTCCATGTCTGTGTAAGTTTCCTCCAAGTGTTCTAGTTTTCTCATATAGTGCAAAGATGCGCCGGTTAGGTGGACTGGCCATGCTAAATTGCCCACAGTGTTCAGGGATGTGCAGGCTATCTGTTATTACCAGTGGGAAATGCAGAGTTATCGGGAGAAGGGAGGGGGTGGTCTGGAAGGGATGCTTTTTGGAGGGTCGACGTGGACTCGTTGGGCTGAATGGCCTGGTCCCACGCTGTAGGGATTCTATGATTCATATGATTGATTAGAAGGGGTAGGCTACTTGGCACCTGCAGCCTGTTCCTTGGTTCAATGCAACCATGGCTGATCTGATTATTCATCGTTCCTGCCTAGCTCTAATAATTTTACACCTCTGGTTATCAACAATCTATCTATGTCTGCATTAAAAATGTTCAAGGACTCTGCTTGCACTATCTTTTGAGGTAAAGGGCTCCAAAGACTCACAACACACTTTGAGAAAAAAGTCCTCCCAATCTCTGTTCTTCACAAGGTTACCCCTGATTTTTAAACAGCAAACCTCTAGTTCTCGGTTTTCCAAATCTATTCTGTTCAGATCCATGAGGATCTTGTATGTTTCAATTTTTACTCTTTTAAACTTTAGCAGGATACAGTCTTAGCCTGTTCAAGCGTTCCCATTTGACAATCATCTTATTCTGATGAACAGTCATCTAGACTCAAAATGTTAGCTTGTTCTCTCTCCATAGATGCTGTTTGACCCGTTGTGTTCTCCAGCATTTGTTGTTTTCAGTCCAGATTCCAGCATCTGCAGTAATTTGTTCTTACATCTTATTCCATCTATATAAACTTTATCATTATCTCATCTACTTTTTTCACATTCTTCCTTAAATATTGAAACCAATAATAATATATGCAGTATTCTGGATGTGGTCTCATCAGTGCCCTCTGTAAAGGAAGCATAACTTCTCCACTTTGGTCATCAAACAAAGAAAAGCAGATGCTGGAAATCTGAAACAAACACAGAAATCTCTGGAGAAACTCAGCTGGTCTGGCAGCTTTCAATGATCTGAATAAGGGTCACTGGACCCGAGACATTAACTCTGCTTTCTCTACAACTCTGTAGCCAGACCTACTTTATGTTCTCTACTTATTGTATTTAATTTCCCTCGCAGTTAGCAATAACATTCTATTAGCTTTCCTATTCTAATCTTTTGCAATTCTTGGATTCAAACACCCAGATCTCTCTGCCACTCAGCGCTCTGCAATATGTCACATCATTTAGATAAAATGCTTCTTTATTATCCTTCTTGCCAAAATGGACAATTTCACATTTTCCCACATTGTTCTTCATTTGCCAGGTATTTTGATCCTGATTTACTTCCATGCACCAAATGTTGTCCTTGCATATATTAAGAATGCAGACATAAAGACATTTGGTAATGTATGGCTGATGTAACATTGACATTCACAGTCACATCCTGTTAAGCCTCTGGGGTAGGTAGATGGAATAACCCGAACTGTAGAAAAAAGTGTGTCAATAAAGGAGCTTGTTGGAAATCCCAACAGTCAAACAATGGTCCCTCTTGGGTGAGGCAGAGATTTGGATTCAGCACACTAAGAGCTGGGACTGGAGAATCTAACAGCAATCTGTTGGAGGTGCAGGACTGAATCCAAGTCCCATACCTTATCGCAGCCTAAATCATGAGGGCTGATGAACCAAGATTTGTATCAATGAAACCTGATCAAATCAACACCTATATTGCTAAAATATTTTTAACAAGTTCTTGATGTAATATTTAAGAATAATACTTCAGAAAATTTGCCCTTTTTCCATGATTATAAATAAGTGACTTATTAGATGAATAAATAAAATTAGAAACATCACCCTCTTGGAACAGCAATAATAGATGTTCATTATTTAAATAAATCTTGTACTAATAACGTAATGTTTACATTTGTAGACTTTTTCCAGTGCCCACCTATAATGATGTTATGTAGCTGTTTTTTTGAAGTACAGGATAATTTTTTAAATTTTTTTGCTGAAGTACGGTATAACTTTGATTTTTTTATATTTAAAAGATTGGCTATTAGTTAACATTCCCTGAAAGAATAGCGGACAGCCAATGGGGACAGAAATGAAACCGATGCCACCGAGTGAGTCTTCACAAAATGCAGTCGCTGTCAGACAACATGGCCAAAATCAGACAAAATCCTAAACTACAAACGATGTGGTAGATCAGTAGGATCAGCAGACAGCTTCTGCAAGTTAATTCCGGAGCCTGGAGCACATGCCAAGAAGCTATCATGTTTACTTATCACCACGGGTATGTGAAGCCTCATCATTCACTTGCTCACAGCCCCTATCTGATGCTAATCACCAGCTGACTCAGTGGACTGCAATAACTGATATCAAGATTCTTTCAGCAAAAATGCAACAAGTCAGCACAAATACAAACGTTACGAACAGAGCAAGGAAATATGTTATGGCCTTCATGCCAGGACACAATTTCTGTCACTACTCACCTTATAACAAAATGAAATTCAGTTTTCAGTTTTGGTTGTTCTCATGGTTTATGAACAAATATTTATTTAAATATTTAACTGAAAATTTGAAGCTGTCTGCTGTTGCTACCATGGCAAGAGCAATGAGCAACAGTACTACTAGTTAGCTGCCTATTCCTTATAAAAAACTGTATTTCAAG
>JAHRHZ010000069.1:14265323-14364515 GCA_024137785.1 Ginglymostoma cirratum | reverse complement strand
AGAAATTAAAGACTGAAGAACATTGCGCCACATTTTTGGAACTCAAAGTAGATCTTGCAAAACATTTGAGTGACTTGAAAGATTGCTCATTGTGCACATTGTATTCAGATGTACAAGAATTAGCACAGTATGTAACTGGAAAAAAATAGCATATTTGGGAGCAATGATGGCGTTCAACCCCAACAAATTAAGAACAAGGATTGCAATCAATAAAATAGGAGATGAGGGTAAAGTAAATGTTTTCCATATAACGATGGGATTAGATAGTTTTGAGATTGTGTCTAACCAATATTGCTTGTGAGAATCAATATTACAAACTACGCTGAAATTTGTGAGATTCTTATTCATTCTATAATTTGAGTCCAGAATGAGATTGCACTGAGAGCTGCATTCAGTGAAGCTGTGGCCAAGTGAGATGGTTGTAGATAGCATTCATAAATTCAAGAAACTGTCTCACAGGTATGGTATGAGCCTTAGAAATCAATGCTATAGCCATGTTTATAGAAGACCTAAAACACAATAAAATCCATGCTAATCGCTTCAGGAAAGGCAGAAAGATGATGTGAATTGAGGCCTGTGATGAGGCCACTGTTGTTGTTGAAATGGCAGAACATAATAATTGTAAACTGGAAGGGAGTTATTTTCCTGACCTGACAGGGGAGGTCTAATGGGTTTTACCAAGATCCAGGTCCCAACAGCTAAGCTCACAGTATCAGGGTCAGAAATTAGATGTGGCATTGCAATGGTGGCTACAAACCATCTCAATGGCCCATTTCTACTCAAATTGCCGTGCCTGCAGGGATATTGCTCATATGTTGATGGCACATAGAAGGAGAAGCTCCAGATCAGAGCACTGAACGAGACAGGAGTCATGACAATGATGGTTCAGGAGTTTGGAAATCTTCAAATGTGCAGACGGTAGATATGGAAAGAAAAGTTCAAGTTTTTGATCAAGTCAAGGAGCGAGAGAAAATTCGCATGGAAGCTGAGCATCGTCAGGCTGAAGATATAACCTGAGTAGCCACAATAAAAACAGAAGTTGGGCACTTACAATTTACATTCACATTAACACAGCCACTGTGCTATTACTTCAGAAGGAAATTACAAAAAGTTCCTGATTCAAATTCCCTTTAAGTAAAGTGAGAGTGAAACTGACTCGTTATGCCGATCACAGTATTCCAGTTTTTGGTGAAGTTAGTGTAGGATCAGTAATCCCTGCTGTTGGTAGTAGGAGCAAAGAAGGGGTTGGCTCAAGAAAATATGGTTGAAGTGGGCCAAGTTATTTCCAACCAGAATCAGTAAGAATCCAGCTGAAATTGAAAAAAAATCCTAGGAGATTGAACAGCGGTCTTTGAATAAATGAACAAATTAAGTTTCACACGGCTCATGTCAAGACAAAGGTCAATGTACAGCTCAGATTTTATAAAGCTAAACAAGTGCTTTATGCACAGTTAGAAACAGGAAGCAAGAAGCTAGGTTAGAAAGACAAGAAGTGATTAAGGAGATGAAGACTAATAAATGGGCCACACCCATTGCGGTATTTCAAAACGCCTGGTTCTGTTCTGATTTTTGGAGATTATACTTCGAGTAATTATCCATTATTTTAACCAGTGAATATTTGTTTTCTGATTTAGCCTTTTCAAAATTGTTCAGTAAGATATATTTGTCGTGAATATTTGTAATTAGAATCAACTGATATGAGCAAGGAACTGCTTGTCATTTATACACAGAAGGAACTGTACCAGTGCAAAAGGTTACCACTTGGAATGTCTACACTCCTCTGAGTTCCAGAGCATCATGGACCAGGTACAAAGTGAGATAAAGTAATTATGCTGTTTCTGAGATTAAACTCTAACTAGCAGTAAGACAGAGGAAGAACACGTTGAGTGTTGCAATGTCCTGGATTGACTGATTTCAAAAATGTGGTATCAAACCGAAGAAGTTCAACTGTTGCTTCATGCTGTCAAATGTAACACATCTGAGCCATCACATAGATAGTGAAGGTTTCCACCCGATGCAGGAAAAAGTTGAGGAGATTTTGAAAGCAAAGAGACCGGAGAACAGAGAAGAACTTTGAAATAGTCATAGGAATTGTTGAGTCTCCAATTTAGACAATACATTCACTCCACTGTATCAACTGCTCAAAGGTGGAACAGCTTGTGCGTGGTCTGTAGTATACCTGAAAGCATTTAAAGACATGACGAAAGTACACACCGGCCATGTGGTTTTGACCCAGAAGAATGCCAGGGCTGAGTTTTAAGACGCTAAGATTTCCTGTTGGGCTGCCTGAAGATTTAGTGAAGAATATATCACTGCTGATACTGGCTAGACCAGAACCATTCAATGCTTCAAGGAACGCTAGGTGGTTTAAGATCAGGCTTCCACCACTCACTATTCTGTAGTCCCATTGCAGGTTGCTTTCTAGTCCCATCCAGGCCTGACCCGCACTTCCGCCCTCACCCCTTTTCTTCCCTCCCGCAATAGCGATAGGGTTCTACTTGTCCTTACCTACGATCCCACCAGCGTCCACATCCAGAAGATCATCAGACGCCATTTCCTCCACCTTCAGCAAGATACCACCACCACACACATATTCCCTTCCCCTCCCTTGTCCGTCTTCCGCAGGGACCATTCCCTCCGGGACACCCTGGTCCACACTTCCTTCACCCCCAACAATCCCCCACTGCCCTACGGCACCTCCCCCTGTAACTGGCAAAGGTGCAAGTGCACCTGCCCATTTACCTCCTCCCTCCCCAGTGTCCAAGGGCCCAAACATACCTTCGGGGTGAAGCAACACTTCACCTGCACTTCCCGGAATCTAGTCTACTGCATTCGCTGCTCACAATGTGGTCTGCTCTACACTGGGGAAATGAAGTGTAGACTGGGGACCGCTTCGCAGAACATCTATGTTCTGCTCGCAAAAAAGATCCTGATCTACCTGTTGCCTGCCACTTTAACGCACCACCCTGATCCCTGGCCAACATCTATGTCTCTGGCTTGCTGCAGTGCTCCAGTGAAGCTCAATGCAAGCTGGAAGAACAACACCTCATTTTCCACTTGGGGCCCTACAGCCCTCCAGACTCAAAATCGAGTTCAAAAATTTTAGGGCCTAAACTCTCCCATGTTCCAGCCCTGTTGCCATATACCATTACACACCCCCTGTTGTTAGTCACTAATAGTCCCCATTAACAACTATTCACCCTCCCAACCTGATTGTTATCAACTCTTTATCCAACTGCTCTTCTCTCTCTTTAGGCTCTATCCTATTGTTTACTCCCTACCCCATCCCCTCCCTTTTTTCTGCATATAAACTGACGTTTTCCCAGCCACCATTAGTTCATCAGACCCAAAACGGTAATTCTGTTTTTTTGCCTTCACAGATGCTGCTCGACGTGCTGAGCTTTTCCAGCAACTTCTGGTTTTGTTCCTGATTTACAGCATCTGCAGTTCTTTTAGTTTTTAGTGAGGACATTGTTGTTAAGTTGGCAGATGACAGAAAGCTGAGGGGAGGACAGGTAATGTTGAGGAAGTGGGGGTAGGCTGCAGTTGGACTTGGACAGACGAGGAAAGTAGTCAAACAAGTGGCAGATGAAATACAATATGGAAATGTGTGCAGTTATACATTTTGGCAGGATAATTAGAGGCATGGACTATTTTTTAATGGGGAAGATTTCAGAAACCTGAAAGACAAAGGGGCTCAGGTTTCTCTAAAGGTTAACATGCAAGTTCAGTTGGCAGTTAGGAAGTCAAATGCAATGTTAGCATTCATTTCAAGGGGACTAGAATATAAGTGCAGAGATGTACTGTTGGGGCTGTATAAGGCGTTGATCAGACCCCATTTGGAATATCGTGACCGGTACTGGGCCTCATTGGAGGAGTCCAGAGAAGTTTTCCAACAATAATCCCAGGGATGAAAGGCTTGTCATACGAGAGGCAGTTGAGAGCTCTGGACCTGTACTCAATAGAGTTTAGAAGGATTGAGGGTGGGTGGTGGGTTACGATCTCGTTAACACTTGCAGAGTACTGAGAAAGCTGGATAAAGTGAATGTGGAAATGATTCCAGTCGTAGGAGAGAATAGAACCCAAAGGCACAGCATCAGACTGAAGGGACTACCCTTTACAACTGAGATAAGGAGGAACTTCTAAGGTGGTGAATCTATGGAACTCATTGCTGCAGAAGGCTATGGAGGCCACGTCACCAAGTGCAGTTAAAACAGAAATAGCTAGGTTCTTGATTTGTAAGGTGGTCAAGGGTTCCGGGGTGAAGACAGGAGAATGGGGTTGAGTAACACATCAGCCATGATCGGATGGTAGAGAAGATCAATGGGCGGAATGGTCCAATTCTGCTCCTATATTACATCGTTTAAGGATGGCTGAATAGGTCATGCGTCACAGCTGCAGTATATGGAAGCTCCTGGATGCCAGTTTGATCTCGACAAAATATGGCTGTATCAAATGTTTGCAGCTCTAGAAGCTGTGACTCTAACTTTTAAGGCTGGAGACTGAACTGCAAATATTTCTCCAGCTCAGGAACAGGGAAGGGTACTTAGTTATTTTGTAACTGGAGGTGGGCACATCCCTTAGTATATTGTCTTTTTTTGATTTGATCAGCGGTGAGGAGCTGAGGAGTGTGCCTATCGCTGAGGCTGATTTGGGGACACAGACAGTAGGATTTAGAACCTCAGTCCTTGCAATTATCCAACAGCTTTGAGGCCCTTGCAGCTTGTTTGGATCGGAGTGAGGCTGCTGGGGAGATGAGCTACCCGACCAAGGCACCATGATATTGGAATCCATTTAATGTGCAAGTTCCATTCTGTAATCCTGCAGTTATGTCTCTGTGGTGGCTATCAGATCATGCTTATTTATTACAATTTGTGCCACCAGTTCTTCTGCACTAGGATACTGAGATCCCCTTGTATTCCAGAGATCTGCACTTTCTCACCATCAATATAATATGCCTTTCTTTATGTACTTGCTGCTCAAATAGACAAATTGGCATTTTCCCAAATTATACTCCATTTGCAAGATCTTTACATCCCTCACAACCTATCTACATCTGTTCATGGTCTCATTCTGTCTTCTTCACAACTTACCTTCCTCCTTACATTTATGTAATCAGCAAATTTGGAAACAATACCTTCCATCCCTTCATCCAAGTTATTCATATAAACCATACATAATTGATATTAAATAGGTCCCAGTATAGATCCCTGTGGCACAACACTTGTTACATCTTGCCTATCGGAAAAAGACCCATTTAGGTTTACTCTCTTCCTCCTGTTAGCCAGGCAATATTCTATCTGGGACGAACTTCACCCTCTCACCACACACTTTTATTTTCTCCAATATCCTTAGATGTGTTTATCAGTTTATCAAATGCCTTACAGAAACCTAAACACAGTACATTCACTAATTCCTCTGTATCCACAGTGGATTTTACTTTTTCAGAGAACTGAAATAGATTGGTTAAGTATGACTAATCTTTCAAACGACCATACTGGCACCGTCTGATTACTTCTGCTATGATTTTTTTAATGTTAGCTTCCAGCAATCCTTCTCTGACAGAGTCACGCTAACTATCTCCCTTCCTTTTCAAATAAAGGAGTAACATTTGTTATCTTCTGATCTATGGGACCTTTATTAAATCTCGGCAGTTTTAGAATATTAAGACCAAAACAACTGTCACATTTGCAAATATTTTTTAAGGATGAAATCCTTCAGGGCCTGGCCACCTGGCGGCCTGTGGTTCCAAGAAGAGTAAATGTTAATTTCCCAAAGTTCCGACCCCCCCTACACTTCCTGATTTATCACTGCTTCAAAGATATTACTTGTATCTCCTTTCATGAAGACTGATGCAAAATAGCTGTCTAACTCATTTTCTATCTCTTTATTTTCCATTATCAATTCTCCCAGCTTTCTTTTGAACAAACAATTACTTTGCTTTCTGTTTGTTCTCAAAAATTTATGAAATCTCTGATTACCTATGGAGCAGAGTGGCTCGGGGGAGTCTGCTGGGCGCATAACCCAGAGGGTGATGGATCAAAGCCATCCTCTGCTAATTATCCTGTTCCTCTTTCTTGCGGACTTATCAGGAGAGGAATCAAGGGTTAAGGGTAAAGGGCAGGAAAGTGAACTTGAGGAATGTTTGATCAGCCATGCTCCTATTGAATGCTGGAGCTGGCCCGAGGAGCCAAATGGCCTACCCCTGTTCCTCCGTCTTATGGTATTATTTATCTGTTTTAATAATTCTGGCTAGCTTTCTCTTGAACTCTAATATTTCTCTTTTTTTGTAATTATCCTTTGCTGTTTTATTTACTTTCATTCGAAGTTTCTGATCTGTTATCAATCTTTGCACAATGATATGATTTCCCTTTGAGTCAGACATTAACTTTAACTTCTCTCATTAACCACAGATACTGGATCAGCCCTTTGGAATCTTTCTTACTCATGGAAATGTGTCAGTTGTGTGTATTCTGAAATATCCTTTCAAATGTCTGCACTGCTTCACCATGAACCATCCAAAGAAGCATCATTCGGTCTCCAAATGGTATCTCGACATCTTTTCCCATAGACCTACTGAGTTTCTCCATTTTTTAAAAAAAATTCTATTAAAGTATTAAGTCTTGTAAATAGGAAATATCAAATTTCAAAATGAACTAATGTTTTAAATAAGATAAAATTTAAAAATATGAGAAAAATATAATTTTCTGTTTGCAAGATGTCATGCTCATTGCTGATCCTGCTTCCTGCTCTACAATCCTCCTCATTACTATAGATCCTTCTCCTCACTGACAGTCCAACTTGGAGACGTTTCTGCTCACTGATCCTCCAAGAGAGGCAATGGCCTAATGGTATTGTCACTGGGCTGTTAATTCAGAGACTCAGATAACATTCTGGGGACTCGGGTTTGAAACGTGCCATGGCAGATGGTGGAATTTGAATTCCATAAATATCTCGAATTACGAATCTAATGATGACTGTGAATCCACTTTTGACTGTTGGGAAAAAAAACATCTGGTTGACTAATGTCCTTTAGGGAAGAAAACTTGAAGGAAGGATGGGTGATAAATACTGCCTGGCCTGCGATACCCACAGCCTGTGAATGAATATAGATAGAAAAGAGTACAGCCTGACGCATTGCTGCCTGAGGTCTGCAGCAAAGGACTCTTCTCAGGCACCAGACTGCCTGCTGGAGCTATCATGTCAACCTGACATCATAGATGTTACTCCCTGGACACGGTGGAGCCATTTCTCTTAGGTGGCCACAGTGTCTTAGAATCATAGAATCACTACAGTGTGGAAACAGGCTATTCGTTCCATTAACTCCACATTACCTCTCCGAACAGCATCCCACCCAGAGCCACCGCCCTATCCTGTTCCTGTAACCCTGCATTTTCCATCACCAATGTACATGCACATCTTTGGACTGCAGGAGGAAATCAGAGCACCCAGAGGAAACTCACGTAGTCACGGGGAGAATGAGCAAACTCCACACAGACAGAGGCTGGAATTGAACCTAGGTTCCTGATGCTGTGAGGCAGCAGTGCTAACCACTGAGCCACCGTGCCACCCCATCGTCCTCCCGTTCCTCCTTAAAAGCCACCAATCTCAGTCACGACGAACACGCTGCCAGCCAGGGGGAGAGGGAGGCAGGCCAAGGCCCCACTACCAGGCAAGAAAGGCAGCTCCACTGTGTCCGAGGAGATCTGAGAGGTCGTGGGAGCCAGCAAGGGGGCTTGCCATAGTCTTTCAAAATGACATGATCAGTCAGCAGCAATGATGATGTTGCCAGGCTGATGCAATGGCTTAAGAAAATGGTCTGAAGTCTGATCAGAAAAGGTTCATTAGTGTGGAACACAGGCAGCAGTGCCTTTGCTCCACTCTTGGAGGGTGAACATGGGGAGATGTTGCATTTCAATAACCTGGGCCATGGGGAATAGCCTCAATTCAGAGAGCTAAAGGGGCCATGTCAAAAATGGCACTACTCACATCAGGTAAGCAACATCTCATGGCACTCAATGGTATAACAGGTCCTAAAAATTTAACAAGTTGAAAACAAAACAGTTTAAATGAGGGCTTATTATAATTAGGATGCAAAATTCCAACATTGCGTGTCCCATAATAAATAAATCCACTTATATCAAATTGGAAAAGTGAAATAAAATGTTTCAAATTAATTGGCAAAATAGACAAACAACACAGGATGATTTGCATCATGCCATTTCTGAATATTGCTGTGGGATTTACCTGTTTTAACAGCTTGCCAACCCACTGAAAAGGGAGTCCGTGCCTGTATTGTGTACGTGGAAATTGGGCTGTGATCGTCAATTCCAGGGCTCCAGGACAGCTGAGCTGTGGTATCTGTAATCTCCTCCACTATCACACCCCCTGGTGGACCTGGTGGAACTGATTTAAAAGACAAAAAAAAACACAAGGCAAAATGTCATATGATGGATAACAGAACACTGCTGATTAAAACAAAGGATACTAGGTAAAACAAGAGTGAAAACCACCTCTTTGCTAACAAGTGACTCCAGGAAACTAAAGGTTTGGATAAGGAACAGCTCTTAAGTTTTTTCCAGGCAAAGATAAAAAAAAAAAGCTGGAGTTATAAGGAACAATATTGGCTAAATCTAAACAGATGTGGGGTGAGTTGGCTTTTGATCTTATTGCAGACTTTAAAAACATCATATTTTGCTCAACTATATGTGTAAATAATAAAAATCAGATGTTTCACTTTGTTTTGGCACATTCATGTTGAAAGCATATCGACCTTTTTGTTCATTTAACACTGTATGCTATTAAACACAGTGGTTTCACACAGGAGGGGAAATATTTCATCTTGTGGACATCATATAGCAAAAATCAATTCAAACCCAAACATGAACTTTATACAAATGACATATGCTCTGTGGAAGTAGTTCAGTGTGATTGAGAAATTGACACAAATAATAATCCTGCCAAAAATGAAATGCAACAGAACTCAACGCACACTGAAGATATTATTGGGTAAAGGGGGAAAAAATTAATTTGGTTTAATTTTCTACTCATCTTGTCACAAGCACATGCGTTATATGGAAGTATTCTGTGAGGAGTGTTGGATTAGGAATAATAAGGTAGATAAAAATTAAATGATCACTGAAAAAATTTGCATGAATGAGGCTCATTAGTCTTCATCTTTCCCATGTTTTCCATCAATTCGCCTCTTTGAAACAGACAAGTTATCCTGCTTATAGTAGCTGCATAAACAAAATAATGGAATTCAGTTCTTGATCAAAAAAAAAGTTTCAGTAAATGCTGACTGTAAACAGATCACGACAACTGCAATTAATAGAATGCAGATGGATCCGAATGCTATTTTGATTTAGTGAAATTACCTTGTACTAAATCCAAGTGTTCATGTCATAAATATTTCTACCAAACCATCAACACACATCAAAGCAACTGAGCAATTTGCAACAATATTTACGTTTTGGCTTTTCGTAATTTTACTGCTATTGTCACTTGAGCTGCAATTCATTAGATGGTTTCTATACACTATGTCGTGTTTACTACAGTATTAAAGGTGTTTAATGCACAGGCAGTACACCAGTGGAGGAAGTATTCATGGATCAGGTGAAAATAAAATGATTAAATCACAAGTATACGTTAACCATTTCTAGCCTGAAAGTAAACTGAGGGGGATTATTTCAGATTTCTTGCAGTTTTCAGCACGACACATTTATTATATTAAAAATACAAAATAATCATTGTAAAGCACAAATCAGGAGATACATAAGATGAAAAAACATCTTTAATCCTTAATAACATTGTTTGGAAGTAATTAACAGTTTGGAAAAAAAATTCAAAGAATGATTAACCACATATTTTCAATACGTCATAAGTTTATGCAAAGAGCAGCGTCTCTCTGTAATACCCCAAAAATGCTGTCAAATTGCAATATCAAGATGCTATCAAGATCAGCCTTCTTGAGAGTAAACCTACGGAAATCGACTGGCCCAGATAGATTCCCTGGCTGTGCACTCAGATCTTGCGCCGACCAGCTGGCAGGAGTTTTCAGTGACATCATTAACCTCTCCTCACTATAATCTGAAGACCCCCCACCTGCTTCAAGAAGACCACCAACACCCCGGTATCATGCTAAATGCTTCAAGGACTACTGCCCAGTGGCTCTGACCTTCATAATTATGAAGTGCTTCGAGAGTTTAATTGTGGGCCACATCAACCCCAGCCTCCCATCTTCCCAACTCCACAGTCATCCCTGGAACATTTGGATAATGAAGATACCTATATTAGGCTCCTGGTTATTGAGTGTAGCTCTGCTTTCAACACTATAATATCAACGAAACTAATCTCCAATTTCCAAGACCTAGGCATATGCTCCACCGTCTGCAACTGGATCCTTGACTTCTTGACCAACAAACAACAATAGGTGAAAACTGGTGACAGCATCTCCTCCTCAGTAACCCCCAACACCTTCCCACAAGGATGCATACTCAGCCCCCTACTGTACTCCCTGTACACTCATGACTGTGGGGCCAAATTTCAGCTGAACGCCATCTACAAGTTCGCTGACGACACCGCCTTTGTAGGCCGGATATCAAACAATGCCAAGACGGAATACAGGAAAGAGATACAGTGCTTGGTGATGTGGTGTAAAGATACCAATCTCTTCCTCACATCAGAAAAAGTAAAGAGCTGATCATTGACTTCAGGAAGCAAGGAGGAGGGCACGCCCCCATCTACATCAATGAAGCTGAGGTGGAGCTGGGTGCGAACATCAAAATCCTAGGAGTGACTATCGCCAACAATGTGTCCTGGACCACCCATTTTGATGTGACAGTCAAGAAGGCACAGCAACACTTCTTCTTCCTCAGGAGGCTTAGGAAATTCAGCATGTCCAAAAGGATCCTCACCAAATTTTAGAGATGCACCATAGAAAACATTCTATCTGGGTGTGTCACGGCTCTGCTCAGGACCGTAAAAAAACTAGAGAAAGTTGTGAACACAGCCCAGTCCATCACGCAAGCTAACTTTCCATCCATTGGCTCCATCTGCACTTCTTGATGCCATGGAAAGGCACCCAACATCATCAAAGACCCTTCTCACCCCGGCTGAAATGTCTTCCAACCTCATCCATCAGGCAGAAGATATGAAAGCTTCAACACATGAATGAATAGGTTCAGGAACAGCTTCTTCCCTGCTGTTATTAGACTTATGAACGAACGTCTCAAATTTCAAAGCTAGTAATCATCTTGCTTTTTGTGCATCTTAGTTGCAGCCATAACATTGTATTCCTGTCTCTGTTCAATCACCCTATGATCTTTGTATGTTATGATCAACATGTACTGTACGTAAAACAAAAGTTTTCACTGTACTTAGATATGGGTGACGATAATAAATCAAACCAAATTGCCCTTGCTAATGGCTTCCTCGATGTCAGACAAACCATACAACACAGTGTCCTTACACAATGTTTTTTGTAGAACTTCCAAACAAAACCTTCCATACACAACCTGTCATTATATACTGCTTGTGGTAATTGTACGCTCTTTAAAACGTCAGGGGGAGAACAAATACAGAGGGATCATTTCCTGATTCTGCACAGTATGGTATACAACAAAATTATGTTCAAGAATAGAATCCCTACAGTGTGGAAACAGGCCCTTTGGCCCAACAAGTCCACACCGAACCTCAGAGCATCCCACCCAGACCCACCCCTCCTATAACCTACACATCCCTGAACACTACGGGCAATTTAGCATGGCCATTCCACCTAACCTGCACATCTTTGGACTGCGGGAGGAAACCGGAGCACCCGGAGGAAACCCACGCAGACACGGGGAGAATGTGCAAACTCCACACAGACAGGCGCCCGAGGCTGGAATCGAACCCAGGCCCCTGGCGCTGTGAGGCAGCAGTGCTAACCACTGAGCCACCGTGCCGCCCCAAAAGTTCAGTTTAAAGGTTATGTGAATGTGCCAATGCTTGGTGCCAATGAAGAAATTCTGCCAATTGAAATGTTTTTTATTCTCATTGTTGCGTCTAAAATATCCAAAGTAATGCCTTGAACAGTTGGCATATTTTCTATATATGAATCAGATATTTCTTAAATTGTGTGATAATCATCTTCTGTAAGATATTTAGATTGGTGAGGATAGATCCATTATTCCAATAACCTATTCAAAGCCTTCTGGTGTGAAGAATCAGATTCTCCATGTTAGACCCGGCAATGAGTGGCTGTTCAGCAGTGCTTTTTCTGGCTTGGTATGGGAAAATAAAACCAAGAGGAAATATTCTGCTGGGATTGTCGTGGTCGTGCTTACACCTTTGCACTGTTGCATTGAGAAAAATAACTTTCCCAATACATCGTGAATATTCAAATCCTTTCGTCGGGTTATGAAGAATGTTTAAGTTGTGAAAAAAATGAATTTACTGGCTGGAAACAAATTTTAACATGACTAAAGCTGCGTTCTAATAATTTAGGATAACAGTCTGAAGTGGTTTCACATTTGTATTGCTGTACCTTCTACATTCTAACACTGTTAGAATGGAGACCGTCTGCCTACAAAGCTGCATCAATAACTATTAGGATGCAAATATAAATAGGGATCATCTCCTACACTATACGTACAGCATCAGGACAACCACCTGGGTACTTAGCTAGGTGGAGATAAACCATTGGGCATAATCAGGTGGACCATGGGACTCAATAAAAGGAATGAGCTCAGTCATAATCAGTTTCACTTTGTAAGCCAGAGGTTTGGAACATCCAAACTTGAGTCATTAGTCATTTGCAGAGAGGTCTTGTAACAAGCCAAATGTGGTTTGCTCTGGACCGTTTCTGTAATTTGATCCCTCTGATACCTGAGTAACATTGCACCAATGATTGTAAAGTGATATTTTTTAATTTATCATTGAAACCAACTTATATCCTTTAAAGAAAGTAATGCAAGCTTTGGAAAAGTACAAATTACACTAGACTTGTGACAAACAAAAAAAAAAGTTCCTTTTTCTGTTTTAGTATCTCTTCTGTCTGCAGACCAGGATGAGTGCGTGAGGCATTAATCAAGTAAGAACCACTTGTGGATTTCTCTCTCACTGCAGACAACTCACAAGTTTGGAATCCTGTCTGATTTTGATTAGCTAGATGCTGCAGACAGAGAATTTTAAAATACTTCAACCCAGAAGCCACGGTTTCCAGAACAGAAAAATCATTCAGCTACATTTGAAACCTCTCAGCCCTGAAAGCTATATCATAGAACCCTTTCAATGCTGAAAGAGAGTATTCACCACATCGAGTCCACATCAACCCTTCAAAAAGCATCCCAGCCAGACCCTGCCCCATAATTTATCCCTGTAATCCCACATTTACCACAGCTAGTCCAACTAGCCTGCATAACCCTGGTCACTACAGGACAATTTAGCATGGCCAGTCCACTTGACCTGCACATCTTTGGATGGTGGGAGGAAACCACAGCACCCAAAGGAAACCCACGCAGACCTGGGGAGATCATGCAGACTCCACATAGACAGCTGCACAAGGCCAGAATTGAACCTGGTTTCTGGCAATGTGAGGCAGCAGTGCTGATCACTGAGCCGCCATGCTGCCCAGCTGTAGGACCACCTAATTCAACCAGAACCCAGTCAAGTTGCTAACCTTCAAGAGCTGTGTACCCCTTTAAGGTTACTGGACTAAATCTTTTCATCGATACTCCACTTTATAATCTACTTGTCTGAGTACAAACTTAGCATGTGTTTATATGTGGAAATTGGGGTTTTTTTAAAAAATACTTTTAATTTTGACACAATGAAGTACAGTAAAAATATCCTGTTTTAATTTTAAAATGGAGGAAAGCCTACCTCACTGTGTTTTGTATAAAGACTGTAGAAAACGTTAAACATTCAGTGAATTGGGAAATTGCTATCATGTTAAACAAGCAGTGGGGAAGGTGGGAAGCCATTCAACCACTTCACACCTAAGAAATATGTTTTAATTGATAATGCAAGTTCTCTGACCATGCATTTTCCTTTTAACTTTATTTCTTCTTTTTCTGCCTCATACTATGAACTAAGGTAATGTACCTTTCTTTCTTTATTTCTCTGTTTTGTACCTAAGATTTGTAACTAGGTACTTTGTACCTAAGATAGAGCCCTGTGGGGTGACATCATTAACTCTTCACTATACTTCTGTACTTGAGCTCACGGGACAATAAACCAAATACTAGTTCTAATTCGGATGTGATATTCTTCATTCCGCAAATGGACATAAATTGTTGAATATTATGAAATAAATCTATCCTGCTTATGTAATTTGAGCCTCACTTCTACCAAAGACTCTGTGTGATGTCAGCAACTTAGAATAATGTATAGAGTAGGATATCTCTGGGACTTCATTTACTGGGACCTCCAGCGTTGAAGCACATTGTTCTCTTTGAACTCCCACCATTGTTTCAGTAGAAATTTAATGGTAAATCTGAGCAGAGTGTTATAAACATCAATGCTGTTTGTCTTTGCTTTATGCTGTCGGAGAGTGATAGAACTCCCAATGAAATCCATCCAATGGGTTATCATCAAATGAAAATAAAAAACCAGTATTTTAATGCCATCTACTTGTTAAAGGATTATGAGTGTAAAGAAAGGATTGATGCCTTGTTAATGTAAATTAAGTGGTAAATTCTTTCCAAGTTATATTTCATAAACATGATCCAGAATGAAAGGATTATCTAATGGGCAAGAGAACATAAAAAGGGTTAAAATTGAATGTCATGTACTCAACTAATCTCTCATGTTGACAAGGCTAAGTGTTATTGCTTTATGAATTAATGCAAAAGGCTTGGTGCTCATGCTGTGTGGCAGATCATCACTTTGAGCAACCAGTATAAATTCACTGGAAGATTTAGCCTTGCAAATGTCTAGGACCCATTCACAGATATTGATAATTAATATTCACATTTGAGCACTGAATTGAAGTTCTTGGCATTGGAAGGACAAAACCAGCCAGGATGTGAAATTGACTAAGAAACAGAAAGCAGAATGTGTGAAAGGTTGCTCTTTTGGACATACAAGAATCAGGCTGAACACAGAAGGTTCAGAATGGAGGTGAAAGAAAAACAATACAATAAGCACAGAGGGATTGTGAGAAAAAATTGGCAGCTAACACGAAGAGAAATCACAAATCTTGTACAAACACAGTAATTATAACAGTGTGCGAAAAGAAGGAGTAGGGCTCATGGGGAGCTAAAATGGGATCAACACTTGGAAACAAGGGCATTACTGAGGTGTTACATGAATACTTTGCATATCTGGAGGTCAGTTTTACGCACGGATACAAAGTAAAAAGCTCTGGATGGGGGGGGAGAGGGGAAGGGGGGCGCGGGGCAAGAACATAGCAAATGCTGCTCTCATCCTGATGTCCACCTTCATGTGTGACTGCATCAAGCTGTGCATACCAACCCTCGGTGCACAAACACCAAGTGTCATTATGTACTGAAGTTCTAACTGCTCCCAGTGTTATGAAGGATGGACGTGACCACGCAACATCTAAGCAGTTGATGTGATTTATTTCGATTTAATTATTGTGACAAGTACCTGGGTACAATAAAAAGCTTTGTTTACGAACAGCACAGGCAGATCATCGTAAGCAAGGACATACAGATCATCGGGTAAAAAAAAAATAAGACAGAGGCATACAGGTCACGTCTCACAGAGCATGTGCTAGGCAAGAGCAACAGTGGCAACATCAGCATTATCTGTAGTTACAGAAAGTCTAATGACGACTGGAAAGAAGCTATTCTTGAACCTGCTGTTGCATGTGTGTTCAGGTTTCTGCATCTTCTGCCTGACGAAACAGGTTGTCGGAAATCGTTACCAGGCTGGGATGCGTCTTTGATGATGTTGGCAGCCTTTCTGCAGCAGCTAGCCATGTAAATGAACTCAGTGGAGAGAAGGTTGGCTTCCGTGATGGTCTGGGCTGTGCACACCACCTTCTGTAGTTTCTTACGGTCCTGTGCAGAGCAGTTGCCATACCAGGCCATTATACACTCAGACAGTATGCTTTCAATGGTGTATCTGCAGAAGTTGGTGAGGGACCTTATGGACATGCCAAATTTCCTGAGCTGCCTGAGGAAGAAAAGGCATTGTTGTGCCTTCTTAACTGTCGCAGTTACGTGGGAAGTCCAGGACAGGTTGTTGTCACTCTTAGGAACTTGATGCTTTCCACCTGCTCAACCTCAGCCCCATTGGTGTAGATGGGGGCATTTCCTCTTCCTCTCTTTCCGAAGTCAATGATCAGTTCTTTATTTTTGCCGATGTTGGGAGAGAGGTTGTTCTCATTGCACCACATCACCAAGCCGTCTATCTCCTTTCTGTATTCTGACTTGTCATTGTTAGTTATCCATCCTACCAGGGTGCTTAGACCATTCTGTATCACCTGTCCTTTGTGGAAAAATTTGTAAATGAAAACACCTTTAACCAGAAGTCCACCAGGCAGTGGGCAGCACATCACATCTTTAAGACGCTAAGGGAAAACAAGTTTCCTGAGCAGACTGTCAAAGTCATTTGGCAGAACGCCTCATGACCAGATCCTTCCAACAAGCGCCAAGACATTGCTTGGCTGGTAGTGAGAAGGGCAATACCTGTGTGATCATTCATGTACGCCTGAACTCTCTGCACCAACCGTTTCGTGATCTCGAAGCAGCTGCAGGTGGAAGAGACTGTCGCACATCTCCTTCTGCAAAGTGCTTTTGTAAGGGAGGTGCGGAGAGAGATGAAGTGGTTTTTGTTGACGTTCTTCCTTAGCAGCTCTGTGACACAGGACTCTGTGCTTTATGGGCTGTTCCCTGGGATTCACACTGAGACAACCATTGATTGTGCCGAGATGACCATCAACTCAGTGAAAGACACTCTTTGGTCTGCCTGAAACTTATTGGTCTTCCCGTGTAAAGAGCTGACCTCAGCCAAGCGTTGCAGACTGGTACATTCCAAGGTCCAGGACTACATGCTGAGATATGCATGAAAAATTGGGGCAGCTACTGCCAAGCATAGCGGGGAAGACCACTGTTTAAGGTCTTTCTGCTAAAACATAGAACCAGAGTCTGCTCAGTTATCAGACCCTCTCATTGCCTCAAAATGAATTATTTAGTGTGCTGTATGAGTAGGAAATGTCTTCAGCTGCAATTGCAGACAATGTCAAATTCCAACATTTGTGTTTTTATATGCGAAGTCTATGCAGTACTGTTTAAATACCTTGCTTATGTGTATAAAGATTTTTTTTCTGAATAAAGTATACTTTGCATCTGTCTTTACCTTTGAAGTAGTTTGCCTAGGCCATGGTGACAGAGGAGGAAATTCAGTCAACAGAAGAGGCTTGAAATCGACAAGGAGGAGATATTAGACAAGCTGTCAGCACTTAACTTTGGAAAGGGCTGGATGAGATGCATCCAAGGATATTGAAGAAAATGAGAGAGGAAGTTGCAGAGGCACTGACAATAATTTTTACATCTTCCATGGATTTGGGGCTGGTGCCAGAGGACTGGAGAGTTTCAAACATTACACCATTGTTCAAAAAATGTTGTGAAGGTAAGTAAAGCAATTCCAAACCAGTCAGTTTCGCTTCTATCGTAGAGAAACTTCAATGAAAACAATTATTTGGGATAGATATTCTCCGAATCAACCAGTTCAGTTGTTGTTCCATGTTCCTGGAGCAAGTGAGACTTGAACCGGGGTCTTCTGGCTCAGAGCCAGGGACATGACCAGAGCCCTTCAATTACTTAAGATAGAATTAATAGTCAAACAGAAAAATGTGGGTGAACTTGGAAGAGTCAGCATGGATTTGTTAAGAAAAACATCTAATTAACTTGCTGCATATGCATGTTTATTTTCAGCAACTGGTGTAGAAAGGCACCCAGGTCTCACTGCACCTCCCCCGTTTCCAATTTGTTCCCATTCACATAATAATCTGCCTTCCTGTTTTTGCTTCCAAAGTGGATAACCTCACATTTATCCACATCACACTTTATCTGCAAAGTATTAGTCCACTCAACTTACTCAAATCATACAAAAGCATTTCTACATCATCACCCTCACACATAGCTTTATGTCATCTGTAAACTTGGAGATATTGTATTAAGTTCCCTCATCGAAATAATTAACTTAGATGTTGAATCCACTGGTCACTATCACCCACTAGTCACTTGCTGTCATTCAGAAAAATGACCCATTTATTCCTACACTTTGTTTCCTATCTGCCACCCCGTTCTCTATCCATGTGAGCATACTAACCCCAATCCCACATGCTAATCTCTTCTGTGGAGCCCTATCAAAAGCCTTCGAAAAATCCCAGTAAATCACATCAACTGGTTCTCCCTTATCAACTCTACCAGTTCCATCCTTGAAAAGTTCTTGCCAATTTGTCAAGCATGATATCCCTTTCAGAAAAACCATACAGACTCTGTCCAGTCAGCCATTGTTTTCCAAATGCTTTGCAATTTTTTTCTAATGGACTTTAGCATGTTCCTACTTCTGATGTCAGGTAACCAGCCCACAATTCCCTGTTTTCTCTCTATCTCCTTTTTTAAAATAGTGGGGTTACATTAGCTACCCTCACTCGGGGATGTCCTCTTCCTCCAGGACCAGCAGTGAATGCAATGACACCAGGTTATGCCAGACTGGTCTGAAGTTGCCATCTGGATTAACCAGTCTCAGCCATCCGGAGGAATGCCCAGCAATGAAGAATTAAAGTCAATATCCTTCTCTGTTCTGTCAGAGCAAATACCACCATCCCCCATATCTCACACTCACTGTGTCTCTGCTACCGTACCCAACTCCTATCAAGGCTCATACTCCACCTCTCTTAATATTACCTGCAACATCTTCCCTCACACAATCTCAACCATTCCATCCCATGAACAATGCTAAGCCTGCATGCTGTTGGAACTGGCTACCCACTCACTCGGGACGCACTCACCTGTACTAAAAGTAACAGCGGAGCTAACACTGATACTCACTTTCATGCCCCCAATATCTGTCTCTCTCTCCCTCTCTCTCACGCTCTCTCTCTCATTTCAGAATGAAAACAGCTCACAAAAAGGCAGAATGAGTCAAAACGGTTGGTGGGCTGTTTGACTTTCAGCTCACTACCCCTAGGTGGGATATATCCTGACAGTGCCCACTCCAAGTGCCTGACTGATGCTCCACCGATGCTGCCAGAACCATGAGTTTTTCCAGCATTGTGTCTGCTTCACATTTCCAGCACCCTCAGTAATTTTTTTATTCAATATCCCACATATTTCATTATCCCTCTTATATGCCAATTTGGATTCTTGGGATGGGCACCTAAAACCTATTGTTACGACTGAAACTGATGGAATCTCTGTTATTATCAATGGCATTCACACATCAACATAATATTACAGTCCAAATGGCAAATTTGTCAGTTTCAACACCATAGATCCCTAGACAGCAACAACAATCTCATACATTTTGGTCACAGCTGAGCAGAGCAAATTCAGCCATCTGTGCCAGGTGATGACCAGCTGACACACCCAAAAGGTCCCTGAACTAATCTGTTCTTCCTGGTCATTCATTGATGAATTGGGACTCTACAACGATGTAATCTTCAAGGGCAAAGAATCATAATTTTGCAAGCTCTCTGTTGAGGCATGATGGATACCATGTAGGTCACATGGGCACAGATAAAACCAAGAGACTGGGATACGCATCTATATATTTTGGCCCAGCAGTAACAAGGAATTTGACCAACTAATCAAGTCATGTGAAATATGTCAATTCATCAACCTCAACAAACAAGAGAATCTCTCCTTCCACACAAGATTCCTTCCAATCCACGGCGCAAATTTGTGATTAATATTTTCCATGTCCAAGGATATTCAGACTAACTGTTTCACACAACATTTCCTTCGTACGACAAATCAGAGAAACCACTTGTCCAATACATTTTGACACATTGACTGCTATACCCTGTATATTTGAAATACCCCACACAAATTGTGTAAGTTGTCTGTAGTACTCTAGTGCGCTTGCCCAGGATATGTGCAGGAAATGGAGCACTCAATACATAACTTCCTGTCCACACTACCTTCAGTTTCACAGAATGCTTGTATTGTTAATTCCATGATCATAAATGTAAAGTGACTTGGCCAGATTATCAGGTAGCCATCTTATATCCTCACAGTACTCCACTTGGCAAAGTTTACCGTGACCAGTACATTTAATTTTTTGAAATCAGGTCCACACAATTCTTCCCTCCCATGCTCTCAGACATCCACATGTGCACAAAATGTTGTCGCAAAGATGGGAGAAAATGGTGCAAAAACATGATGAATGAGTTGTCCCAATATGAACTAGGAAAATGAGTTAGAGACTTTCCTTAAAAGAGAATGATGCTACATTGTTTTGTCCAGTCTAAGTCATGAACAATGGTCAAGTCTCGTAAAAAAATGGATGATCTGTCTAAACGGCGTATTACCAACCACTCATTACACAGGATGACAACTCGATAACTGAAGATTCATGTTGGAAAACAGCTACACATCAATGACAGATGACACACATCCATCTGCAATGAGAGATAGCACACTGCAGAGAGAGCTGAAGCACCAAATAGTGATAAGTGTATAAATACCAGATCTGTTTGAATCATATGTTTACTAAGGTGTTATCTGAATGTCCAGACATAATTCATCCTTGTACTGTTTATCAGAAAAAGGTTCCTACTCTTTAAATGGATAAAGGATGATATTACATTCTGGCATGAATTCCAGACCAGACAAACTGCAGCTTTAAAGCAGTTACATTTCACCATGACATTGACATTCTGATATAAAGGTAGCATCCTTGCTTTCAATCATTCTATGTAACAGAGTCAGTGCAGACAGTCAGCTGTGTGTTAACAGTATAGTAATATCAGTAAGCAAAGAATCCAGTCTGTGTTAAGTCTATGAAACCATAATCTTGTAAATAGTTTTGCAAATAAACTTCAGCTATCTGACTGAAGAAGAAAATGACGGCCCGAGGTAAATACTGTGAACGCTATAAATTATAAGGCACAAATGGCATTATTATCATTGGAAAAATAAAAATAAAAGAACAAGACAGCATTAAACCTTGTTCTCATCCATACATAGTGTTGAGTCTTTGTTGGGCTGTTCTTAGTTACGTCCTACAGTCATGCAGTCAAATCTTCAGCTTCCCATTATGGTTTTTTAGGGTTAATTTCAGTTTTCCTGTAATGTGAACGCTTTTGACACTACTCAAATTTTGTAAGACTATTTTTCACCTTGTTTGTTCCAGCAGAAGATACTTCAATCAAAAATATGACATTCCAATTCTGAAAACAGAGAATGAAGAACAAAGGGAGGTATCTTTTGAACTGCTTACCAAAATGTGCTGTTGCTTACAAGATGTTAAGCAGAAGCATCGACATAATTATATTATTTCAATACATTTGAGGTTGGTAACAGTTTAGACCTATAGCAATCAGGGGAATGTAAATAATCCGCAGGTGAATATCTTGATTTTAAAAAAGCCTCCAAAGCTAGTACATTTGCTGTATTGGCACCATCACATGGAATTAATTTGTATTCCATAAGAAGTTGTTTTATTAAATTAGCAAATGACATCATCATAAAAATTACAGTTAATGCATTTTGTGTCAAACAGGATTCTGCAATAATTCATAACAGAGCACTGGGGGTGCAGGCAAAGCTATTAACTTTAATATAAACTGCAAATAGTCAATATTAGTTTCCAGGGGTAACTGTCAGCCCGCACTCGCTGAGAAGTAGACTTGAGTAGTGCGCCGGGCATTCAGGGCTTAAATCAAACATCATTTGATTTTTTAAAAAAGATTTCACATCAAGTAACATTCAGTTAACACTCATATAGGGCACTATGTTGAAGTACTATTATCTGATTGCTTTACACTATTACAAGGATAATTATTCATCTTGCTCATTGATAGTATGCAAGACTTCTCCAATCAATATCATTTTATTCATAGTCCTTTACTCATCATCTCTATCACTGGTAATGCTTATTTGTGCACTGTTTAATTTTCCTACATTACCGATACATTGCTAACATCTTATTTAATAAACATTAAACAATTTGCTTATGACTGTAACAATAAATCAAGTGGTGTCTCATATTTGTATGAAGGCATATTATATAGAGTTGATTTTCTGAATGTACACTCTTCCTGGGAGAGCATATTGGGAAATCATTGATTTTCTGTCCACCAAATTACTAGAAAGCATGCTTGCTGTTTCTTGATTGGGGTTGCCAGGGGCTGAAGCTCATTCATTAGATCATTCGGTCTCTTAAAAGCCTAATTGCAATAAGAAATGTAAAATTGCAGAAATTACACAGAATTACTGCACAGTTCCGTTATTGCTTTTACAAAGCAACCTGTGTTCTCACAATGACTGCACTGTGGGTACTTTCAAGGATCCTTTTCTTTAATTATTTGAAGTTATTATATAAATGTGAAGGAATTGAATCTAAACAATTCTTGCTATTCAACATTAACTGTTTTGATGCAGTTTTGCCTCAAGCTTGTAAGTTAGAGTGATGCAAAATGACAACACCCATCTGCCTTTGCATCTTCTGCCAACCTGCCGACGAAAAATGTCCTTGACAAATTGTTACATCTCAAATAGATGTGGGTATTTTTATTTTGCACTCATGCATCCCTTCATTGATGTTGAAAGAAGTTCTTCATTGTTATTGAAAGGACACTGACAGGGAAATGGCAGAAACTTAATATGTGCTTTCAGATCCCTGTCTGTCAGTTTGATTCAATACGTAGTATTTTCCTTTATCATCTCTCTAAATGATTGCATGCAGAAACTATTTTGAAAGCAACATTACATGATATTCAGGATATATGCAGATAAAAGCTGTCAGCACTATTTGACACCATTAACTGAGATCATTTTGAAAACTTGAAACTTCACATGCCTATTCCATGCCAGTTGCAGCAAGTTAAAAAAATTCATTGATTTCTGCCTTGATTAGAATCTTACATGTTAAGCAAATAAACAAATCCATTTTCATGTGGGAAATATTTCAAGTTAACCTTGATATTTTCAGTTTAGCTAACCATGTGCAAACCATACAGGTGTGATTTGTGAAGGTACGGGATCTGAAAAAGTGTCAGATAAATTACTATTTTAGGTCCATTCTGTAAACTGTTGGAATAAAATTTGAAAATTCTGAAAACACTAAGCAGATCAGGCAGCAGGATAACAGATATTGCTTAATCTGTTTTAATTATTTCTGCTTTGTGCTTCTGATGCTCAGCATCTGCAATATTTTTTGTTCTGGTTTCTACAAAGCTCTTGAGCATGTTCTGAAGCAAAGTGCCGTGAAATTCCATTTGAAATGCTCCCTTGTATCACAGCTGGAAAAGGCACTGCTGCTATTTTTTTGTCATATGATGCGATATGATTTAGTCACTAACAAGGTCCATGTGACAAACGCCATCTGTCAAACAGCAGACTTTGAACTGCCATGCGAGAGTCATCATTATTTAACAGATCCAGGTCAAACCAGGGCTCCTGTGCAGCCAACCTCTACCTCTTCAACACTTGTGGAGAGATACAAACAAAGCTGCACATTACCAAGAAGTGCTCCCTGTGCAGAACAAGTAGCAGACTAATCACCTTGATCGCAGAATAAGAAGAAGCCACTGCTTGTATCCAAATATTAGCGTTTGCTAAAAATAAATAAAATATTACTTAGAAATTATATTGTCATATTTCAGTATACCTGTATATATAGAGTATCATATTGTTCACTACTGCAGTACAGTCAGTGCAACCAAAATAAAAGTTCCAAGGGGATAAGTTGTCTTTCTGGTGCGCATGGTGAGATTTGAAAAAAAAAGTGCTTGATGGATGCTCTCATATTTACGCTGGAAGGTGTGAATACTTAAACTTCTGGGAACCACAAGACATGGTCTGATGGCAGTAGGTGTCTGTGAGTCAACCCAAAACTAATGAAATAAATGCTAATTTAGATCGAGAAAAATAAACCAGAGTTAGTGCCTACCCAAATATCCAGTTAAATGAATTAGGGAAAGGAACAGGGCTGATGCATTGAATCAGCAATGCACATCAGGCAGACAGAAAGATGTCCGAGAGCTTCAGGTGGGGCAAAGTCACAGACAAAGTTTTACATACAGCTGGAACTGTAGTGCTTATGAAAAGCCAAATCACCGAGCAAAGTTTTACAGAACAAAGAAAGATTCGCCTCTGCCACATCTGCTCCCAAGATGAGGCATTCCACCCCCAGACATCCCAGATGTCCTTGCTTTTCAAGGACCGCAAATGCCCCTCCACAGTGGTCGAAAATGCCCTCGACCACATCTCTCGCGTTTCCCACACCTCAGCCCTCACATCCCCTCCCCACAATAACAACAAAGACAGAATCCCCCTTGTCCTCACGTATCACCCCGTCAAACTCCAGATTCAACGCATCATTCTCCACCACTTCCACCACCTGCAATCTGACCGCACTATCAAGGATATATTTCCCTCCCCAACCTTTTCTGCCCTCCAAAGGGACCGCTCTCTCCGTGACTTCCTCGTCTGCTCCACACTTCCCACGAGCCCCACAACTCCTGGCACTTTTCCCTGCAACCGCAGGAAGTGCTACACCTGTCCCTACACCTCCCCTGTCACCTCCATCCCAGGTTCCACAAAAACCTTCCACATTAAACAGATGTTCACCTGTGAATGCGGTATATTGCATCCGCTGTTCCCGATGTGGCCTCCTCTACATCGGGGAAACCAAGCGGAGACTTGGAGACCGCTTGGTGGAACACCTACGCTCGGTTCGTGACAAACGACAACACCTCCCAGTCGTAAACCACTTCAACTCTCCCTCCCGCTCCTTGGACGACATGTCCATCCTGGCCCTCCACCAGTGCCACAATGATGCCACCTGAAGGCTGGAGGAACAGTACCTCATTTTTCGCTTGGGAACCCTGCAGCCCAATGGTCTCAATGTGGACTTCACAAGCTTCAAAATCTCCCCACCCCTGACTTCATCCCAAGACCAGCTCATCTAGTCCCTGCCTCCTTGACCTGTCCGTCTTTTCTCCCACCTATCTGCTCCTCCCTCCTAACTGACCAACACCCACCCCCACTTCCTACCGACTAGCCTCATCCCTGCCTCCTTGACTTGTCCGTCTTCCCTCCCACCTAGCCGTTCCTCCCTCCTTACTGACCAACCCCCATCCCAACTGCCGACCTACACTCCCTTTTACTGGCTTTATCCCTGTCTCCTTGACCTGTACATTTTCTCTCCCACTTATCTGCTCCTCTATCCATCTTCTACCATCGCCTCCCCCTCTCTCTATTTATTTCAGAATCCCCTTCCCCTCCCCCATTTCTGGAGAAGGGTCCATACCCGAAACGTCAGCTTTCCTGCTCCTCTGATGCTGCTTGGCCTGCTGTGTTCATCCAGCTCGACACCTTGTTATCTCAGATTCTCCAGCATCGGCAGCTCCTACTATCTCTGTTGTCAAACAAGTTGCCCTCTAAAACATTCACAACCCTGGCTTGGAAATATATCACCATTCCTTCAGTGTTGACAGGTCAAAGTCCTGGAACACCCTCCCTAAGGGCATTGTGGGTCAACCTACAGCACATAGACTGCAGCTGTTCAAGGAAGAAGTTCAGCAGCACTTTTCAAGGGCAGCTAGGGACGGGTAATGAATGCTAGCCCAGCCAGTGATCCCTATGTTCGATGAATGAATAAAGAAAAATTATCAGAGGCAGATTATCACTGCGAATGAGAATTAAAACAAAGAAAGACAGCCATACTTTGGAGGATAATAATAAATTTGAGGATGCAATAGATGTACCAATAAACCACCTATATGAACATGTCATGAGGAGACAGTTTCCAGAGATAAAAATTCACGCACTTTTTCAGATCAGGAAGTTGAGAAATGAGCTCACATCTGCAAATTGGAGCACAAAGTAACATCCCTCCTGCCGAGGAAAATTTCAAATCACATGGTAAAGAAAAAAGTTCTGAAACTGAGCAATGTTGTGTTTACAGCATTGCCTGGAACTATGGGTCAACAGCTAAGAATGACCGAAATTAGAGAGGCACACAGAGGAAATGGTGTACGGTGGCTTTGACTGCACATATGTAGTACTCAGAGGGCCATATCGCAATGCTGTGAAATTCATAAATAGGAAGGGAGTCTACTTGATTAATGTTCAAGGGATCTGTGATCTTCATTACCACTGCCTGGGGGTATGTGCCCCTTCATCCTGGCAGCTCCATCACTCATGCATTCTGCAGTACTCACTTGGACCCGATGTATTTGAGTCCCAGTCACATTGCAAGGCTGGTCATGAGGGAAGTAAGGACTATCCAATACAGACATGGTTCATGACACCATTGCGCGCACTAAGCCATGACTGACGTGGAGCACAGGTTTAATGTCACTCGTGCCTCATCCATGGCTGTGAAGGATAGAGTATAGGGCTATTGAAAACAAGTTTCCACTGCTTGGACCAGTCTGGGGTGGTGGGGAGGGGGGAACCCCAATATAGCCTGCAAGGGTCTGTTGCATCATACTGTTCACTGTAAAACTTGGGTAGGCAAAGAAGCAATATGCTGGATGCTGAGGATCGAAGCAAATGGAAGCAATCTTCAAGAAGGACATTGAGGAGGAAGAAGCTTTTGTTTTACACGACAAGAGTTCATTTGCATGGGCGCTACACACCAGACAGAATCTCTTTGATACTTGCTTCCAACAGTTGAGAGCTGGGAGCAGCAGAGAAATGTGACTGATTAAGTACACTTTGGACAGAATGCCAAAATCTGGTTTGCAGTGTTAGGGCAAACTTCAAACTGTGTTGGTTTTGTTTACTTTCACTTTTGATGTGTAAATAAAAGCTTGTGGTTGGATTTTTTTTTTGATTGCAGTGTTTATGCAATGTTCCTCTCTCACAGAATGACAGCTGTGGGTATACAATGGACATTCAGGGCAGGTTAATGTTGGCTTCGCCACTGTTCAGATTGGATGAAGCTACGGGCAGGTTCAAAAGGTGATGTGGTGGTGAAACAGTGAGTGTGTTCAGAGAATAAGGCTGCATATGATTGCATGTGAGGAGGAGTGGCAGGCATGTTGGCTCTGTACAGCAGGCAGTGTGGCTTCTTGGGCCCTCTGTCATATTATTGCTGGTGAGGAGCATTGCCGAATTGTGAAGCAAACTTAATAGTTTCAGCGAGTTACTTTTCATGAGAACAGGAAGGTTTAACACTGGTAAGCAAAGTTAGAGTTTAGGTAAATGGAAAATTGGCTTTACAGGAAAGGGAGCATTAATTGTAAAACACAAAATTGAGTGCAGAATGTTTCGAAGTGTTTCATTGAGGAACATCCCTTGATCTTCCATTGAGCACCATTAAAGTAGTGACAGGCTGAGTTCAGGGAGGTCAGAGAGGAAGTGGGAAGGAGATTTAAAACAATAACTGACCAGAAGCTGAGGGCCACGCTCTGGGCTAAACAGAGATGTTCAGCAAGGCAACCATTCATTTGGTGTTTGGTTTCTCTTTTCTAAAGGAGGCCTCAATGAGAACAGCTAATGCAGTACTGTATGTTTAAACAAGTTTAAACAAAATGGACTATGTTTTAAGTGGTAAAAAAATTGCAGCACGCTGCTGTGCAGAGGGACTTGGGTGTCCTTGTGCATGAATCGCTAAAAGTAGGATTGCAACTGCAGCAGGTAATTAAAAAGGCAAATGGAATTTTGTCTGAGGGATGGAGTTTAAGAACAGGGAGGCTAAGCTGCAGCTGTACAGGGCCCTGGTGAGGCTACACCTGGAGTACAAAGAGCAAAGAACAAAGAAAACTTACAGCCCAGGAACAGGCCGTTCGGCCCTCCAAGCCTGTGCCAATCCAAATCCACTGTCTAAACCTATCGCCCAATTCCTAAGGATCTGTATCCCTCTGCTCCCCACCTACTCATGCATCTGTCCAGACGCACCTTAAATGAATCTACCATGCCTGCCTCTACTACCTCTGCTGGCAACGCGTTCCAGGCACCTACCACCCTCTGTGTAAAGTACTTTCCGCGTGTATCCCCCTTAAACTTTTCTCCTCTCACCTTGAACGCGTGATCCCTCGTTATTGAATCCCTCACCCTGGGAAAAAGCTTATCTCTATCAACCCTGTCTATACCCTTCATGATTTTGAAGACCTCAATATGTCCCACCTCAATCTCCTTTTTTCTAATGAAAACAATCCTAACCTACTCAACCTCTCTTCATAGCTAGCACCTTCCATACCAGGCAACATCGTCGTAAACCTTCTCTGTACCCTCTCCAAAGCTTCCACATCCTTTTGGTAATGTGGCGAGGTACCAAAAGGTACCAAAATTACCTTTTGGTACTGTGTGCAGTTTTCGTCTCCTTACTTGAGAAGAGATATACTAGCACTGGAGAGGGTGCAGAGGAGATTCACTCAGTTGATTCCAGAGTTGAGAGGATTGGATTATGAGGAAAGACTGAGTAGACTGGGATTATACTCACTGGAATTCAGAAGAATGAGAGGAGATCTTATAGAAACATATAAGGTTATGAAGGGAATAGATAAGGTGGAGGCAGGGAGGTTGTTTCCACTAGCAGGTGAAACTAGGACTAGAGGGCATAGCCTCAAAATAAAGGGAAGCAGATGTAGGACTGAGGTCAGGAGGAACTTCTTCACCCAAAGGGTTGTGAATCTGTGGAATTCCCTGCCCAGTGAAACGGTTGAGGCTACCTCACTGAATGTTTTTAAGGCAAGGCTAGATAAATTTTTGAAAGGTAAAGGAATTAAGGGTTATGGTGAGTGGGCAGGTAAATGGAGCTGAGTCTCAAAAAGATCAGCCATGATCTTATTAAATGGTGGGGCAGGCTCGAGGGGCCAGGTGGCCTCCTCCTGCTCCTAGTTCTTATGTTCTGATGTTCTAATGTAAGTACACGCCAATGATGAACCTGGAAAGAATGCTTGGGACATTGGACAGAGAGAAGGGAGGATGTGATAGGGAAATATTCTGCCTCTTGTACCTGTTGGTTGGTGCTGTGGGAAAGGGAGGGTGTACTGAGGATGATAGCAGAATGGGCAGTTTACACCTGTTGAGTATCTGCAAAACAGAACAGCACAAATCTCATTTGTACGAAATGACAAGATTTTGTGTAAACAAGAAATCAACCAAAGGTTTTCTCAATATCTCATCTTTTTCAGTATCATGGACAAGAAAAACTGTAATAGTCAAACAGAAACTTTTTCAATAGCAAGGAAGGTGATCGAGCATTCAAAAACCAATACTTTAAAAAAAAATCATTGGACACTTTTATGCATGTGACTTGGGTGAGTTGTATCCGATGGAGTCAACAGGTATCCGATGGAGTCAACAGATGGAAGACTGGTTTGTATGATGGACTGAGCCGCATTCATAACTCTCTGCAGTTTCTTGTGGTCTTGCGAAGAGCAGTTGCCAGATCACGCTGTGATGCACCCAGGTAGGATGCTTATGATGGCTGTATCTATAAAAATTGGAAAAAGTCTTTGTGGACATGCCGAATTTTCTCAGAATTGAAGAAGTAGAGACATTGTTGTGCTTTCTTGACTGCCGCATCCATAGGGGTGGACCAGGACAGTTTGTTGGTGATCATCACCATCAGGAGCTTGACAGTCTTGACCATCTCCGCTTCAGCACCATTGACGCAGACTGTGTAAGCCCTCCACTCCATTTCCTAAAGTCAATAACTAGCTCCTTCATTTTGCTGACATTGACGGAGAGATTGTTGTTTTTACACCATGCCACTAAATGTTTAATCTCCTTCCTGTATTTTGTCTCATCTCATTGTTTGAGATTCAACGTACAATTGTGGTGTCGTCAGAAAACCTGTAAATAGAGTTGGGGCAGAATTTGGCTTCAGTGTATAAGGTAATATGAGAATAAAGTTTTTAATTAGTACGGTATTGTCAACTGAGGACAAAACTTTCAGTTACTCCACTAATGGTAGGCAAACAAGGAGGCAGAATAAGAAGCAGATCAAAAATTAAATGTTGAGAGTTGGCAATTTAAGTTATGTGTTCTGATAAAATTAATGGTGCATGGCAGCTTACTATGCTCAGTGTAATGAAACTATTTATCTGTATGAGCACTGGTTATCTCAAACAGTAGACAATCATAAATCAGGATAATGACTGAACAGTTCTTCCAAAGGAATGGACAGGCAGAAAAAGAACAATTCACACAGTCCGAATGATGCTTCACATCTTTTAATACAGATCGTAACTGCCTGGAAGATCAATATTCCCCTTCACATCCAACAGCATTACAGTCACTGAATATCCCACTATTAAAATCCTGGGAGTTATCATTGACAAGAAACTGAACTGGGCCAGCCATATAAATACTGTGGCTACAAGAGCCGGACAGAAACTGGGAATTCTGAGACCAGTGATTTACGACTGAATTTCCCAAAACCTGTCCGCCATCTACAAGATACAAACTAGGACTGTGAGGGTCTACTCTCCACTTGCCTAGATAAATATGACTAGGAACACTCAGGACGTTCATCAACTTTAAGAAGAAAGCAACTCTCTTGGGCACAACATCTACCACCTTAAGCATTCACTACCTCCATCGCTGAAGCACTGTGGCAGCAGTGCGTACTGCATATAAAATGAACTACAGCAATTCACCAAGGTTCTTTCAACTAAACCTCTCCACCCATGATTTTTATCATTTCCAAAAACATTGCAGCAGATGTACAGGAGCACCATAATTGCAAGGTATCCTTCATTTTGAATCAGAACTATATTCTCATTCCTTTACTGACATCAGAGTAAAATCCCAGAATTTCATTCTTCACAGCGATGGCGGTGTATCTGCACCAGATGAACTACAGCAATTGAAGGACCTGGCTTACCACCACATTGTCACGGCTGGCCAGCATTTCTTGCCCATCCCTAGTTGCCCTCGTGAAGGTGGTGGTGAGCTGTCTTCTTGAGCTACTGCAGTCCTCCTGCTGTGGGTTGACCCACAATGCTGTTAGGGAAGGAATTTCAGGCTTTTGACCCAGCGACAGTGAAGGAATGGTGATATATTTCCAAGTCAGGATGGTGAATGACTTGGAGGGGAACTTAAGGGTGGGTGGTGTTCCCATATGTCAGGTGCCCTTGGCCTTCTAGATGGAAGTGGTCATGGGTTTGGAAGGTGCTGTCTGAGGATCTTTGGTGAATATTTGCAGTGCATCTTGTAGATAGTACACACTGCTGCTACAGAGTGTCGGTGGTGGAGGGAGTGAATGCTTGTGGATGTAGTGCCAATCAAGCGGGCTGCTTTGTCCTGGACGGTGTCAAGCTTCTTGAGTGTTGTTGGGGCTGCACTCATCCAGGCAAGTGGGGAGTATTCCATCACACTCCTGACTTGTGCCTTGTAGATGGTAGACAGGCTTCGAGGAGTCGGGAGATGAGTTACTCGCCGCAGTATTCCCAGCTTCTGGCCTGCTCTGTAGCCACTGTGTTAATGTGGTGAGTACAGTTGAGTTTCTGGTCAATGGTAACCCCCAGGATGTTGATAGTGGGGGATTCAGTGATGGTAACACCATTGAATGCCAAGGGACAGTGGGGTTAGATCGTCTCTTATTGGTGATGGTCATAGCCTGGCATTTGTGTGGTGTGAATGTCACTCTCCACTTGGCAGCCCAAGCCTGGATATTGTCCAGATCTTGTTGCATGTGAACATGGACTGCTTCAGTATCTGAGGAGTCACGAATGGAGCTGAACATTGTGCAATCATCAGTGGACGTTCCCACTTCTGACCTTATAATGGAGGGAAGGTCATTGATGAAGCAGCTGAAGATGGTTGGACCTGGGACACCACCCTGAGGAACTCCTGCAGAGATGTCCTGGAGCTGAGATGATTGACCGCCAAAAACCATGACCATCTTCCTATGTGTCAGGTATGACTCCAACCACTGGAGAGTTTGACCCCTGGTACCCATTGATTCCAGTTTTGCGAGGGCTCCTGGATGCCGCAATGGAGATAGGCAACAGGGCCAACTACATCCCATGAAAAGAAATGTTTCAAAAAGGAAGCCTCTTTGCTGAGCAAAGCAAGCAGCTTCTTATCCACAAAACAAAATAAAGAACAAATGATGCTGTAAAGCTAAAACAAAGGTTTTTTTTAAAATCAAGGATCAGTACGTCTAATCATTGAACTTCAAGAATCCCAAGATGAATACAGGTAACTGCCGTCCTACATTTAAACAGAATGATACTTGACAGGACAGACAATCCCTGAATGGGAGTAAAACTGGTCAGTGAGTACCATAGCTAAATGAGAAAAACCTAATGAAATGACGTCAGCTTATTAATTCATTTAAGTTAGTGACCGAAAAGACTTTGATGGAAGAGCTGATATAAATTCAATGTATGTTTTACATCTTGCGATACCAGGTTATAAATCCGTTATCCCAATGCCCCTCCCACAGATCAGAAACTAATGGATCAATAAGGGAACACAACATCCTTCCTTCAGAGTCTGAGATAACAAGAACACTTCCATATACACCCTCAGGAACAAAAACTAACAATCTATGTTTCAACGATGGGAACGCTCGATTTCTGGAGTTCAATGTAAACTCCCAGTAGTTTTTGGGCAGGGGCAATATAAAATGTGCAAGCAGACCAAATTTAAGGTCATGAATAATTTAAATTGCGATGAATTATTTCGTTTTTGATTGCATCCGTGTAGAACAATCAATCTGTGACATTTAAGGACCATACAATTCCATGAGGTTGCTACACATGCAAGACTGAAGAATGTTAGTTGTACTCCAATACAGTTTAAATTAGCAGGAGGGTATTTGCAACTTGAAGATCAAGAGGGATTGCGCGTTACATCTTTTGGTCGCACAAGATAATGTTACTTCTTGGAGACATGAAGTCAATTTTTTTTTAATGAAAGACAACAGCACCAGGAACCTAAGTTAAAGAACAACATTCGAACAATAGACTTCAAATTGGTTCAGCTGCAGTCTGTTACAGAACTGAGAGTGCACTGCACTCAGGCATTCAACAGCTTGCAAACAGGAAGCATTTCCCATCATCTCTCTGAGTGGAGATGAAAAATCTTGAAGACTCTGAAAAGAACAGCTCTTATGCAAGAAAGCACTCAGGTGCACCCGATCAGCTACTGAATTGAAAAATCGATCATTGCTCTGCCCAGACAATATCGTGTCATTGTCACAAAATAAAAAAATTGCAAGAACTGGGAGAAATAACTCATTTCACCTTTGTGCTCGGAACTCTTACACTGCAGAACTTGTTTCTCCCTGTCCATATTGTTGAACTCATAGTGTTTGTGTCAAAATGTCTGTTTTGTCTGCCCTTTTCATGAATTAATCCATCTGTGTGTTTGTGGTTTAAAATAGGCATAGCTTACATTGCACCGCGGAGATGAGTGACCCATTTTTGTTTGCTCTTAAAAGAGCAAATTTGTTGCCAAAGGTAGTTATTTTCCTACTAATGACAAACCTGGTGTGAAGTATTTTCACCTTGAAGGTAAATAGATCATTTTGCTAGTTTCATTGGGCATTTACACATATCTGATGGCTTGTAGAGTAGCAGACTCTGATCACTGATGCACTCTTCCCAACTGAGTCATGAATGTACAACTGCTGATTTGCCAAATTTAATCCTGTTCAGCAAAAGGAGAAGGGCTTATTGCAAAGTTTTCAAACTTCCGTCTTTCAGAGTAATTCAAAGATTACTGATTGGTCAATTTTATGCAGTTGGTGACACCTCAAACTGCCAGTCAGTCAGGTACTTACCAGCAGGGAGAAGAGGCTCCATCCCAAAGCAGGCTGCTGTAGCACTCACTGAACTTTATGGGTTTAAGAAAAGTTCAGGCAGCAGAAAATGCAGCTACATTAGCATCTAGAGCTCAGCAAAAGCCCGTGGACCTGCAAAGGCTTGAACAAAGCCATGTACCTTTATTCACTCAATAAAGCTGGCAGTACGCCATAAGGAATGCCCCCATCTCCATCAACGGAACTGAGGGTGAGAGAGTGAAGAGCATTAAGTTCCTCAGAGTGACGATAACCGATGAACTGTTCTGGATTTCCCACGTAAATATGACAGTCAAGAAGGAACAACAACACCTCTTCTTGCTCAGGCGGCTCAGGAAATTTGACATGTCCATAAGCCCCCTCACCAACCTCTGCGGATGTACCACCATAAGCAAACTGTCTGGATGCATAATGGCCTGGGATGGCAACTGCTCTGCCCAGGACCGTAAGAAACTGCAGAAGGTGGTGTGCACAGCCCAGACCATTACAGAAGCTAACCTTCCATCCATGGACTACAGTTACACAGCTTGCCACCGCAGAAAGGTTGCCAACATCATCAAAGATCCATTGCCCCCAGTAATTATCTCCTACAACCTCTTCCATCAGGCAGAAGATACAGAAGCCTGAACACACGCACAAGCAGGTTCAGAAACAGCTTCTTTCCAGTAAGTGGGCTCCCGCCTCAAATAATGTAACCTGCAATGTAATCTGTATGCCTCTAAGTCTTTTTGGTCTGGACATCCTTTGCTTGCTGTGATCTGCCTGTACTGCTTGTAAACAAAGCTTTTTTTACTGTATTTCAATACACACGATAATAAAATCAAAACCAAATATAATACCAGTTTTGTGCAACTCAGCAAGATCAGAACTCAGAGAAACCTGAGTACCAGTTTGGTGAAGTCACCTGCATGTGAAATAGTGACATTTGTATGCGTCTACGTGCCAAATCCTCAGAACCCAGGGAAACGTATCCTCATTGAAGAGTAAAATATCAGAAAATGAAGAGTAGCTGAGACAGTCTGTGACAGAGCAGCTTTTGAGGGGGTTACAAATTTAGGTCCTCTATATAGTAGAAGTGAATGTTTTAATGTAATTTGAAGACCCAAAATATCATAATTTCTGAGGGTGCAGAAAATTTGGTGAGATCTGTCTGGATTGCATTTATGATTTTATATGCTCTTTGGGAAATGGCAAAAGAGTTGAATAAAGACTTTGCATCAATCTTCACTGTAGAAAACACAAAAAAGCATTCTACAATTACTAAATAATCAAGGGGTAAAGGAGGAAGGGAAATAAATATATCAACTCTCACTAGAGGAAAAGTGTTCGGGAAACTAATGGATCTAAACACTCATAAATTCCCTAATCCTAATATGATGCATCCTAGGATATTGAATGAAGTGGCTACAGAGAAAATGGATGCACTTCCAGTAATCTTCCAAGAATCATGGGTCCTGGAAGCATTCTATAGATTTGGAAAGCTGTCTATTTTGTTTAGAATGGGAAGCAGTCAGAAATAGGGTAGTTATAGGACAGTTCGCCACACTTCTGTCATTGGGAAAATGTTACAGACTTTATGAAGAAATATAAAGATTACAAAGGATACTATAAAACAAAGCATTTAGAAATACATAATACATGCAAGCTCAGCAAAGCATCACAAAGGAGAAATCATGCCTGACAAATTTATTAGAATTCTTTAAGTTGGTAACAAGTAGGGTATACAGTGGGAAAGTGATGATATAATATATTTGGATTCTCAAAAGGTGTCTAAGAAAAAATGAAAACACATGCTTAGCTAAATAATAAGACAAGAACCCATGATTGGAAGTAATACACAACCATAGGCAAAAAATAGATGACAGAGAATTGGGATAAGGGGGCCATTTTCAGGATGGCAAGCCATGACTTGTGATGTGTCACTGAGATCAGTGCTGGGGCCACAACTGTTTACAATACATATTCATGATATGATTCAGGAATGTGAATGTACAATACCAAAGTTGACAGATAACAAAAATCAATGCAAAAGAAATTTGTGAGGATAACTCAAAGAGCCTGATAACTCAGGGAAAGAGACAAGGTTACGCAATTTGGCAAAGGCCTGGCAGATGGGAGCATAATGTGGGGAAACATGAAGTCTGCACTTTGGCAGAAAGTATAGAGGAGCTGAATATTATTTAAATGGAGAAACATTGCAGAAAGCTACACGACAGAGGAATTTAAGAGTTCTTATGCATAAATCACAAAAAGCTAGCATAGAAATTCAGCATTTAATAGGGAAGTCAAATGGAATGTTGGCCTTTATTTAAAAGGAGATAGAAAATTAAAATAGAATATTCTTGCTAAAGATATACAAGGTGCTAGTCATGCCGCAGGTGGGATACTATGAACAGTTTTTGGTCCTTTATGTAAGACAAGATACGCTGGCATTGGACACAGTCCAGATGAGGGTCACTAGGCTGATCCTAGATGTGAAGGGATTGTCATATGAGGAGAGGTTGAGTAGGTTGGGCCTGTACTTGTTGGAATATGGAAAAATGAGGGTGACCTTATTGAAACGTACAAGATTCTTAGGGGACTTGACAGGGTAGATGCAGAGAGGTGGCTTTCCCTTGTGGGACAGTCTAGGACCACAGGACATGATCTAAGAATGAGAGGTCACCCATTTAAGGCAGACATGAAGAGGAATTCTCTCAGAGGGTAGTGAATTTGTGCAATTTTTTAAGCAGGCTATAAAGGCTAGATCTGTGAAATATATTCTAAGTTGAGCTAGACACATTTTTCTTCAGCAAGGGAATTCAAATCAGACAAAGAACTGCGGAAGCTGGAAATCTGAAACCAAAACAGAAAGTGCAGGAGAAACTCAGCAGGTCGGGGAGCATCCGTGGAGAGAAAGCAGCGTTAAGAAGACCTTTCTTATAAAGAAGGCTCACTGGATTCAAAATGTTAACTCTGTTTTGTCTCTAAGGAAAGGACAAGTTATGGGCAGAAAGCAGGAAAGCGGACTTGAGGATTATCAGATCAGCCATATTTTCATTGAATGGTAAAGCATAACCTGTTTCTGTTCCAATGATTATGAGCATTTGACCACCAAGTGTCTGTTGTCCACATTTACTGCAGTTTAATTCTGTTAAATTTGAGAATGTATATTGAATATATATTGCACATTTTATTACTGGTCTAACTTTGCGTAGGATGGTCAATTGTTTGTTCATAACTTTGGAATCTGTGACTTTATTAGTAAGCATCTGGGATCTCATATTTTGTCTACTTTCAAAAAATGGCTTTCATGGTGGTCTGTTTTTTGGTGGTCTGTTGTGCAGTCAGAACAAACTGAATAACCTCATTTGCAAGTTATGAGTTATTCGGCTGCTGAAAACAACAGAAAGGCAACAGCTGATTGGCAAGGTGGAGGTGAAATTCAAGTACCCCTTGAATTGGCTGAAAAAGAAATTCAGTATCCTTCTGCCCTATTCCTGCCAGGCAGGGAGAGATTTAAACAAAAAAGTCGCACCCAGTCTGAACATAGATTTTGTAAAATCTAAACTGTGGAAGTGCAATTGAGAAAGTAATCGGTGATCCTTTTAGGATACTCCCATATATATATATTCCAACTGGTCTGACAAGGTGCGGATTTGATTGTCCTTTGGGATGCCTGCTGAACGGCTGAGGATGTGCAGCAGGCTGGTTCAAAGAAAATCAATTTGGAGTGCATTTAAATATTAATTTCAACCACTGATTATTATTTATAGCGTACAGATCAAAGATATGTGCTTTGAGCTAACCAGAAAGTTCATCGAGCAGCATGCTGTTGAGGACATGCCACTCTCTTATTTCCATGTTAGGTGAAAACCCCATCACATGAACTGATTCCCTCATTTTGCGATTTGGCATGTTCTGTTTTGCTGAAACAACTTTGACTTCCCATAAAAACATTGAAATCCAGTAATTTGCTTTGAATCAGTCAAGTTTCAAAGCAGCTAATTTAATTTGTAAAATAAATGGACAGGCATATGAATCGGATAGATTTAGAAGGACATGGGGAAAATACATGCAAATAGGACTAGTTTGATTTGGTAAACTTGGTTGGCATGGATGAGTCAGACCAAATGATGTTTTTCCATGCTGTATAACTCTGACTTTACGATGTATTTTTGGGTGATTCCAACCTTCTCAATGAGATTAGTAATTGGTAGCCATTCCACAAAGGATGCTGGCTTTCCTTCAGAACTGTGAGAAAACTTGAGAAGAGGCGAAAATGACTTGCAAAATGAACACATAAACGGTAAATGAAATTCAAATTCAGTCAATAAGAGGTAGAGCTTTCTGATAAAGGTATAAGGAAGTTCTGAAGGAAGGTCACTGGACTCAAAACATTAATTCTGTTTTTTTTTCTCCACAGGTGCTGCCAGCCCTACTGAGTTTCTCCAGCAATTTCTGTTTTTGTATGTTTCAGATCTCCATCATCTGCAGTTCTCTGTTTAATTTTAAGGAAATCACATACTCCTTGTAAACTAAAGGCTGAATTGTGTAAACTAAGTAGTCATGTTCGGATTATGCAAAGCCCTCTGTGATTTTCCAACATGAAGCCAAATAAAATTCAGCAGTTGGGGAGCCAGCCAACAGGAATCTTGCACCTCTGTGGCAAAAGGCCCCATCTCAGAGCCAAAAGATCTGGGTTCAAGTCCCGTCTGCCACCTGGAGGTGTGTCATAAAATGTATGAACAGGTTGGTTAAAACAAACACAAAACAACTAAGTGGGAGGTAGTAGGGTTTGACAGAAGGTTGATGGAAGGCACAATTATCAGAGTCAGGTTGCAGCCTTAAAACAGATTGCAAGCATGAAGCATACTGGAAGGAGTGCAAGTATGAGCGAGGCTGCAGAAACATAGATAGAAATTGAGAACGGATAACTTCACAGCTCAGTCATAGCGCCTTAGCGGGATTCCCTGGAAGAAGAAGAAATGGAGAAAGAGACAGGACATAGAGTCCACCAAGTTCTGGCTGGAGGTGGCCTCAGAGTTATTCTATGATCAAGTGCAGTTGGGTGAAGTGTGGAACATCGATCTACCTGCCTGCTTTTCTTAAAGGACACCTGTTAGGCTCGAGCTTACCATGCTTCAGGCTTGGACAGGAGCTAATGGGTAGAGAATAGTACTCCAAAACAATCTGAAACCTCACGTCCTGGCATACCCTCACTCTAAAGTTACATCAAGGCAGGAGATTAACCCTGGATCGATGAAGAGTGCAGGAGAGCCTGCCAGACAGCGGTGAATCTATGGAATTCACTGCCACAGAAGGCTGTGAAGACCAGGTCTTTGAGTACATTTAAGGCTGAGATAGATAGGTTCTTGATTATCAAGGGGATCAAGGGTTACGGGGAGAAAGCGGGAAAATAGGGTTGAGGAACTTATCAGCCATGATTGAATGGCAGAGCAGACTTGACGGGCTGAATGGCCTAATTTATGCTCCTATGTCTTATGATCTTATGCCAGGAGCAGCACTAAGTGTACCTAAAAACAAAGTGTCAACCTGGTGAAGTTACTGGACAGGACTACTTGCTTGCCAAACAGCATAAGCAGCAAGTAATAGACAGACTCAAATGATTGCATTGCCAATAGATCAGATCTAAGCTTTGTAAACATGCCACATTCAGTCGTGAATGGTGGTGGATAATCAAACAACTCATCCTCATCCACAATGAGAGGAAACCCAACACATCAGTGCAAAAGGTAAGTCTGAAGTATTTGCAACAATCTTTAGCCACAGTGCCAAGCGAATGATCTATATATCAGCCTCCTCTGGAGATTTCAGTACAGCTGTGACATTGGTATCTATCCTTCCATGTTGAAACTTGCCAATCAATGTCCTGTACACAAAAAGCAGGACAAACCTACATGGTCTATTACTGGTCTATCAGTCCACTCTTCATCATTAATGAGGTTGATGAAAGGTGCCACCAACAATGCTATCAAGCAGTACCTTCTCAGCAATAACATGCTTAGTGATGCCCAGTTTGGGTTCTACCAAGGCCACTCAGCTCCTGACTCCATTACAGCCTTGGGTCAAACATGGACAGAAGAGTTGAATTCCGGAGGTGAGGTGAGGTGAGAGTGACAGCCCAAGGCCACATATCAAGGCCACGTTTAACCGAGTGTGACATCAAGGAGCTCTAGCAAAACTGGAGTCAATTGGAATCTACAGGCAAACTCTCCACTGGTTGGAGTCATACCTGGCACATAGGTGGGTCATCCCTGCTCCAGAACATCTCTGCAGGAGTTCCTCAGGATAGCGTCCTAGCCCCAGCATCTTCAGTCATAGTAAGTTCTGCAGATGCCGGAGTCAGAGATAACACATGTGGAGCTGGAGGAACACAGCAGGCCAGGCAGCAGCAGAGGAGCAGGAAAGTTGACGTTTCAGGTCTGAACCCTTCTTCAGAAATGAGGAGGGGGAAGGAAATCTGAGCAAACAGACTACAGTGATTTAAGATAGCAGCTCAACACCACCTTCTCAAGAGCAACGAGGGATGGGCAAGTCCTGGCCTGGCCAGTGAATTCCACGAGCCGCGAGTGAACATTAGACAATAAACAATGGACAATAGACAATGGGTGCAGGAGTAGGCCATTCGTCCCTTCGAGCCAGCACCACCATTCATTATGATCATGGCTGATCATCCACAATCAGTATCCTGTTCCTGCCTTATCCCCATAATCCTTGATTTCATTATCTATAAGAGCTCTATCCATCTCTTTCTTGAAAGTATCCAGAGACTTGGCCTCCACTGCCTTCTGGGGCAGAGCATTCCATATATCCACCATTCTCTGGGTGAAGAAGTTTTCCCTCAACTCTGTTCTAAATGGCCTACGCCTTATTTTTAAACTGTGTCCTCTGGTTCTGGACTCACCCATCAGCGGAAACATGCTCCCTGCCTCCAGAGTGTCCAATCCCTTAATAATCTTATACGTCTCAACCAGGTCTCCTCTCATCCTTCTAAACTCAAGTGTATACAAGCCCAGTCGCTCCAATCTTTCAACATATGAAAGTCCCGCCATTCTGGGAATTAACCTCGTGAACCTACGCTGCACTCCCTCAATAGCAAGAATGTCCTTCCTCAAATTTGGAGACCAAAACTGCACACAATACTCCAGGTGCGGTCTCACCAGGGCCCTGTACAGCTGCAGAAGGACCTCTTTGCTCCTATACTCAATTCCTCTTGTTATGAAGGCCAGCATGCCATTAGCTTTCTTCATTGCCTGCTGTACCTGCATGCTGGCTTTCATTGACTGATGTACAAGAACACCTAGATCTCGTTGTACTTCCCCTGTACCTAACTTGACTCCATTTAGATCGGGTCTGGTGACCCTTCCTCAGAACCAGACCTGAAACGTTAACTCTGTTTACGCCTTCACAGATGCTGCCAGACCTGCTGAGCTTTTCCAGCAACTTTGTTTTTGTTCCTGATTTACAGCATCCGCAGTTCTTTTGGTTTTTATTAAAATAAAGAACTTTTGTCACCCTGTTCACTTGGGCAATGGCATGAAAGATGCGCAAATATGGTGAGAATGAAAAATATCACATTCCCAGCACCAAGAAATCTTTTTCCAACTTTATATAAGTCTATGAAACAGGTACCTTCAGAAGCCATTCTGTTACATTATTGGAAAGAGTATAAATATATCTTGATTGAAAAAAATAGATCTGATTTCAAGATATTTTTTGAGTCCACAGGGGTACATTCCCCTTCCTTGTGCAAACTACTTCAATCAAATTTTACACTTTTGTTCGATTGTACTGGAATTAAGAAAAGTTACAGAAAGCAATGAGAGACTCAACAACCTCATTCGTCATCTCATATTGATCATTTTCACTGCAAATGGGGAGTTGTGAGAACACGGAAGATGCTGTCAAATCAAGCAATAATACCAAGTACCTTGTTACATTTGAGAGCCATTGATGGATATATGCAAGTGAAGGAATAAAACAATGATGGGAAGAGGCAATTAGTGTTGTGGAATGGATATATGAAGTGTTAATATTAAGTGAGATCAGTTGGATCAAATGGCATGTTTCTATACTGCAGTTACTATAGACTGCAGTTCTAATTAAATTAATTCCAATTGAAATAAAGGACTCAAATATGAAATCAGTTAGATTCCTGAATTTGCTGGACCAGAGTTACCCAACATTATGGGCAACAGGAGAAAGACGAAAACATTGATTGCAGAATTCAGTACATAATATATGGATGATGTGAAAGGCTTCCTTCTCGGACTAGAATAACCGGCTCCTTCAAAATGAGCTATTTGGTTTCAAAATAGCATTATATGACTTTATAAAGTTAGAAGACCAATTACCTTCCTGGGAACCTGTTTTTTTCTGTGGAACATATTGGAAAATAACTACATAAAAAATAAGGTTTCTCAGACAAAATATTTTCATATAGATTTCTAAGAATTTGAAGTATTAGTCAGTGAAAGTGTTGAAGAGGTAAATATTTAACTTATTTTGTCGAGAAAGATAAACAATGAACAACTAAAAAGACTGTCTGGGTATCTGATAAACACCTTACATCAGTCATGCCTCGAGTTTTCAGTGTGATGTTCTTCACAGCAATTGCCTTGAGCAGCTGCTTGGTTTATGAACATAACCTGCTCTGGCTCTGATCTCAACATTCCATGAATTTTGTGCCAAGTTTCTACTTCTCCTTTCTCAATATAGTGGTCATCTCTCAGTCTTCCCATCCCTTCTCACTTCTCTAACACGGTCTCAACACTGTTCACTAACGTTTATTTCAGCCCAGTGATCCCTCACTTAGCAGTGGTACACTTATACTCATCTCACTTCCAAAAACATCTTTCCCTTTCTCCAGTTTCTTTCTCTCCACCATACTTGCTGTGATGATGCCTCTATCCGTACGATACTCTCAAAAATAGCTTCCAAATGGTTGCTTGGAATTTCACCTGAATCCTACTTTCCATGTTTCTGCTGTCACCCTTTCTCCTTCCCGACAGAACTATCATTGACCTATCCATCCATCACTGGACAGACCATCTAGAATTTCTGCTATTTCCAAAGTCATCTCCTCCTTCCATTCTCCATTTTCTCAAAGGACCGTGCCCTCTGGAAAAATTGATCACGGTTTCATTATCCTTTTGACATCTTTTTTGTTTTTTCTCATTTTATTTGGCTATTTCTCTTCAGGCAATCCCATATCCTCTGGAAGTGACCAAACTAGAAATGCAAAATAAGCTGTAGATAATCAAATGCCCACCAATATCCAACTTGATGTTCCCTTCCATTATAACCAGTACATATCTATAATGGACTATGAACCTTTTATACTCACTATGTTCAGCCCTAAGATTGTTTGCACCAGTATTGCATTCCCGTTTTTGATTAATTTTGTAATACTTGCTTTTGTCTCATGTACAAATCACTTCTCCTTGATATGTCTCCTGTTCTCCACCTAAACATTTTCCAGATCTTACGCTTTTTCACTTTGTGGGTAGTTTACTTTTCCCTTTTTGCCTGGGACTGTCCGTTCCATCTGTTATATGTTTCTGTTGAAGGAAAGGTTTCCACAGATAAATTGTTGCGAACTGTGTTCTCTCAACAAATGCTATCTGACTTGCCAAGTATTTCCAGCATTCTCTGCTTCTGCTTCAGATTTCTAGTCTCTATTCTAGTTCATTATTCACACCACTGAGGGCAGACAATGTATTTTTTTCAATGTTTTTGCAAAGAAGTGTACCTCGGGTTGTGGTTGAGCTTGTTGGTCGGCTCGCCGAGCTGACAGGTTTTTGTGCAAACGTTTTGTCTTCCTCTTAGGTGACATCTTCAGTGCTGTCTAGCCTCTGTTGAAGCACTGTTGTTCTGTCCCACTCTGAATTCATATGGTCCGTTCGGTCATGATGGGTAGTCGTGTTTCCGGTTTTGTACCATACTGGTATGTAGATGGGGTCTATTTCAACGTGTTTGTTTATCGCACTGGTGGTTGGAAACCAGGCCTTCAGGAATTTGCATGCTTGTCTTTGTCTCACTTGTCCTAGTACTGTAACTTTGTCCCAGCTAAACTGATGTGCTTCTACTATGTAGGAGTGTATTGAAATGAGGGAGAGTTGTTTGTGCCATTTTGCGGCTCGTTGGTATTTATGTATCTTGGTGGTGAGTTTCCTGCCTGTTTGTCCTATGTAGTGTTTCTTGCAGTTGCTGGATGGTATTTTGTACATCACATTTGTCCTGCTCATCGTAGGTATGGGGTCTTTCGTCATTGAGAGTAACTGACGAAGTGTGGCTGTTGGTTTGTGTGCTATTCTTATTCTAAGAGGTCGCAGAAGTCTTTTAGTCAGTTCTGTTGTGTTTCTAATATAGGGTAGGGTGGCCCGCGTTTTGAGGCGTACAGTGTCTCCTTGGTATTGTTTGTGGGCCAGGCATCGACAGACGAAGCTGTTAGGATAATCGTTGTTTGCAAGGACTCTGTATAGGTGTTCCTCTTTGTTTTTGCGCAGCTCCAGAGTGTTACAGTGTGTTATCACTCGTTTAAACAGAGTCTTGACATGGCTCTGTTTGTGGACACTGGGGGTGGTTATTGTTGTAATTCAGGATTTGGTCCATGTGTGGTGTCTTTCTGTATACGTTAGTGTTTTTTTTTCGCCCTTGTTTGTTAGTCTATTTGTTTTTAAACAAGAAATTCCCAAAACAACCTGATGGCACAGATTTCAGCAAAACACTGAGGAGGTGTGGCTGAAGGAAGAACTGATTAATTTTTAGCAAAGATGTGGTTCGGGATTCTGAAATTCATGAAAACATGCATTACCATTGAGAGGTAGGGAAAGTTGACTTTTTTAATGCAGGTTGTTAATTTAAAATTTTGATTCTTTCAGAATGTTGTGGATTGTCTCAGCTGCTGGAATTTGGAGGAGTTTGTCACAGCAGTATTACGTGAGCAGAGTTTTTAAAGTAGGTTAATGAATGTGATTGGCTTATAAGACCAGAAGACCAGAAGACGTGGGAGCAGAAAATAGGCCATTCGGCCCATCGAGTCTGCTCTGCCATTCAATCATGGCCGATAAGTTTCTCAACCCCATTCTCCCGCTTTCTCCCCGTAACCCTTGATCCCCTTGTTAATCAAGAACCTGTCTATCTCAGTCTTAAATGTACTCAATGACCTGGCCTCCACGGCCTTCTGTGGCAGTGAATTCCATAGATTCACCACTCTTTGGCTGAAGAAGTTTCTCCTTATCTCCGTTCTAATAGGTCTTCCCTTTACTCTAAGGCTGTGCCCTCGGGTCCCAGTCTTTCCGACAAATGAAAACATCCTCCCAACATCCACACTCTCCAGGCCATTCAGTATTCTGTAAGTTTCAATTAGATCCCTCCTCATCCTTCTAAACTCCAATGAGTACAGACCCAGAGTCCTCAAACATTCCTCATGTGTTAAGCTTTCCATTCCAGGGACTATTCTTGTGAACCTCCTCTGAACCTGCTCCAGGGCTATTACATCCTTCCTGGGATATGGGGCCCAAAACTTCACACCATACTCCAAATCTGGCCTGACCAGAGCCTTGTAAAGCCTCAGTAGTACATCCCTGCTTTTATATTCAGTCCCCTCAAAATAAATGCCAACATTGCATTTGCCTTCCCGACTACTGACTCAACCTGCAAGTTTACTTTGAGAGAATCCTGGACGAGAACTCCCAAGTCTCTTTGCACTTTAGACTTCTGAATTTTCTCCCCATTTAGAAAATAGTCCATGCTTTTGTTCTTCTTATCAAAGTGCATGACCTCACACTTTCCCACATTGCACTCCATCTGCCACTTTTTTGCCCACTCTCCTAACCGGTCCAAATCCTTCCGCAGCCTCGCCACGTCCTCAATTCTAACTGTCCCTCCACCTATCTTTGTATCGTCTGCAAATGTAGCCAGAATGCCCACAGTTCCTTCATCTAGATCATTAACGTATAAAGTGAAACGTTGTGGTCCCAGCACTGATCCTTGTGGAACACCACGTGTAACCGGCTGCCATCCTGAGAAAGACCCTCTTATCCCTACTCTCTGCTTTCTGCCAGACAGCCAATCTTCTATCCATGCTAGCACCTTGCCTCTAACACCATGGGCCCTTATCTTACTTATGAAGTTTGAAGCTTCATAACAAAAATATTTTGCTGTGTTCTAGTTGCAAAATATCAACCAGGCAAGGGAAATGCATCAAGGAAGAGTGGTGTAACTATGATAATGCTAACAGAGCATGACATAGTTATGCAATCCAATGAGTATTCCTTTTATGTTCCAGTTGTAACATTTGATAAGAACTCTCCATGATTCCAGAAGTCAACACATTATATTTCACATATCATTTCTACTAGCAGTTCTATTTTACATTGAGTCTTATTATTGACAAAAATAAAGTTATTGCCAGCATTGTGAATGTTAAGTATATCATAATTCTCTGCAAATGAACAGTTCTGCATCTGCAGAATTCTCTGCTTTTTATGTGCACAATTTAATGTACTCATGGGAACATTGCATACAATTTGTAACCTTTCACTTTGCCCAAGGACATTCAGAACCACCAGAGTGTGCTGAATGTCAAGCCAAAGTGAATATGACACTCACTTTATTTATGTGGAGGTAATTTTCATCTCTCAACTCTCTACAGAATCTCAGTTTGGTTTCATGCAGGTCTTTTTTTGACTTCACTCGATTATCCCATTAAAACGTACAATTAAATCTAGTTCACAGTCTCTCTCACTCTGATCTAACTAGGATTCTAGCCAAATTTGAGGTGCAAATCGAAAGTAGAGGATAAAAGGAAATTCAACAGTTTGTATTTATATCATACTTTACTGTAATATAACATCCCAAGTGTTTCATTGAAACATTATTAAACAATATTTGGCACAGAGGAGATAAGGAGATATCAGGACTGATGACCAAAACATTTGGTCGAGGAGGTAGGTTTTAAAGAAGGAGAAGGGCGGGGTAATAAGGTGAAGAAGTCTAGGAAAGGAATTCTGCTGCCTCAGTTGAAGATATGGCTGCACAAGATGCCAGAATTGGAAGAGTACAGATATCTTAAAGGGTTGTTGGTCGAGGTACAGGTAGAGCGTGTCAAGGTCAGGGATGAATTTACAACATGGATGAGATTTTAGTAGTGAAGTGTTGAATGTATAGAGCCAATGTACATCATTGAGTGTAGGGGTGATAGATGAACAGGATGCAGTGTGTTAAATTAAGATAAATGAGTTTTTGAAAATTCAGGTATATGTAGTGTTGAAGATAGAATACCAGCCAGAAGGGTACTGAGTACTCAAGTCTAGAGGTGACAATGATTTTGATAAGGGTTTCAGCAGTAGCTGAGCTGAGGAAGTGCTGAGTTATGGAGGTGACAGCATGTGGTGTTGGTTTGAAGGTCATTTCTCATAGATCATAGAATCCCTACAAAGTGGAAACAGGCCCTTTGGCCCAACAAGTCCACACCAACCCTCAGACCATCCCACCCAGACCTATCCACCTATATCCCATCTAATCTACATGTCCCTGAACACTATGGGCAATGTAGCACGTGCAATCCACCTAGCCTGCACACCTTTGGACTGTGGGAGGAAACCAAAGCACCCAGCGGAAACCCACACAGACACAGGGAGAATGTGCAAACTCCACACAGAAAGTCACTCAAGGGTGGAATCGAACCCAGGTATCTGGTGTTGTGAGGCAGCAGTGCTAACCACTGAGCCACTGTGCCGCCCCCACCTGTGATGAGTGAAAAAAATGTTTAACAGAGGATCATATGCCCTTTCTGCTGGATGTAAATAAAATCATCGCAATTTCCAAGGGTGATCTAAAATTTAATTGCTGTTTCCAAAGATGAGTGCATGTGTCCCGTATGATGTGTATCTCTCAAACAGTACTCTAAGAACTAAGGTTACCTTGGTGATATATCTTGTTGATTGTGAGACCTTGCTGTGCACACATTGGCTAACATACACCGACATTACAGGTCTAACTGCGTTTTTTTTTTAAAGAAGTACTTTATTGGCAGTACAGCATATTGGGTGATCTGAAATTATAAGAGGTGCTCTATAAACTCAAGAAGTTTTCTTCACAACTCTTTGCATTCTGCTATCAATCCCTGCCGTTTTCAAAAACGTGAAGTGATACAATGCTGCCTCCTCATATCAACACAAATCTTAACATATCAATGACTAGACCCTGACCTCAGTTATAAAAAAATACATTTTTGCAGTTGTATTTGTGACCAGGAATGCCAATTGCTCTACTGTCTGGAAACCTATCTGATGCTTCAACATTTACTTCAGAGTTTGGTATCTCATTGGAATGTATAAAATTCCAAGAGGGCTTGTCATGATAAATTCTGACAATTTGATTCCCCTAGATGAACAGTCTTGAACGAGACGTTGAAGTCTCAGGTTAAGGTGTCTACTACGTAGGATTATAAAGAGTAGCAATGATTTCACTCAGAGTTGCAAATCTTTGGATTCATTACCCCAGAATGGTGTGGATGCTCAGTTAATGAGTACATTTACGAGTGATATCAATATATTTTTGCTGAGGGAATCAAAAGACGGGAAAGGGAAGTTGTTGGAAAAATTTGACCACAATTTTGCTCAATGACAAAAAAAACATCAGGATGAGCTTTGCGGTTTCCCACTGACTCCCATATCTTCTGTTTTTGAGGAGACGCCACGGATGCTGTATTAACTGTAACAAGCTTATCCAGCAATTCCTGTTTTTATTTCTGATTTACAGCATCTGCAACTGTTTTGGTTTTTAACTTCTGTTTTGTGCTCGGTTGTAAACATGAACTTTACAAAACAGACTTGGAAACTCAGGGGATTTAACAGATTTTTTTTTGCTATTCATTTGTGGGATGTGGGCGTCGCTGGCTGGCCATCATTTCTTGTCCATCCCTCGTTGTCCTTGAGAAGGTGGTAGTGAGGTGCCTTCTTGAACCGCTGCAGTCCACCTGCTGTGGGTTGACCCACAATGCTATTAGGGAGGGAATTCCAGGATTTTGGCTCAGTGACAGTGAAGGAACGGTGATATATTTCCAAGTCAGGATGGTGACTGACTTGGAGGGGAACTTGGTGGTGTTCCCATATGCCTGATACCCTTGGCCTTCCAGATGGAAGTGGTCGTGGGTTTGGAAGGTGATGTCTGAGGATCTTTGGTGAATTTCTGCAGTGCACCTTGTAGATAGTACACACTGCTGCTACTGAGAATCGGTGATGGAGGGAGTGAATTATATCACATTGAATCAGCATAATTTTTAGTAACTTCTGATATACCTTGGAACATGAAATAAATCTCCTTCCTTTGCCTATTGGATTTTTTTTTAAAACTTGACATTACACCTTTCTCCTCCATGCAAATAAGGTGTCCTTGCACAGTCCCAGCAAAAACAAGAAGAATTAGTCCCAGAGAGTAACTGCCAAGATTGTAAAAAAATAAATTTGGGAAAATATCCAAATGTGAACTCTGCCTTTTATTGCTTTGCAATCGTTTAATTAAAATTTCACTTTTTATGTAGTTTATCTGCGTAAAAAAAAATTCCATGAGAAAGCAACAGTAGGACTTTTGCACGGAGAACAAAATCCATCCTTGAGTGAGCTGGTTTCATTAATGATTACAAGCAATAATTTTCTGATTCTCTTGGAAACACTGCTTGCCTAGAGCCATAACTGCTCAAGTGCAATAGCTATCAAACAGTTGACTGGAATATTAAAGTTTCCTGTTTCCAATTACTCCCAAATGTCTCCACTGTCGTACTGTAAAGAAAAGTAGACCATTAGCTACATTCTAATAGATCTTTAATGCATCAGTGAGCTTATTCTAACCAGCATGAACAGAACGTAACGATTAAAACATATGGCAACAATGCAAGGCAATAAAAGCTTTAGTATAGTTCACATAATCCTGAACAGAACATTCATATAATTATACAGTGGACTTAAAACCCAAGGCAGCTGGCAGGCTCGGCTCTAAGTTAACTACTTTACAGTATTTATTGGTGATTGAGAAAGCATTTCCTAGTTGGTGTCTGGATTATTCTACAAAAATAATTGGTCTAACGCAAACACATTCTCTATTTCATTATGGATAAGTATGACTACAAATATCAGAATGAAGAAAGATATAAATGACCCCAAAACAGGAAATGGTTGCAATTTTGCTCAATTTCCAAACCATTACCTTATTAGTTGTGAATTCATTGTTCAATTTTTGCACGGGGTACATCTTGGATTTGTTTCCAAAGGTGCAGCTGAGGAGCAGGGAAAGGAAAACTGAACTTCTTCAGGATTCTCTTATGCAGAAACTCTGGTATGAGGGTCCGGATCCACCCCAAGCCCATTTATGACAAGGGGATGCGGCTGGGAAAATCCTTTGTCTCCATTGCAAGAGCAGGCTATTACATGCATTATCAACGCTGTAGAGGCATGAAAACTGCAGAGCGAACTGCTAATCAAACCTAGAGAAGATTGTTTACATGGCTGCAAATGGCTTGATTGTTCTTTTGGGACTTGCCCAGTTCAAGTCACTCTCTTACTATTAAGTTTTTCCCCAAGCTATATGTGGTGAATAGGAATGATGTGGTGTCACTTGATATTCTCAGCCTCCCTCGGGGTAGGCAGTGCTATATATTTTTTACAGGAGTGGTCTACCTGTCCATATCAATCTAAACCTCAGTGCTATCCCAATTTGCATGGTGTCAATGGCCAGTCACTGAGGTATCTTGGGTTTCACTGCGCCATAAGTGCAGCGGTGAAATGGACTCACTGGAAAGCTGTCACTACATGCGTACAAGTGTTAATAATTTTACACTGAAAAACATAAGAAAAGTATATTACGATGTCCCTTGTAAACACCAAAAGAAAATAAACCTGCTTTACTCTAAAACAAAAACAGCCCACAATGGAAACGTAAAGTACATAGCATTTCAGAATGTCAATCTTTTTCCACAGTCATTTCGATCTCTTGTGTAATATCAGCAACTTTCCATTTAATTCCTTCAATTTATTCTGTTTTTGGTAGAGGCACAGAATTGGTGAGCTAAATATTCCTGGTGGTGGACATGGCGACATCTTAGGCTATTACATAATTAATTCCCCAGTGATATAGTGCTAGTTCATCATTCCTGCCGACTTATGAGAGAAAAATTACAGGCATGAGAACAACTGTTTGACACAGGCAATTGCATTCCGAAAAATCAATTGTGTCTGGCATGCTAACTTGTCATCTGTACTTTTAAAAACATCGATTTCAGAGATTGTAGCTTGCTGTTTAGAGATCTGTTTGGTTCCTGGAACAACTAAATTTTCTGTTGTCAGATTTAAAGCTTTGTTCTGCCAATTGTATAATGACTCAGCCAGTGTATACTCTCTTCATTACTCTCGAGATCAATTCTCAGTCCACGAGTACGTGATAGATCAGCCTAAACCATTGCTGTTGAAACAGGGGGATTCATTCCTTTACCTATCAAACCTAACGTACAATGAGAAATGGAAAGGTTCCTACATTTTATGAGATAAAAACTTTAAACATTTAACAGTATGTAGTTCGTAGTCCAAATCAAAGATAAAAATTTTAAAAAGTGGAGGGAGGAGGGGGGAAGATATATAATTAATTGGAAGAATTGGAGGCCATTTCCATTTATTAGCTGCCAGTTTCTTACTTGAGGAGGCAATGGATAGTGACATCAAAAGTGTTTGAGGGTCTCATAGGACCTCAGTCAGTGGAGTGATATGCGAAAGTTTGAGATAAAATGGGAAAGGGGGACATGGGGTGATGGCTTCTTTGAGTGATGGGAGAGGGAATGGGGGAGATCCAAAGAGCCCGGTAAGTAGAGACAGACCATTTTTGCCAGTTTCTCACACAGTGAGAACTGCTGGACTGGGTTCTGGGCCAATGTAAAGGCCTTGTGGCCACCTTGTGTCCTTGCTGGAAGTGCAGTGTGGGCAGAGGTGGGTGAGGAGGTGGCGAGCAAATGAAGGGTGAAGCTAAACCCACTGTGCCAATTTACTGTGCCACAATTTACCCAGGGCTAAATTTTCTAATGTTACATTTTGACTGACATGAAGCTGCGACAACAAAAGCATCAATACATATTCATTTCAATTGGTAGCACCATGGCTCACGGACAACAAAGTGATTGCAGGTTATGCATTCCCCTACATCCTTTAAGAATCCTCTTTCAGTTCTTGCACAAGGAACTGCAGTGCAAAGACATACCAGTCTCAGCTGGCAACCAGTGGATCTGGAGTCACTGCTTCATCCACGAATCAAGATCTAAGCAACTTTTAGGAAACAAATTGGGATTCCTTTGACTGTATTTTAAGTTGTTTGTTTGCAATACCAAAATACTGGGAAAGCAGAACCATACTGTGATCAGACTGACTCATTTTATGTCACTTGAAAACACAAATTACATGCTTGTAGCATTTTTCCATGCAGCAATACGTTTCAGGGATTTCTTTTTAAAGAGCTACATTGATATAACATCTTCCATGATCTCAGGATGCACAACGTTTATCAATTTGAAAGTATGGTCACTGTTGCATGATAATCAATTTCACAGAAAGCAATGTAAAATAATGACTAGATACGTTTTTTTAACATTGGTTGAGAGATAATAGTTTGTCTGGACATCAAGGAGAACACTCATGCTCTTTTGGAAAGTGTTGTGGAATCATTTCAATCCAATTTAAAGGTAATTAGGGCCTTGTTTATTGGCAAATCTCAAAGACAGCATTTCCTTCAGCATTTTATTGGAGAGTTGGTCGAAGTGGAATATAGGACATAAAGCAACAGTAAAAATTATTGGAGATAATGCAAAACAACCAAGCAGGATTTTGAGGAGGATTTTAATCAAGGAATGAAATGGATATCAAATATGCCTCTTGAGAAAGTTTTACAATTCCTAGAAATACTTCATAAGCAGAACACTAAAGTTGGGAATTTTGTAGAAGTGAAAATTTGGTGTGGGTGGGGGTAGAAGGGCTACTCTTTAGACTTCTTGCTTCTCCTCCAGTCAGTGCTGAGTGTTTGTCTTTTGACTCTAGACTAGGACATTGCAGCTTGCTATTACTTTATGTTACAAAATTCATAACTAATGATACATAAGATAGATGGACTTACAGCACAAAGTGTGATAAATGACTGAGATGTAATCACCATGACAGCACCGTGGTTAGTGCAGTAGATGACCAAGGCTGAGAAACAAATATCCCGGCATATACAATATATCAAAAAGACAGGCAGTATTGAAAAAGGAGCTGCAGGCATGGCTAAAGGATAAGCCGAGGAAAGTATCAGGAAAGGATCTTGACTCAGGAAATTAACAGAATCATGATGGCGAGAGATTGTGTTTAGCCCAAGTCTGAAAAAGCTGCTGGAGGTATTGCATAAATCCACTGACAACAGTTATACTGTTGTTGACAAAGCATTAAGAAATAATTGGAATTACCAATAAAGACTGTGGCTCAGTGATCAGGTGGATTGGCCATGCTAAATTGCCCCGAGTATCCAGGGATGTGTAGGTTAGGCAGATGAGCCGTGGGGGTTGCAGGGATAGATAGGGTCGGGGGTAAGTCCGGGTGGAATGCTCTTCGGAGAGTTGGTGTAGACTTTTTGGGCCAAATGACCTGTTTCCACACTGTGGCAATTGTATTCTATAGAAAGAATCATGGCAGACTTTGATCTTCACATGGGCTTCATAACCTTCAGAACCAGATAGTTAATGAATAAGTCTACTTTAAAATGACTCGCCCAGAAAAAAAAGTAAGGGGAAAACATAAGGGATTAAAAATCAACAAATCCCTAGGAACTGATAGCTTACACCCTACAGTTCCAAAAGATGTAGTTGTGGAGCAATGGATGCACTGGTTATGATTTTTCAAAACAATTATAGTGGATTGGGAATTAACTTCTGTAACACTGTTTGAGAAGAAATGTGAGAGAGGAAAAGCAGAGTTCGATAGACCAGTTAACCTGTCACAGGAAAATGCGGGAATCCTGTATTAAGGAAGTCTAGCATGCTCTTAAAAAATCATAACGCAATCATGTAGAAGCAACATGGTTTTCTGAAAGAAAAGTTCTGGCTGGTAGATGTATTTAATTTTTGTGTATGCGTCTAGTAGGTTAAATGGAAGAGAGCTAGGAAATGAAGTATGCTTGGTTTTCCAACTGTCATTTAATTAGGTATCATGAGAAAGGTTGATTCACAAGAAGAGGTCTCATGAATTTCAGCATGAATACAGAGTACTAACAGTCATTAACACAAGAGTAAGTGTAAATCCTACTATCTAAGTGTAAATGTGGTGTGTGCGTGCGGTAGCCCATTGGAATGAGGATGATGCTTGCTTCTGACAAGGACCGGTGGAGTCTTCTAACATGGATGGTTGTTGTCCTGTGGCTAAATCATGGTTCTGGGTGACCAGGAAGCTCTCCTGGTCTTGCCACTTGCCACAGTTGTCTCTGAAAGACTGAGTGACTGAAAATCTGTTTGGTCATGTCATCACACATCTTCTTTGTCTATCAAGTTCATAAGTGGGGCTTGAAACCAGCCCTTCCAGCCCAGAGAGAAGAATGCTACCTACCACTGGTCCACAACGCTCGTATAAACAAAATATTTTCAAGCTGACAGGTTTTAAAAAAGTATCAGTGCCGTGGCCTAGGTTATTTTTGATCTATGTTAACTATTTGGATGAAGATATTGAGAGTAACTGCTCACGTTTGCTGATGTTTGGAAGCTGGGTGGGAATGTAACTCTTGCTTCAACAGCATTTCTGTGAAGTTATCTGCGTCTTCTCTGTGAAGACAGAGCAAAAGTAGTTATTTAATTGCTTTGCCATGTCTATGCTCTCCACTAGCAATTTTCCCATCATACATAATTATAGGAATTCTTCCAATCAGCTTTTATGTTCCTTGCAATTTTACTCCCATATTCCACATTTTCCCCCTTTGAAGCAACCTCTTGGCTCTCCTTTGCTGGATTTTAAACTGCTCCTAGTCCTCAGGTTAGCTACCTTTTCAAGGAATTTTATCTGACTCCTCTTTGGAACTGATGTTATCCTTAATTTATTTTGTTAATCATGGTTGGGCTACTTTTCCTGTGTGTTCTTTTGTCAGAGAGGAATGTGTAACTGCTGCAATGCATACAACACTACCTTCAACATTAAACAGTGCCTGTCCACTGAGATGCCTTTTAATAACCAGTCACACAGCCAATTTACCCTTCATTCCTTTGTAACTTCCTTTGTTTCGATTGAGAACCCCAGTTTTGGATTGGGCCACATGACATTCTCTCTCAGTGAAGAATTATATAAGGTTATGGTCACTTTTTTTCCATAAGGACTGTCACAACGAGATTCGTAATTAACCTCCTCTCATTGTTCAAAAGCAAATCGAGGATAGCCTTGTCCATGTTGGTTCAAGACTGTGGTGGGATGGAATAAACAACACTGAACTAGAGAATGAGTTAGTGATAATGTATAGATGGGGCTGGAAGACTAGAAAGGTGAGGCCATAGAATGATTTGAAGATGAAAATTAAGATTTTGAAAAAAATAGAAGATGGAACGCCATGTTGGTAAATGAGGGCAAGAACAAATGTGATCAGTTTTCAGGTTTTTGCACAGGGACTTCGACTTGCATGATTTATAATATGGTAAGGATGGTGCTGTCGAGTCCAGAATGAAGAACTCTGCTTTCTCATATGCAGAAATTATCTCATTCTAAAACCAACAGAGGGTTATCAAATTTGCAGATGGGATATCAATGGATAGCTTAATGTAAATAAGACTGCAGTTCAAGATAATGAGAAGGATTGAGATATTTGATGCAAATGAACAGAGACAGAATGTAGAACAGAGATTGAACGTAGAAAAGAGAACAAAGAACAGTACAGGCCCTTCGGCTCACGATGTTGCGCTGAACTTTTACACCAAACCGAAGGTCTATCTAACCTCCACCCCTACCTTATACTATCATCCATATGCCTATCTAATAGCCACTTAAATGGCCCTAATGAGGCCAACTCCACTACCCTCTCCGGCAATGCATTCCACACCCCGACCACTCTCTGAGTAAAGAACCCACCACTGACATCTCTCCTATATCTACCTCCACTCACTTTTAAATTATGCCCCCTTGTAATAGCGACCTCCACCCTAGGAAAAAGTCACTGGCTGTCCACTCTATCTATACCTCTGATCATTTTGTACACCTCGAGCAAGTCACCTCTCATCCTTCGTCGTTCTAAAGAGAAAAGCCCTAGCTCTCTCAACCTTTCCTTGTAAGATTTTCCCTCCATTCCAGGCAACATCCTGGTAAATCTCCTCTGCACCTTTTCCAACGCGTTCTTGCAATGAGGCGACCAGAACTGGACACAATACTCCAGATGTGGCCGAACCAGGGTTGTGTACAGCTAGAGCATAACTTCACGGCTCTTGAACTCAATCCATCTATTAATGAAAGCTAACACACCATACGCCTTCCTAACAACTCTATCCACCTGGGTGGCAGCTTTCAGGGAACTGTGGACATGAGCCCCAAGATCCCTCTGCTCCTCCACAGTGCCACGAATCTTTCTGTTAACCCTGTATTCTGCTTTCAAACTTGTCCTTCCAAAATGAATCACCTCACACTTTTCAGGATTAAAATCCATGTGCCACCTCTCAGCCCAGCTCTGCATCCTGTCAATGTCCTTTTGTAACTTAGAACAGCGCTTGACACTATCCACAACTCAACCCACCTTCGTATAGTCTGCGAACTTACTAAGCCATCCTTCCACACCCACATCTAAATCATTTACAAAAATCACAAATAGAAGAGGACTAGAACAGATCCTTGGGGTACACCACTTGTAACTGAGCATCATGTTGAATATTTTCCATCCACTACCACCCTTTGTCTTCTTAGGGTTAGCCAATTCTGAATCCAATCTGTCACATTTCCCCCTATTCCATGCCTCCTTACTTTCTGCATGAGCCTACAATGAGGAACCTTACCAAACGCCTTACTTAAATCCATGCATACCACATCCACTGCTCTACCTTCATTCACGTGTTTAGTCATCTCTTCAAAGAATTCAGTAAGGTTTGTGATGCATGATCTACCTGTCACAAATCCATGCTGACTATCACGAATCAAACAGTGTCTGTCCAAGTGATCATAAATCCTATCTCTCAGAGCCCTTACCAATAATTTGCCCACCAGTGAAGTAAAACTAACTGGCCTGTAATTCCCGGGGTTATCCCGATTCCCTTTTTTGAACAAGGGAATGATGTTTGCCAGACTCCAATCTTCCAGCACTATACTCATGGACAGTGAGGGCAAAAAGATCATCGCCAAAGGCCTTGCAATCTCTTCCCTCGCTTCCCACAGAATCCTTGGATAAATCCCATTAGGTCCGGGGGACTTATCTATCTTCAAGTTCCACAAAATTCCTAGTATATCTTCCTTACTAACATCGATCTCCTCTCGCCTACCAGCCTGTTTCACACTGTCCTCCTCTACGACTAGGTCCCTCTCAGTTGTGAATACCGAAGAAAAGTATTCATTAAGGACCTCTCCTATCTCTTTAGGCTCCGTGCACAAATTCCCTTTACAATCCTTGATCGGCACTACCTTTTCTCTGGTCATTCCCTTATTCCTCATATGTGTGTAAGAAGCCTTGGGGTTTTCCTTGATCCTATCTAGCAAGGTTTTCTCATGCCCCCTTATAGCTTTCCTAAGCCCTTTCTTCAGCTCCTTCCTGGCTAACTTGTATCCCTTTCGAACTTTTTCCGATCCTTGTTTCCTAACCTTTATGTAAGCATCCTTCTTCCTCTGAACTAGTCGTTCGACATTTTTTGAGAACTAAGGCTCCCTCACTCGACCGTATCTTCCCTGTCTGCTACGGACGAACATATTGAGCGCATGCAGCATGCATTACTTAAACAATCTCCACATTTCTATAGTACTCTTCCCTGACAGTATCTGTTCCCATTTTATGTTACCCACTTCTTGCCTAACAGAATTGTAATTACCCTTCCCCCAATTATAAACCTTATCCTGCTGTATGTACCTATCCTTTTCCACGAATATTGTAAAAGTAGCAGAGTTATGATCGCTACCGCCAAAATGCTCTCCTACCAACAGCTGGCCTGGTTCATTGCCAAGCACCAAAGCCAAAGTGGCCTCTCCTCGTGTTGGTCTATCTCCAGACTGTGTCAGGAATCCTTCCTGAACGCACTGGACAAAATCAGCTCCATCTAAACTATTACAACTAAAATGTTTCCAATCAATATTTGGAAAGTTGAAGTCACCCATGAGTACAATCCTGTGACTTCTGCACCTTTCCAGTATCTGCCTCCCAATCTGCTCCTCCACTTCTCTGCAGCTATTAGGTGGTCTGTAAAAATCCCCAAACAAAGTGACTGCTCCTTTCTTGTTCCTGACCTCAACCCAAACTGACTCTGTCGACATATCATTCTCGAACTGCCTTTCAGTACCTGCTGTACTAGCCCTGACTAGCAATGCCACTCCCCCGCCTCTTTCACTACCCTCCCTATTTCTTTTAAAGCATCTAAATCCCGGAACTTCCAACAACCATTCCTGTCCCTGAATAACCCAAGTTTCTGGAATGGCCACAACATCGTAGTTCCAAGTACTGACCCATGGTCTAAGTTCATCCGCCTTATTTCTGATACTTCTAGCATTGAAGTATACACCCTTCAAACCATCCCTGTGTCCACAATTACGCTCCATCGACTGCATTTCTTTATTAACAACCTCACTCCCTGTTGTGTCTGTTCGAAGGCTGAATACCTCATCCTCTGAATTACAAATCTGGTTCCCCACCCCCTGCCAATCTAGTTTAAACATTGTCCCGTATATACATGAAAGTATAAGCGAATGTTGCTCAGAACTCAGCTGTTTTTGAGCTGCTAGGATACGGATATGTTATAATAGAGAATACATTTTACATGAAGAAAACAATTGGTGAAGGATCATCAGTCCACACATTAGGTCAGAAATGTATGCTTGAAACTTTGCTTAGTTTTCAGTGGGGTTGGACTGTGACAATGCTTTTAAAGATACCACAGTATTAAGAAAATATGGAGTACTGATTTTCAGCATTCATTGTTTGATGCTGATGCCTGGAACTTTCATAGACAGGAATTGTTATGAAAGGAAATACACTGACTTAACATGGCCACAGTCATGATCTAACTACAGATAATCTGGCCTGCATCGATGTGAGAATCAAGCATGCAAGTCTCTTTGTGAGTAGAAAGAACAACGCTACCGGATAAGTGGACAGTCATGTTTCAATGTATTAAGGGTTACTTGAAATAAAGAAATAGCTCGGTGAGCCAATCCCAGTAGTTCAGCTCGAGTCTCATCGAGAACTTGAAAATGTCCATGTGAGATATTGTGTTTCCAGAGTTTCATCTCATGAAAACATTCTCGATTTTTTGATGTCACGTGAAGTTGATAAATAACGCATGCTGAAGGTTTGCTAGATAAATACAGCCCAAAACAAAATGAAAACCATATTCCTTGAACAGTAGTCGGCACGGGTGGGTTGGACCAAAATGCCTGTTTCTGTGTTATACGTCCCTATGACTCTATGACAGGGCGATGTTAAAAGTGTGTATACCTAAACCGAAGAATATTAAGAAGCTTATAAAGAAGGTGCCTCAGCAACACTTAAAGATTTTGTATGTAATGCATCAATTCAAAGTTGAAAGCATAGGAGCTACTGGAAACATAGCAAAATACTAGTTGCGACTGATGGCAATTGGATGAATGACTAGCTGATCTGTTTTGATCGAAAGAGGAATGTCAACTCGGATAACTCTCAGTTTGTTTTAAGTGCTAAAGTTGTTTTGACTCCATTGGAAATACTGGAAATACAGTTAACATTTAGAAGAAAATTTCCACTCTGACTTTTTTTTGGGTAAGGGAATTGGCAACTGGCACAGGAAAATCAGATGGGTGCATGGAGCATTCCTTTAATTGTCAAAGTCTGCTCAACTTTTGTGTTAGCGTGGTTAATGTAAAGGTCAATGCTCTTTTGCCTTGACTGTGGATATTTAAAATCAACCAATGTGCTAGGATAATCTTTTTAACCGTAACAACCATTAAAATATCTGAGCAGAGCATAAAATGGGAATGGACAATAAACAATACACAATACTAATGGATATCAAAGAACGAGTAGAATTATGGTTTAAGTAATGATAAAGAAAGACAGTAGAAAAGTTTTTCTAAGTGGAGGTTGAGTCTCAAATGAGAAATTGTAGGCCTGCTCCCTATGATCTATGCCTCACTTAAAATTCATAATCAGGTCTCTTTCTTTTAATTCCATGGGCAGTTCCAGCTTTAAACCTGAGAAAGTCAGCTTCATTATCGTACCAATGCACATATATTATCCCTGCTTCCTTCAATGTCAGATAATCATAATGATTCAGGTCTTGCTAAAGGTGAAGTGGGGAACAAAATCAGCAGATAGCAGATAAAAATACTGTACAATGAAGTGTCATTTCAATTTTATTGGTACCATTACTGAGCAATTCACGCGTAAAAATATGAGGCAGATAAATTCAGTGAAAGGTTGCAACTTGTAGCAATAAAAGAGAATGTCAGGGTTTATGGATTTTTCTTCCTGCCTGCAATTTATATAAATGACACACATGTTAACTGAAGGAATATTGAAGAGTGGGCTGGAATTTTGACTTTGTGATCATTACAGAATGGGTGTCACTATTTTCCTTGACCTTTAATTGCTTGAATACAGAATTTGGAGCCAGTATTCGGTACATTGCTTATAGAAGGCTGCAGAAACCGCAGACTGCCCATACAAATTGGCGCAGATATCAAAAACTGAGTCTTCAAATATGCTTTGTTATTCTTGATTAAAAAAACACTGCAAGGTGAGTTTTTTTTAACCCTCTGTTGCTGCATTGCTGATTATACAACTTGGTTACATTACTGTAACTTAAATAAGCAGGGGTGCACACAAATCTCCAAACCAATCATCTCTCCTGCACCGCGTAGAAAATCTTGCATATGAGATTGCAATTTCATGCCCTTCTGAATGAAGCTGATGATTTCTTAAGAAGAATCCCATTTCACACTGTGAAGATCAGCGACTCTATGCCACTCCATTCTGTTTGATTATTTCTTTACATGTTCACGGAGAACCTGTCAGTCACCATTACAGGAACCTTTCTGAAAAGTTGCCTGCCTCAGCCCTGCTTTCATTATCTCCTGTCCCAAGCACATAAGTTCCAGTGCTGCGTGTCACATCTACCATTTGCTCAGCTTCCTCATGGAAAACCCCAGGCTCCGAAATTGTGACAAATAAATAATGGTGGTCTTTTGAAAGGTATTATCTGCTCCACACATTCACAGTATAACCTGGAGTAAGTCACACACAGCCAACAGAACACATGATAAGAGTAGATTCTTTGAATACACAGTATTTTTTGTCTCAGAAATGTGCAGAGATGACACACACGTTTCTCTGCCTGTAGAGAGTTTCATGTGCCGTGCTTTTAAAATATCTGCTTGCTCAAGTTTCTATCTGCACCTGTCATTTAGTTTTCCTTTCTCTGCACTCACACCCCAACTTGACGAACTTTACACAGAGAATAATCAATAGGCACACATACGCAGCCATACAATGAACAAGTCAATAAAAAGCTGACTGAAGAATGGAAATCCTCAGCTATTGTAAACTCCAGATGGTGTTCAAGAGATCAAGTGAGGAGGAGTCATGGTCCTTTGTTAACCTCCTTTCAACAAGTGTTTCTAAACATTGCTTTTTAAGCACCTCTCTATCACAGTACAATTAAAATCAGACAGCCAGGTCATAAATAAAGGAAAGCCAATCCAAGGTCTTCCTTCTAATATGTGAGAAAGTAACGCATCAAAGACACATAGATAGAGATAATCATTAGAGATAATCAAAGATGGAGGAAGCAGTGTTTCGTAAAGATACCAAGGTAAAGGTAGTTGCAACCGTTTAGCTATTTCTCTGGTTTTATCTGTCATGTGAAGCTGCAAATATCCTGGACATTCTAATTGTCCAAGTTGTTCTGCATTGGCTTGTTTCTAAGCTTGAAGTTGAAAGAGAATCACAGTTCTTGTTAACAAATCAATGTTTCCTAGTCTTTACACCTCTGCTCAGAAGCAGCATTGATAAGGTCCATTTGTAAATTCCCGAATCAGCACAAACAGGGTTTGATTTAGCTGGATGGTTTGGTTGTGTGATGTCAGCAGTGTGGGCTCAATTCCCATCACCAGCTGAAGTTACTATGAAGTACTCTCCTTCTCACCCTCTCACCCTTGAGGCATGGTGGCCCTCAGGCTAAGTTACCACCGGCCGCCTTTCTCTCTCTGATGAGAGAGCAGCCCTAAGATCTGGCTGGACTATGGCTACAAAGTGTGAGCTGGTTTTCAGTGCTTGTGGAAGCGAGTGAGAATGGAAAACTGAAACATATATGGTTTTGTTCATACATAGTAGGAACTGCCGATGCTGGAGTCTAAAATAGCGAGGTGTGGGGCTGGATGAACACAGCAGACCAGGCAGCATCAGAGGAGCAGGAAAGCTGACATTGCAGTTCTGGAACCCTGTTACAATACGTTTCGTTGCTCTCGAATGAGCTGATGCCTCAGGTCTGCAGTTGTATTGTGACTGAGAATCAATTTAATTTGTATTGTGAGACAGTTATTTCCCCTTTTGAGGCCCTGATTCAAATCCAGTTCACAGACATTTATCAGTACTTCTTCTGTAACAAAACTCTAACATTGACGTCAATGAGGTAGCTGAAGTGTAGGTCCCACTTCGTCAGTGACAATCCCAATTTCAACATGGGGGATTTGCTAACTTTTGTTGCAGGGAGATCGCATCTAAACCAAATTCTGTTGGTATAGCTGCTTGAACAAACGTGGATCAACCTGCCACTAGCAACATAAAAGCAAGTTACTTCTTGGGGTTCAGAAATTTAAAAAAAGATTATCTGCCGTAATTAGAAAGTTGTGAATAGCACAAACTGAGTCTGTGGTGAGAACGTAGAATTCAAAAAATATCGGAAATAAAAACTCAACCTTGCAGTGTTTCCAATTTGTAATGTGTGGTGTAGCGTATGTGTTTAATGAATATTTTAATATTAGCTAAGTTTGAATTTTGGAATTTTAAATTAGTGACATCTATGTATCTGAAAAAAGCTTAATGATTATATTAGAAGAACTTCAGTAGCCATGATGATACTTTTTAAAATTAGACTTTATTTAAACATTCTGAGAGTTTATAACCGAACGAGATAAACAGGTGTTCCTTCTTTTTTTAGAAGCTCAGGAGAAATACCCAGAGATTAGGAGAAAAAAGCTTTAGTTTCAGTTTGGGGAAGTTCTGCAGTAGTCTTGGATGAAGAGAAAGGGTGAATTTGATCAAAATACTTTACAGTAGAATGAGGAGTTTAACAATGGATCCAGATTAGAAGTTGTTGGGAAAAAACACTGAAGAACTTATCTGAAGCTGAGTATGCTTAGCTTCAAGTGTTTGAAGACTCCAGGAACAGGCTATCAGATTTACCAGACTGGAAACTGCAGTCACAGTTAAACTAAGCCTATAGAGGTGACAGAGAAAGAGATTTTGTGTGGTGGGTACTTTACAGAAGTGCTTTTGAGATTGCAAAGAGTTGCTTTTGGGATACATAAAGGAGTGTGCTGAGATTAGTGGGATTATATTTCTATCATCATAAAATCATAGATCACAGAATCCCTACAGTGTGGAAACAAGCCCCTCAGCCCAACAAGTCCACACCGACCCTCAGAGCATCCCACCCAGACCCATCCTCTATAACCCACTTAATCTACACATCCCTGAACACTATGGGCAATTTAGCATGGCCAATCCACCCAGTCACATCTTTGGACTGTGGGAGGAAACCGGAGCACCCGGAGGAAACCCATGCAGACACAGGGAGAATGTGGAAACTCCACACAGATAGTCGCCCGAGGGTGGAATCGAACCTGGCTGCCTGGTGTTGTGAGGGAGCAATGCTAACCACACTGCCACCTTATTTCAAATTTTTAAAGTTTATGCTATATGTCAATACCCTTATTTATTCTATTTTATTTTAAATTCTTTGGCACAAGAAACTTCTGTCTTATTGTTAAACCGAATCTACAACACTGTCTGCTTGCTTCTGTGAGTGATAACCTTGTTGTAGCATGTTGGATATTTCTAGCATGATTTTTGACATAATTTAAATATATGCTGAGATGCGACTGGTCAAGCGGAAAGAACAAACAATTACATGCAAATCACTTAGCTCAACCATATTGGTTCAATCTGCAAATAATTCTGTCAAAAATACTGATTGTGGCCATGGAAATGGAATGCTAAAATTGTTGACAAAGGGAATGAAGAAGGCAAGCATTCAGAATTGAAATGCAAAATTTTAAAACTGGTATTATCTCATGATGGTTTAAAGCAGAAATTTAATGGTTAAACTTTAAATATGTTGTACAAGAGCATTTATTCCACAGGACATCAAGATTGTACAATAGTGCACTCTTTGGCAGTTAGATGTAGTCATACTGTTTTGTACTGAGTGGCTCAGTGGTTAGCACGTCTACATGCTATGATTATGGAACGAAAAATGTGATGAATTCATTCTGACAGCTTTGAGAGCAAGACTTCAGCTCATCTTACGGACTTCTTAAAGCCAAAAATGGTTTAAACAGTAAATTCACACACCAAAACTATTATAATTCTGCCAATTTCCATTGATTTCCAGGCAGGAAAGGGGAACATCTTTCATTCTGACAAATTATGGGTTCAGTGCACGTAAAGAAAATGCTACTGTCTCAAAAATTATTGGATTCCTGAATCAGAAGACATGGTAAAGTTATTGAGGCTTTTATATGTACACATGCTCAATTTAATTGCACTTTAGTAAGCCTTCAAAAATGCATTCAAGGCCTTCATGTGTGAGGTAACCCTAGCTTTTATTATACTTACACCTACACAATTTAGAAAAAAAATCTACTCTGCATGGCATTGTACCTGCAGTAAATGATTTGACTCTCACACCTCCTTAACTTAATTCTCTGATTAAAATCTAAGTCTGATCCTCAAGGTTTTACTGCACCATTTAAAGAGTTCCTCTCTCTGAGTCTGCATCGAATGACAGAATTTCCCTACTATACAATTATTTTATATATACAGTCTATGAACGTCCTGCGTCAAGTCAACAGTCATTTAAAATGCAAGACAATTCGTGAGAAATATAATGTTGGACAACAAGTTACAGGCTCCATCAGCAGCATTCCCAGTAATTTTCTCACCGGCTGCCAATGAGCCTCTGAGGTCCATGTGCAACAGAAACTTCGGAGCTGGAAGTCCATGCCGCGATCGATGTGCTGATGCTGATTTGTCATCTGTGAAACGGACTGATAGCTGCATAACTTAAAGGGAACATTGCCTATCAGTGGACTTGTAGACAGGGGTTGTGGGAGAGGGTGTGAGTTGGTGGGTGGGTGTGGCACCATTAAATTCACCAGATAGCCTTCCTGTCATACTTGAGCTACTTCATCTCTGTCTGCAATTTTGAGGACAATGGGAAGAAATCAGGGACAACATGGGTAGGTGCCTCCATCGCTGGTGCTCTTTCCTAAATGCGCCACCATTCAATAAACCCCCTCACATCTTGTCCCTGGTGGGTGACTTCCTCACCCTCTTGCCTTTCTAACATGAAACCACCGTGCCTCGTTTCTCCCTCTCCCCCCGGCCTTCCCCCAGACAACCATTCCCATCCCCACTGTGTGCCCTCCATACCTACTTTTGTGATGGACTCCTGCCCTTAGATATGTGGGACGTGATGCGGACATTGAAGATCGCTAATAATGTGTGGAAGGATCTTCCTGTAATGACAATAGTGCGCAATGTGTCACGTTGCAGCAGAGTAGCTAACACATCCTTGGTGCCATGTTCGGTGGGAGGGTGTGATAACCCTGCCACCTGATATATTCTTTCCCTTGTTTCAATTTTTAACCAGCAAGTTTATTATCCACAGCTGTTGTTATTAGTTAAGGCAAGCCCATGTGGAGTTGAAATGCAGATCAGCCATGATCTAACTGAATGGCAAAACAGACTGGAGGGTCTAACTGGCTTGCTTCTGTTGCAAATGCCTTTAGGTCTAGTCCTTTGCGTGGGATAGGTTGTGAGAACATGGGCATGATTTATCCCTTACTGCAAAGATGCAATATTGAGAACGTTGGAAAAATATGGTTAGAATTTAAAAAATCCGAATTTCAATGGTGACAAAATATTGTCCTAAATTTTGCTGTAAACTTTCAATGGTACCTTCAGAATCTCGCTTTTGAATGGTCTGTACCTTATATCCATGCATTTGCAGGTCATTAAACGCCCGAGTCACCTTATCTGGCAATCATTCAGCTCTGTGGTCACCATCATGCCTCTGCATACGACATAGACTCTATACCATCAGCTTATGCATCTCCATATTGTATGTGCTTCAAGCAAATGGCACAGTGTGAAAATCAAAGGTGTGGGTGCGAGCAATCATTAGTGGGTGTGAGGGGAAGTGCACTCATCCAGGCATTACTGCAGCTCGACTGATGTCAGTCCAGGAGGTTAGCCATGGTCAATCCTGGTAAGATCAAATGCAACCAGCCTGGAGTTTCCAGGTCGATCAGCTGGGGTGCTGTGGATGCATCAGTCCAGTGGGTGGGCCAATTTTCCCTGCAACGAGACAAAGGGAAGGGCTGGGTATGACTGACGTAGATGGGAAAATACTTAGTGTTAATGCAAGACCTCGAGAGGTGGTCAGGTGTCCCCAGTGAGTGAATAGGAAGAGCAGGAGGGTGAGTAGCTTAGGAGGATGACTTTGGTTTTACCCATTTGGTGGACATGATATAGGTAATAGTGAAGGTTGGAGAATTTGAGCCTTAGCGAGAAGGTTGTGCAATGTCAGAATTAGAATGAATGGTGGTCTCGTGACTGTGAGACAATATTACAGAGATGGTGGCACATATCATTGCAAAGTGCAAAAGATTACTGTTGTGTTTCCTTTAAACCTGGACTCAACACTGATTCAAGCCGCTATCTGAATCCAGCCTGGCTGTGTCTTGTAGTATGTCCTCTTGCAATGGTCAAGAATGAAAAGGACTGCTGTCCCCTCCACCACCCCATCCACCAGCACCTCCAGATTCCTGCCTGGGAAGCAGGTGTGAGATTTCCTTTCTAAACCGTGTCCCCAGTGATAATAGTTGATTGCAACAGTGAGAGTCACAGTTCCTGGCATCTCAGTTAGCCTGAAACTGGGCATTAAATATGGCGCTAGCAGGATGAACTCCACAAAGTCCTGGCAGTGGTGAGTATTTCTGTCTTTCTAGTCTTTCCATCATCAGGGAGGCGATGGCCTAGTGGTATTATTGCTGGACTGTTAATCCAGAGACCCAGGTAATGTTCTGGGGACCCAGGTTCAAATCCCACCATGACAAATGATGGAATTTGAATTCAAGAAAATAATACGCTAAGAGTCTGATGATAATCATGAAACAATTGTTGAAAAAAATCCCATCTGATTCACTAATGCCCTTTAGACAAGGAAACTGCCATCCTCACCTGGTCTGGCCTACAAGTGACTCCAGACCCGCAGCAATGTGGTTGATTCTTAACTGCCCTCTGGGCAATTAGGGATGGGCAGATGAAGGTAAAGCTGTCATCCCATGAATGAATAAATAAAAGTCTTGTGATTCCACAAAAAGGGCACCAAAGAGCCCCAGTTCCATAATTAATAGCACGTGGTTGTGAGCCCTGACAGATTGCCTGCCGTGATATCCCTCAACAAAACACTCAACTGCAAGTGGGAAAATTCAGCCCCCTGTGTCATTTTCCTTTGATAATTAAATAGCAAGAGTACAGAGCTTGTTGAGTAATTGATATCCACTAGTCACTGTGTTAATTACTGCATTTTAATTAGTTATCAACTAATAATTTATGCATAAAGCATAAATGCTGCACAATTCACTGAGGGCTTGAGTAGGTTATTAGCACAGAAATCAAAACATCAGATTAAAAATATTTAAAAAATCAAATGTTTTATGGAATAAGAACTTGTTCACAACCCAAACATTTGTCCATGTCCCTTTTATAAAGTTGAATATCTGAAGCTTAGAATTTTATGCACGAATGTTGTGACTTGGAAATTGTAATTCTTAAAGTTTCTTCACTGCTTACATAACTGTTAAAGTGGGGGTGGAAATTCTGATCTGAAATTGAAGACAGATAAGTACATTCTACGTCAGGTTTTAGAGTTCCAATATTTAAATTTACAGCTGCTATTTCAAACACAACAATCCGTGATTGCATTCCAGCTTGATCGGATCACCAGCTGCCTTGGATACAGCCTCTTGGCGATTCAAAAGGCAATGCTCTTGCTGCCTTTCTAAAAGTCCAGACTGAAAATACTGGATGACAAAATATCGAAAAAAATACACACAATAAGTATTTACACACAGCTATAAACAACTTAAACACATGAACGCATCTTACAATTCAGACTGGTCCCAAACTCATGCACAATGCTTGCAGACAAAGGTCCAATTTGATGAGAAAATGTTCCCTCAAAATCATTTCTTATTTTATACTCTTGCAATTCTGAGGTGTCTTTCATGGCCTCAGCACATTCCTAAAAGCTTAGTAGTCCATCAAGTATTTTTCAAATGGAATCACCATGACAATTTTATAACTTAAGCAAAAATGTACACAGCACAGTCCCAAGTGGCTGTGGGTTACATATCCCGTTGGAAACTTCCTGTTCTTCTTTGAAATAAACACATTGTACCTTTCACAGGCCCTTTGCAGGGCAGACTAGGCCTGGGTTTAAAATCTCATCAGAGCCATAGCATGGTAAACACTGCAGCACTCCTTCAGCACTATCGAGGAGCCTCATCCCAGATTTATGCAAGTTTCTGATGCAGAACTGAACTCATAATCTTCTGACAAGAGGCAAGAGTTCTGAGTCGCAGCTGGTACAAAACAACACCTGTCCACTCAGACTGTAGGAAAAATGGAATGGTAATTTATTAATTAAGTGCCATTTTGTGCCTTTGTTTCTGAGAACCGTTAAGCCAAGTGTAAAACATCCTGTCAGACTGGCAATACGTTTAAAAGGGTCCACCTGAGGTATCCCCCGGATGGAAATTTATTCATTCACCAAGCGCTGTAATTTACATGGGTATTTCCATGTAATTAATGTAATATTGCTGCTGTTAGCTCCATTGGTCCCTTCAGACTTATGAACTGTTGGCAAGATTCATTAAGTGTCAATCTGCTCTGTACTACAAATCTGGAGGTCACATACAGTATTAACGACGCAACAGAAATACACAATTACAGAATGAAACACATCTACACAAACAGAATTAACTTGACCGTCAAACACTGAAACACTGGAACCATGGCTCAGATAGTTTCAGCAGTGGTAATAATCATAGGATCGGCACTGTTCTGGTAAATACTGCTGATTCAATGCTGCTGCACATTTCTATTTGGTCACTTCAACCTGGCTTTCACAGGAATAAGCTGCTCGGTGCCCATTGGGAATGGCATCAGAGCAAAGTGGAGTTGGAGGAATACAGGGCCCACCGTTTTTATGGTATAAGCTGTTAATTTTAAACATCCAGGCTTTCCACACTCATGAATGGGTGAGGGGGATGAAGAGGGAAAATAGCTAAGTGGGTAAAAAAATGGCTAGGAGGATGTGTGGGTGAGGTGGTTAAGTGGGTAATAGGGACAGGGATGGAGCAGTATATGCAGGTCAGGCGGGATCGACGGGTTATTTGGATGTTAGTCAGGTCTGCTCTGGGAGGTGGTCAGATAGGGAGGGTAGTCACATTGGGTCAGGGCAGTTCGTGGGATAATTGTGTGGGGATGGGGGGGAGATAAATCCAAAGGTGCAATGCGGGGCTGTGGGGTTGGAGTGGCGGAGGTGGGCACAGCAGTCAGTTGTGCAGTTTAGCAGATGTTAGATGAGAATTTAATTGGTTTTTCATTTCCTGGACAACTACTCCTGTAAATTGGGATCGGTTAGCTCAGCTGGCTGGATGACAAGAGTGTATGGTGCAGATTGAAGTGTACAACGTAGGTTTAATCCCTGTACTAGCTGCAGTGGTTCATGGTGGTCTGCCTCATCACCTTACCTCATACTTGTGGAGTGGTTACTCTGAAGTTATACGTTACCAACTCTCTCTGTCTCTCATGTAGAGAGGGGCCCCGGTCCTTTATGGAACATGGATCATGACCTTATCCAGATTCAAACTGTGGGACTATCTCAAGTCTCCAAATCTAGCTCAGAAATGGAGACTTTTGTAGAAGGTCCTCGGAAACAGAGGAACTTCCCATCGGAAGTTGATACTTTCGAGGTAATTCGCACATTTGTCTTTACATCAGGACTTCCACAGTGTCCTGATGCACGTCATCAGGTAGGACTGATGGTACACAGTACGGAAGATTTGGCTCATTATCTCTCGGAGTATCAATTCGTGGCCACCTTATGGACGTGTTACGGTTCTATTCTGTGTCACTGAGGATATTTTTAAAATTTTCACTAAAACTAATTTAATCCATACAGATGCACTTTGTGAAACTAATCCGAAACGAAACACAAATGACGAGGATGGAGAGACAGAAAATTACTTTGATCAAAGTTTTAAGAACACAGTGCCGAACGAGGCCTTAGTTACTGTTTTTCTTTAAACAACTATTTAGACATATGTGAGGATAATGCTACAACTGCGCAAAGAAAGCGGAAAATTCATAATCTCATTTTACAATTTAGCCTAAAAACAACCAGTTGCTTGAAAGCGTCTATTTACTGTAAAGTTCCCCCTTTTAATTTAGACAAAAGTCAGAAAAGTAAGAACCCCTTAAAGTCATCCCGATATCAGTCCCACAGTGCTTTGACCAGCTAGACATTAATAACTGAGTGACAAACTGTGGAATTCAAATGGAAATGTTGAGGATGCTGTACGCCTGTTTCAGCAAAGCAACTAGGAGAGATTATCTTTTTTAAAATACGTCTTAAAAATATATTTGCAAGCACAAAATAGAAGTTAGCAGTGAGACACAAATTAAATAAAATGGGGAACCAAAGTATAACAGGAAGTTAATAATAAATATCAAGTGCTAAGTGAAGTCAGTGTACTAAATATTAAATAAAACTACAAAATACAAAAATCTCAATAATTTAATTTGCAAGTTCAACATTGATTCCAAAATGTGAACAACTGCATTTTGATTACAATATAATTTAATGTAATTTCTGAGAGATTTGCAATTTGAAATGGGTTTCAATTCAAGGGAATATTTGCCTCATTTCTCTAAATCTACAAAATTTCAAATGTGAACATAATTCTACAAGTAACAACGTACTGTCACAGTTTAAATCAATGAAGATCTACTACTTTGAACAAATAGAATGTAACTCTAACATTCACCCAGGTTTCATCTGATAATAAAATAGATTTGTGCCTGATATAAATTCTCTGCAGTCAAACTCATGCAAAAAGACTGACTTTTTCTGACAACAATGAACATGTGTAAATCTCTTCCCTTTCCTGACTTAGAACAAAGAACAAAGAAAATTACAGCACAGGAACAGGCCCTTCAGCCCTCCAGCCCTCCAAACCTGCACCGACATGCTGCCCTTCACAACTAAAACCCCCTATCCTTCCGGGGACCATATCCCTCTGTTCCCATCCTATTTATGTATTTGTCAAAACGTCCTTTAAAAGTCACTATTGTATCTGCTTCAACTACCTCCCCCAGCAGTGAGTTCCAGGCACCCATCACCCTCTGTGTAAAAAACTTGTCCCGTATATCGCCTTTAAACCTTGCCCCTCGCTCCTTAAACCCATGGCCCCTGGTAACTGACTCTTCCACCCTGGGAAAAAGCTTCTGACTGTCCACTCTGTCCATGCCCTTCATAATCTTGTAGACCTCTATTGGGTCGCCCCTCAACCTCCATCGTTCCAGTGAGAACAACCCATGTTTCTCCAACCTCTCCTGATAGCTAATGCCCTCCATACCAGGTAACATCGTGGTAAATCTTTTCTGTACCCTCTCCAAAGCCACCACATCCTCCTGGTAGTGTGGCGACCAGAACTGAACACAATATTCCAAATGCGGCCTATCTAATGTTCTACAAAGCTACAATGTTACCTGAGAATTTTTAATCTCAATGCCCTGGCCGATGAAGGCAAGCATGCCATATGTCTTGTTGATGACCTTCTCCACCTGCGTTGCCACTTTCAGTGACCTGTGTACCTGTACACCCAGATCCCTCTGCCTATCAGTACTCTTAATTTTCTGAGATATCAAGGTGTAGAGCTGGATGAACACAGCGGGCCAAGCAGCATCAGAGGAGCAGGAAAGCCGATGTTTTGGGCCTAGACCCTTCTTCTAGACCCTTCTAGACCCTTCAGATTTCTAAAGAAGGGTCTAGGCCTGAAACGTCAGCTTTCCTGCTCCTCTGATGCTGCTTGGCCTGCTGTGTTCATCCAGCTCCACACCTTGTTATCTCAGATTCTCCAGCAACTGCAGTTCCTACTATCTCTCTTAATTTTCCATCTGGATTAGACTTTCCAAAATGCATCACCTCACAGTTTTCCAGATTAAACTCCATCTACCATCTCTCTGCCCAAGGTCCTAGTCTCTGCTACTGATGGACACATCTTCTCTACGTATACTCTATCCAGGTCTCTCAGTATTCTGTAAGTTTCAGTGAGATCCTCCTCATCTTTCTAAACTCCATCGAGTAGAGCGGAGAGGTAGTGGCCTCACCATCTTCGGACTCCCAATCACAACAAGATGAGGCCCGACTCTGACTTCTCTCAGCTACTCCAATGGTGCGAGCTCCTTACAAAGTTCAAGTGAAACATCGAGCAGCCAAATCATACAGAAAGGTCGTGGATTGTATTTCAGATCTGTGCAAAATTAAATTACTAATGATACACGTTACTCCAACTGACCTCAGTGCCACTGAGTTTAAGCGTATTAAAATCTCCTGGGGGAATGGCTCAGTGACTCCTGCCAAAGGCAGACAATTCTGTACAAGGACTGGACTGGGCTCACCAATTATGACCCCAAGTGATCAAACTGTTTGACCTTCTCTGTCTATTTATGAAAATGACCAATTTTGAGAGATATTATTGGGGACAATAGAACCGTTTCTTGGGAGACCAGAGTGGAGATAATTGATAAAAGACAGAAAGATTCAGTGCAGAAAGCATGGTCGATTTTGGGTACATCAGAATATAGGAGAAGGTCATTCAAACCCTCAATACTGCTCCACCATTCAACTAGACCTGCTCCATCAGTGCCATTTGACTGCACAATCCCCATTTACCTTTATGTCTTTAATATCAAGAAATCTATTGAACTTGCTCTCGAGCATATTCAGTGGCTGAGCGTCCAGTTCCCTAGAGTGGAGAATTCCAAGGATTCACCTGTCTTTGAGTGAAGAAATTCCTCCTCCTCTCAGTCCAGAATGGCTAGGTCCTTATGCTGAGACTGTGTCCTCTAGTTGAACCCGCAGGCCAGGGAAACATCATTCCTACATTTCCCCTGTTGAGCCCTGTAAAAATTTTGTTTGCTTCAATTAAATCATCTTTTATTCTTCTGAACTCAACAGAATGTAGGGCCAGACTCCTCAATCTCTCCTCACGAGATAATCCCACTATTTCATGAATCAGTCTGGTGAACCTTCATTGCACTCAGTCTATGGCAAGTATCCTTCCGTCGGTGAGGTACCTGTCATGGTACCATTTCCTGCTTTGATGGAGAGAAGCAGTCACATCAAAGGCAATCTCAATCATTACTTTTCTGTGCTGTTGATTCTGATTAGTTTCAATGGTGAAAAATACACTCAATATCCCCTGCGGGTCTTGAAGGGCTCTTTAGTTCACTGTGTGCAGGGAAGTGTTTGCACTGCTGGCAGTACGGAGAGGTTCACCTACTGACCTGTGAGATTGGCTTTGACTTTGCAAATATACAAATTTTATGTTGCCTGAAGTGAAAACTGTGAATACTCAGCCTTCAGAGTAAAGAGGCAATTATTGTAACAAGGCTCCCATTCATTTCAGCAGTTCCAATCTGTGAAACATTAGCAGATGTTTTGATCCTACCAGCCCTCACACTTCATTGCTCAGCCTTTGTACCACCCCCACCAGCCCCTGTACACCTCTCTCCTCTATCCCTGCTTCCGTTTCTGATATTTAACTGAAGTGGTTTCTTTGGGAAGTAAGGAATTTCAAATATTACAGTCAATACCTGTGTTGCAGGACTTATGACAAATAAACACCTGTCAACGAGATGTAAATGCTGTAAGTCCTCAGAGTGAAAGATTGAAACTAAAAACATGTTAGGGAGAGTGAATACACACGCTGGGAAGGAAAGACAAAGCAAAAATGAATAATTTGTGGAGCTACCAGAATAAGAGATTTAAAATTAAACAACTGGCATTTGGAAAACAGACTGGCAGAGCCAAGAAGAACCACTGGAAAATGCGTGACTTGAAAGTGGAGCTGAGACATGAAAGACATCCTCAGGACATCAAGGACAAAGTTACTTTCCCCACAGGAAATAAAAGAGCAAAAGCTGTCAAAACCAACAGCTGCAAATCTGGCACATCTCACACCAGAATTAGTGACAACGTAATCAGTGTAGGAAGCAAATTATTAGACTAGAAGCTGCTCTATTAAGCTGCAGCAAAAAAAAATGAAGACAAAAGGGTGCTGCTGAATTAGTTGAACTTCCTCAGATATGATATGATATCTTAAATGTAAACTTTCAAATTTCAGGGTCAAAATAATTTTGATGCATGTTGATAGGACTCAGAGACATAGGTGAAGGATTATATTTGATTAAGTGACAAATGTCAATTATATTGCAGCAGCACTTCAACTGAGTTTGTATTAAAACAACATGGACATTTTGTTGTTTCAACGACACTACCAAGTCTAATATATAAACATATAAAAATATGTTTGCAGACATTATTGGTGTAGTGTATAACTTAAATGACGCAACTGGAGTTGAGTCAATGGTGAAAGATGACTTCCATGAACATTGCAGAACATGGTTTTTATACCCGGTGCGGTGAAATCATATGCGTACGAAAATTTTACGGCTTTTTTAGATCTGCTGCAAGGAGGAAACCTTACTCTATATGTTGGTGAAGTAAACATAGTGAAATGACCAGGAAAATATGTGTCAAATTTGTTTTTCTCTTGACTTATTCAGTATCATTGTAAAGGCTATGTAGCGCCAGCAAAGAGCGAATGTTAAATTTGGGTTGATGAATGCTGTAATTCATGTTCACATATCACAATGAGTAAGGATTAAATTTTTATGCTAACTTCAAAGGCCTGATTTAGTGGATAATAATTAACTTTGTCTTGAGGCAGAAATCCACATTATGACATTGTCTGGCAGGTTTCCTAGAGGTGAGAAGATTGGTGTGTTTAAATAGTCTGCTGGTATTCTGTCCAAGCATTTTGATTTGACACAGATTCATGGATGTGCATGTGCAAGCTTACATGATGTGCATGGGACAGGGTATTCATGCTTAGACTTGCACAGCAGTACTGTGAGGCCTGATGAAAACTGAATTGTGCATAGTGAGTGTTCTGTTAATTAAGCCTCATTCAGACTGCCAGGTTTCTAAATTGAGGCCTAAATGAATAAGAAATTGACTCATTTGTTCTGAAGTCAACCAGCACCTAGATGGTATGGTGGTACAGGACAAAATTGTCACAATACCTTCATTTGGTTCAACTTTTCCTCAGTGCTATTACATCTTTTATTATTTCCGATATGATTCTATGGCCAACTACTGTATTTTGTCCATTCAGCATTTTTCTAGGACATTTGAAACAGCTAACCAAAGAAGTGCAGTTGATATCCTGGACTAAAATTTAAGAACCTATGCACAGAGATTAGATCAGGACCGATGTGCACACTGCATAGGCCTAACGAGGCTAAAGGCAAAAACAAGGCAAATGGCTCTCTGGCCTCATCAGGTGAGATGCAGGCACCAAACATAGGTGCAGGAGTACATTCTAGGCTGAAAGGCATCAAGGTCAGCAGTTAGAATATTGGCCAAAGTCGTAAATATTTCCTCAAAAGTAAAGGAGGTAATTGGGCAAGAGGAGACCAGCAGCTCATGAGTGTAATGTGGACTGGACAGGAGACTCTCCAGTCATGCAAATAAATCATAAAACTCAGCTGGATGGAGATACCAGAGGTCCCTGTCAAGACTGTAGATTTGGCTACCAGGCTGCTGAAAGTGTAGCATTCTGCCACCCAAACAATAGGTCCTGTTTCCACACACAAAGTGGACTCTGGTGTTTGTGGGAGACGTTTTACCATATGATAGACATGACTTTCATCGTGGAAACAGTGGCCAAACAATGCCCACAATATTGAATCTTTAAGTATCTTCTTTCCACATGTAAATCAAACAGTTGTAATCTAGCTGGTAGGTTCTGAACTGTACACATACTGCCATTCTCCTGTAGTGGTCAATTCAGTGGGGCTGGATTTCTGATTGTAAACTTTTCAACTAATATTATTGGCCAATGAGTTTTATTTAATTAATGGTTGTGCTGTCCAAGGATTTCTAAAACATTTATTTTATAATTACTTCAATCTTTCACTTGATTTTTCACTCCTGACCAGTGATAGAATATTGTGATGATACTTCGGCTTCAAGAGGTGTATTTTGTTCATTTTTCACTCAGAAGAAAGCTTGAGGCAGAGGTGCTGTTCATTCTGCTCAAGGCAGTAAAGTAAACAGTTTGTGAGATCTTGGTTTTTCTTTAAAATTAATCAAACTCCCAGAGAACCAGGATTTTTAGTTTTAATTTTTTAGTCACAGTTGCTGCTGAGGTCTTGAAGCTGGATGCAGAAGATCTTATTCCTTTTTCTGTTACAGCGAGAAGCTGGGGTTCTCTTCCTGCTTCTAGAATTCCATGCGAGACAATCTATTTTACTGATTTTGCCTTTCCCAAGGTTGTGTTTATGGAATGTTACTGTATTAGAACAAATACTGTTTGGCCGTTAAATAATATATTATTCTGTTAAGTTTTTCAATAAGAGTTAAGTTATTCCAATTCTTTCTTTTGTTGTCTTTTAACCATTGCATACGAATAAAGTGTGTTTTACTTCAAGACTGGTAGTTTGACCAATCAAATTGCATCTGGAACATGGTGCCTGGCACTTACCATTAAAATAAGAAAACGTTAGCAGCTAGGCTATCTTCTAAACATGGAGATAGTAGGAACTGCCGATGCTGGAGTCTGAGATAACAAGGTGTAGATCTGGATGAACACAGCAGGCCAGACAGCATCAGAGGAGCAGAAAAGCTGATGTTTCGGGTCTGGATCCTTCTGCAGAAATGGGGGAGGGGAAGGAGGCTCTGAAATAAATTGAGAGAGGGGGAGGCGATGATAGACGGTGGAAAGAGGAGCAGATAGGTGGAGAGAAGATGGACAGGTCACGGAGGCGGGGATGAAGCCAGTAAAAGTGAGTGTAGGTAGGTAGTTAGGATGGGGGTTGATCAGTGAGGACAGAGGGGCCGGTAGGTGGGAGGGAAGACGGACAGGTCAAGGAGGCAGGGACGAGGCTAGCAGGTGGGAAGTAGGGGTGGGTGTTGGTCAGTGAGGTGGGAGGAGCAGATAGGGGGAGAAAAGATGGTCAGGTCAAGGAGGTGGGGACAAGACGGGCTGGTCTTGGGATGAGGTCGGTGTTGGGGAGATTTTGAAGCTTGTGAAGTCCACATTGATACCATTGGGCTGCAGGGTTCCCAAGCGGAATATGGGGTGCTGTTCCTCCAGCCTTCGGGTGGCATCGTTGTGGCACTGGAGGAGGCCGAGGATGGACATGTCATCCAAGGAGTGGGAGGGGGAGTTGAAGTGGTTTGTGACTGAGAGGTGTTGTTGTTTGTCACAAACCGAGCGTAGGTGTTCCACAAAGCGGTCTCTGAGTCTCTGCTTGCTTTCCCCGATATAGAGGAGGCCACATTGGGAACACTGGATACAATAGATCACATTCGCAGGTGAACATCTGTTTAATGTGGAAGGTTTTCTTGGGGCCGGAGATGGAGGTGAGAGGGGAGGTATAAGGGCTGATGTAGCACTTCCTGCGGTTGCAGGGAAATGTGCCGAGGGTGGTGGAGCTATTGGGGAGTGTGGAGCAGACGAGGAAGTTGCGGAGAGAGCGGTCCCTCCGGAAGGCAGATAAGGGAGGGGAGGGAAATATATCCTTGGTAGTGGGGTCAGATTGAAGGTGGCGGAAGTGGCGGGGAATGATGCATTGAATCCGGAGGTTGATGGGGTGATAAGTGAGGACAAGGGGGATTCTGTCTTTATTGTTATTGCGGGGAGGGGGTATGAGGGCTGAGGTGCAGGAAACGCGAGACATGTGGTCGAGGGGAAACTGCGGTCCTTGAAAAATGAGGACATCTGGGATGTCTGGAAGTGGAATGCCTCATCTTGGGAGCAGATGCTGCAGACGTGAAGAAATTAGGAATGGGGGATGGCATTTTTGCAGGAGGGTGGGTGAGAGGAGGTGTATTCGAGGTAGCTGTGGGAGTTAGTGGGCTTGAAATAGATATCGGTTTCTAGGTGGTTACCAGAGATGGAGACAGAGAGGTCCAGGAAAGAGGGAGAGGTATCAGAGATGGTCCAGGTGAACTTAAGGTTGGAGTGGAAGGTGCTAGTAAAGTGGATGAACTGTTCAAGCTCCTCATGGGAGCATGATGCAGCGCCGATACAGTCATTGATATAACGGAGGAAGAGATGGGGAATGGGGCCAATGTAGCTGCCAGTGTATCTTCTAAACATATTTTGAGGGGATTTGGTCTGGTCCATAACAAAATGATCTTCATTTGTTTAAGATATCAGGAAAGTGAACATTGGAGATAGTCTAATAACGGTGATTGTAATCAAGTTTCATGTGTTAGTCTGCAGGCACCAAAGTCATTAACTGTACACTTCTTCAACACAAACTTGAACATTTCTGTTTCAGTACCAACAACATGTTTTTATACAAATGAAACACATTTTGCTTTGCTGCAAGCTCTTTTTGCCTATCTTGTAGATATTCATCACATGTATAATGAAAGTTACAACAATTTTTAAAGTATTTTCCAGTATGTTCAATGATTCATTTTTAAACTTTCCCTCAAGGGGATTACAGTCTGCATTTAGACTAACAGAATGAAATTCAGTTGTGTACATGTCATGTTCAACATGAAAATTTGAGTTGGACAAAGGTAACACATACATTGATTAAATTAGTAACACAATATTGTAATCCAATAATATGTACATCAGCTTTACAAGCATACTGTGAACACTCTCAGAATTTTTATCATTATCATTATCATTCTTAAATCTGGACCATCTTATCTTATGTTTTCGATATGAGAATAGATTTTGCTGATTGACCTCATCATATTTTTACTATTTTTTAAAATTACATCCACTCACAGGCTGAGCCCGGCATTTATAGCCCATCCCATGGCGGTGAGAAGTTGGTAGCGAGCTGGCTTCCTGGACTGTTGCAGGCCACATACTGTAGACAGACCTACAATGCCTTAAGGGAGGCAGCTCCAGGATTTTGACCTAGCGACAGTGAAGGAATGGCAATAGATTTCTAAGACAGGATGGTGAGTGGTTTGAAGAGGATATTGCAGATCCTGGTGTTCTCATGTATTTGTTGCTCTTGTCCATCTAGATGCAGGTGGCCACGTGTTTGAAAGGCCCTGTCTAAAGAGGTTAATTTTTGCAGTGCACCTTGTAGATAGTACACAATGTTACATCTAAGCATTGTTAAGATAAGTGATGAGGGAAGGCTGTGGATGTAGTTTATACGGACTTTAGTAAGGCATTTGATAAAGCGCCACATGGCAGATTGGTACAAAAACTAAAATCACATGGGATTTGGTGTGGGCTGGCTAGATATAAAACTGGCTTGGTCATAGAAGTCAGAGGGTAGCGATGGAAGGGTGTTTTCAGAATGGAGACTGCTAACTAATGGTGTTCCAATGGGATCAGTCTTAGGTTCTCTGTTGTTTATAGTATATATAATTATCTGGAGGAAAATGTGGGTGATCTGATTAATAAGTTTGCAGATGACATGAAAATTGGTGGAGTTGCTGACAGTGCCGACAATTGTGAAAGGGTACAACAGGATACAGATAGATTGGCAGCTTGGGCACAGAAATGGCAGATGGAGTTTAATCCAGACAAATGTGAGGTGATGCATTTTGGAGCTTCAAATTTAGGTGTTTGTTATACTGTAAATGGCAAAACCCTTACAAACATTAACATATAGATGGATCTGGGCATGCAGGTCCACAGTTCCCTAAAAGTGGCTACACAGGTGGCTAAGGTGATTAAGAAGACATACGGCATGCTTGCCTTCATCAGGCAGGTCATGGAGTACAAGAGTTGGCAAACCACATTGCAGCTATTTCAAACCCTTGTTAGGCCACATTTGTAGTAGTGTGTGCAGTTTTGGTAGCCACATTACTAGAAGGATGTGGAAGATTTTGAGAGAGAAAGTTCACCAGTACTTGCCTGGTCTTGAGGGCATTGACCATGAGGAAAGAACAAAGAACAAAGAAAATTACAGCACAGGGACACGCCCTTCGGCCCTCCAAGCCTGTGCCAATCCAGATCCTCTATCTAAACCTGTTGCCTATTTTCCAAGGATCTGTATCCCTCTGCTCCCTGCCCATTCATGTATCTGTCTAGATACATCTTAAATGACACTATCGTGCCTGTCTCTACCACCTCTGCTGGCAATGCATTCCAGGCACCCACCACCCTCTGCGTAAAGAACTTTCCACGCATATCTCCTTTAAACTTCTCCCCTCTCACCTTGAAATCGTGACCCCTAGTAATTGAGTCCCCCACTCTGGGAAAAAGCTTCTTGCTATCCACCCTGTTCATACCTATCATGATTTTGTAGACCTCAATCAGGTCCCCCCTCAACCTCCGGCTTTCTAATGTAAATAATCCTAATCTACTCAACCTCTCTTCATAGCTAGCGCCCTCCATACCAGGAAACATCCTGGTGAACCTCCTCTGCACCCTCTCCAAAGCATCCACATCCTTTTGGTGGTGTGGCGACCAGAACTGTATGCAATATTCCGAATGTGGTCGAACCAAAGTCCTATACAACTGTAACATGACCTGCCAACTCTTGTACTCAATACCCCGTCCGATGAATGAAAGCATGCCGCATGCTTTCTTGACCATTCTATCGACCTGCTTTGCCACCTTCAGGGTACAATGGACCTGAGCACCCAGATCTCTCCGTGCATCAATTTTCCCCAGGGTTTTTCCATTTACCGTATAGTTCGCTCTTGAATTGGATCTTCCAAAATACATCACCTCACATTTGCCTGGATTGGACTCCATCTGCCATTTCTCCGCCGAACTCTCCTAGGTTAAAAAGATGAGGATTGTTTTCACTGAAAAGGTGGTGGCTGAGAGGAGACCTGATAGCGGTTTGCAAAATTATGAGAGGCATAGGTAGGGTGGATAGTCAGAGGCATTTTCCCAGGGCTAAAATTTCAAATACAAGAGGTCACAGGTTCAAGGGGAGAGGGGGAAAGTTTAAGGGAGGTGTGTGAAGGAAGTTTTTCACACAGAGAGTGGTAGGAGCCTGTTATGCACTGCCAGAAGAGGTGGTGGAAGCAGGCGCATTGGCGACATTTAAGAGGCATCTAGAAAGTTACATGAATAGGGAGGGAATAAAGGGATATGGACCGAATGAGGGCAGAAGGTTTTTTTTTAGTTTAGTTGGGGCATGATAATCGGCATTGGCTTGGAGAGCCATGCTGTACTTCATTTTTGCTCCTTGTGGTGCTGGAGGGATCCTCATGCATGTGGTGCCAGTCAAGCTGCTTTGTCCTGGATGGTGTCAAGTTACTTGAATGTTGTTGGAGCTGCACTTGAGCCGACAAAATGAAAAATCTTCCATCAGAAGGACAAGGGAAATGTGTAACAGATTCAAAGGGTGCAGCCATGGAAGTCCTAAAGGAGTACAGAAAGTGCAGGAGGGAACTCAAGAAAGCAATTAGGAGAACAAAGAGGGGCTATTAGAAAATATTAGCAGACAAGATTAGGAGAATCGCAATTATTCCTCATGTATATCAAAGGGAAGAGAATAACCTGGGAAAGAGTAGAGCCTATTAGAGATCAAGAGAACAATCTGTGAGTGAAGCCATAGGACATTGGTAGGGTGTTAAATGAATACTTCACATCTGTCTTCACTTGGGAGGAGGATGCAACTACAGAATTGGAGAAGATGGACTGTGAATCTCTTGAGCAGATTCATATAAGAAGCAAGGAGGTTTTGGAGGTTTTGGCAGACTTGAAAGGGGTGGAATTGCCATGTCTGGATGAGTGCGTTCCAGGTAACTGTAGAAAATGAAATAGAAAAATATTGAGGCCTGGCCCAAATTTGAAACTGTCTCTGGCCACAGGGGAAGTGTCAGAGGACTGGAGGACAGCAAATGTGGCTCCACTTTACAACCTGGGTGGGAGAGATAGACCAGTGAGTCTCACATCAGTGGTAGGGAAACTATTGGAGAAAATACAGAAGGAGAAAATTTTGACTGGTGAGTTTTGATCAGAGACTGTCAGCATGGCCTTATCGGAGAGAGGTCATACCTAACAAATCTGTTGGAATTTTTCAAAGAGGTGACCAAATGTTTGGATGGGGATAGTGCAGTTGATGTCATTCATATGGACCTCAGCAAGGTCCCACAGGGGAAATTAATAAAGGAGGTAAAAACTCATGGGATCCAGAGAAACCTGCCAAGGTGGATCCAACATTGGCTTAGTCACAGGTTGAAGGTTTGTGTGACTGGAGCCCAGTGTGCAGTGGCATACGACTGGCATCAGTGCGAGAAGCCTTATTGTTTGTGATGATCAAAATGATTTAGATGAGAATGTAAGAGGCTGATAAGTAAGTTTGCTGATGACACAAATATTGACTGGGTGGGTGACAGTGAGGAGGAAAGTGTTAAGTTAGAGGAGGATATAAACGGATTGGTCAGATGGGGAAAGCAGTGGCAGATGGAATTTAACACTGACAAATATGAGGTGATGCACTTTGGAAGAAGGATCAGGACAAGGGAGCACTCAAGGAATGGCAAGACACCAGGACGGTCAGAGGAACAGAGGGATCTTGGGGTGCTTGTCCACCTGAAGTTAGCAGGATAGGTTAGTTAAGGCAGCATACAGGATACTTGCCTTTCATGATCATGGCATAGTTTATAAGAGCAGGGAGGTAATGTCAGACTTGTACAGAACTTTGGTTAGGCCACAGCTAGAGTACTGTGTGCAGTTCTGGTCACCACACTATAGGAAGGATGTGAAAACACTGGAGGGGGTGCAAAAGGAAATTCACCAGGATGTTGCTTGGAATGGAGCATTTCAGCATTGAAGACAGGCTGGATAAGATCAGGTTGTTTTCTTTACAGCACAGAAGGTTGAGTGGGTAACTGATAGAGATGTATAAGATTATGAGAGGCATGGACAGGATGGATAAAAAAAAAACAGCTGTTCCCCTTTGTCAAAGAGTCAATAACAAGGGAGAATAATTTTCAAATGAAAGACAGGTATTTCACTGTTCACTGTTGTTGGGTCAAAATTCTAATGGCATAGTGGATGTATCTATAGTATATGGACTGCAGCAGTGCAAGCAGGCAGCTCACCAAGGGCAACAATGGGACGAGTAATAAATGCTGGCTTAGCCAACGACACCCATGTCCCATGAGTGAATAAAAGAAACTCACATTAAAAAATGACAATAACAAGCACAAGCAGGTGCTTTGGTCACTTATCAGTTGGCCCTTCTGGAAGCAGCAGTTGTCATTGTTAAAGGAATGATCTCACACCACGTTGAAACCACTACTGTGGTTCAAACCTTTTCTCAGCATATTAGGCTCAACTTCATGATGTCTTACTCAACAGTGGAGAGTATTGCGTTACTGGATATGTAGTGCAATCAATAGCCACTACACCTAACTACAATGCCTAAACTAAGCAGAAAGCTTGGATATCCATAGTAGCCTCCATAACTCTCAGCAATTATCTCTTTCTTACTCAACTGAAACAAATCTGATGTATTTTACTTCAGTCTATACTTACTTTCCATTGTAGGTAAGTTAAGAGGGAGGCCAATCTAAAGATGTTAAAGTTGCTGAACTCTCATTTGGACCAATTCGTGACTATGGCAAAATAACATCCTAAAATCACATATTTTTGTGAAGAAAACATTCATTTTTAATCAGGTACCAATAGCTGGTTTGATTCTGTAGTTTGGTAGTCATGTAATTTATTTAAATGATTCAGACAAAAATGTTTTGGAAAAAAAAGTCTTCCAGAAAGAGCTCTTGAATGTGAAGCAAATTGCTTGCGTAATATATTCTCTGACATGTGACTGAAAAGCCTTTAACCAGTTATGTACCTGCATTCAACTCTTACCGAGAGCAGCTGTGTGAAATAGAGCCTGGGAAACATAATGAAATGAACTTGCATTTATAGCGCATCTTTAATGTTGTTACGAGCAGGTAAAAAAGAGTGGAAAGGCTTGTCTCATGCCTTGTTTGATCTCAATGGGTTGTGGGGTGCAGGAGTAGAGAGACCTGGGTGTATATGAGGCTAAGTCATGAAAGATGGCAAGTTAGGGTGAGAGCACAATTAATGTAACATTTTGCCTAGGTTTTATTCTTGGTGGCATAGAGTTCAAGAGCAAGGAGTCTCTGTTGAACTTATATGAGACATTCATTAAGCCTCAGCTGGAGTATTGCATCCAGTTCCTGGTGTATCAGTTTAGGAAAATTTGGAGAAAGTATAGAGAGTTTTCCAAGAAAATTCCAGGCATGAGGAATATCTGTTTTGAAGACAGATTGGAGAAACTGGGATTGCTTTCTTTGGAGAAGAGAAGGCTGAGAGGACACTTGATTGAAGACCTCATGAGAGGTCTGGACAAAGTAACTCGAGAGAATATGTTTCCAGTCTTGAAAGGATGGAGAAGGAGAGGGCTCATTTAAAGTGATTAATAAAAGAAGCAAAAGTGATAGGTGGAGAAACATTTCATGCAAGAAATGGTTAGGATTGGGAATGCACTACTGAATGATTGGTTCAGGCAGGTTAATTCAAGGAAATCTGCAAGAATTGTTATTTGAAATGAAACAATGCAAAAAATAACAAGGAAAAGGCAGGAGAATGGCACTGTGTGATATTCGTTTGAAGAACTAGTGCAGACATGATGGGCCAAATAGACTCCTCGTGTGCTGTTATAATTATTTGATTTTAGGACACTTTTACTTAAAGTGCACACTTGATAATTCAGTGAATGTTTAACTGTTTTCACATTCACATTCAGTGAATGTTTTGTGATCATAAAAGTCACGCACAGACAGATTTATTTTTTAAGTTTCTTTTATGTACAGGAAAAAGAGTAGTGTTTATTGTGTTTTCCATCCAAAACAATAAAAATCCTGCAAGCACTCCAACTTACACATGTATGCCTTCAAGGTTTCCCTCTCCTTCTCATTCATTCAGTCTCAGTCGTGTACACACACACACACGCACACGCACATGCACACGCACACACACACACAAAAGTGGGAGCATATATTAAGTTGAATTCACTTTGAGTTGAACACATAGCTTTCTTGGCTGTATTGCGAATGTATTAAGAGGTTGACCTTTTGTATTTATTTATGATGATTGCCTCTGAAAGGTTCTTCTAAACAGTCTGACTCCATTACAATAGCTTCGCAACTTGCAGAGTACAGCCATTTTAATGCTCTGTCACCTTAGAAGCTACTGTTTTAAGTCACTGAAAGGTTGTTTTGTGTCACTGAAAGACTGTTTTGCAGGCTTTTGAAACACAATCAGTGGTTTCAGCCTAATAAATAAAGTCACATTTTGATCTATGGTTGAGCTTCACTACAAAGCCTTTAGACGTCCTAAGGTGCTTCATAGGTGTGATCTGGCAAAGATTTACATCAAACCAAGAATACATTAGCTCAGGCGACCTTGGTCAAGGAAGTAGATGTTAAGGAGCATCCTCAACGAGGAGAGAAGAATAGAGAGGTTTATGGAAGAAATTCCATGGCTTGTGACCAAAATGTCTGAGAGTACAAAAACAAAGTAGCTGGAGAAGCTCAGCAGGTCTGACAGCATCTGTGAAGGGAAAAACAGAGTTAACGTTTCAGGTCTATTAACCCTTCCTCAGAACCGGACCCGAAACATTAACTATGCTTTTTCCTTTTCTTTGTTTTTGTTCCTGATTTATAGCATCTGCAGTTCTTTCGGTTTTTATTTATGTCTGACAGTACCGTCATCAATAGTGAGTTGAAGAGGATGGGTGTGGATGCAGACATGGCCAACATTGGAGAAAAGCAAACGCCTTGGAAATTGTAAGGCTCAAAGCATTTCGAGTTACAGGGAGGGAGGAATGGTATACTAGCTGACTATTTTGTATCCAGAGACAGGTGGATGTTGCATCTCCTGTGCATATGCTGAAAGGTACTGTCTGGGAGTCGAAGGAATTTTTAGGGACAACTGAGGAGTACACCAGGGCATAATTAATCCCTTCAGGACGATGGGAGATGTGTGTGTTTTGGTAAAATCATGCTGGAGGTGGCAGAAGTGGTGAAAAATGATCTATTTAATGTGTGGGCTTCTTGGGTGGAAAGGGAGGGCAAAGGGAACTTCATTGCAGGAGGAAGCCGAATATTGAGAGCAGCAGCGCAAGAAGTCAAATGGATCCCATCAAAGGACCTGTCAACTATGAAAGAGGAATCCTGAGTTTGAAGAAAAGGAAAACCAATGGGATGCTTTAATTTCTTTCTTGGGCAATGGATTCAATGCAACATGAAAATTGGAAAACAAAGACAGATGTTATCACTAGGTTGTAAAGCTTGAAGTTCCATTATGTTATGCTCCAAAGGCTTGTCCCTTGATCTCACAATCACAGATTTTATGAAACAAATTTTAAAAAAAGACATTAGTTTACAAGAACTGCATTAGTGCCTAGTGGATATTTTCTAGAAAAACAGATACATGGCTCGCAATTAAAATTACCAATCAATCATATTCTGACTTGACAAAGAGTGAGTACCGAGCTCTATTTCCTAATATGTTAGCTTACAATACTTGCATGAAATAAGTTTCCTGTAGCTTTGATCATGATTATAGGTTCTCCTGTCATTTTGATGGATAAATGTTTAGCAAAAATTAAACATAAACTGATTTACAGTTTATATATTATCTCATATGTGATGTTCTGATCAATTGTAACTGATTGCACTAGTGAGTCAGGGAGAACAGTCACTGTTTGAAGCAATGCGGACAAGTGAGGACAAGAATTTGGGAACAGAAGAGTTTTTTTTAAAATTAATTCATGTGATGTAGGCATTGCTGCTTAGGTCAGCATTTATTGCCCATCCCTGCATGTCCAAGGGAGCAGTTGAGAGCTAACTAAGCTGCTGTGGATATACAGTCATATATTTCCTTCTCAAAAGGACATTAGTGAACCAGATGGGTTTCCACAACAATTTTACAACAGAAGTTATGCAGTCACCATGAGGGCAGCTCTTTATCCCAGAATTTTTATCAATTTCAAATTTCATCATATCATGGGATTTGAACCCATGTTCTCGGATCATTGGCCAAGTTCTTGGATGCCAGCCAAATGACATTACCGCTATACCACCATCTCCCCTTAAAAATAGGTGAATGCTGTTCCACCATGTAAGGCAGTGAAATTCTCACCCTTAGTGAATATTCCAGTAATTCAGATATCAAAGTGTGACACCCACTGGAGAGTGCCTCAAAGTCAACACACTTAAGGCTTAATGTACACAAGAGATCTTCAAAGGTGAGCCTGCTGACCCATTAAATTGAAGGTGTCAGTGTGTCTATGCAAGAGAAGACTGACAAATAGCTATTTGGATCAAAAGCTGAAAAGCTGGTAAAACTTGACAGCTGCTTGTCTTTGGGACATAGAATCATATAAAAGATTTAATCAAGAGGAGATGAGATTGAGGTGATGGTGGTAAGTGGAAGGGAAAAGATTGAGATCAATCTAATAATGCAATCAAGGAAAGATGAGATTGGGGCATCAAGTGGAAATATTTATTTGGAGATGAATCAGCTGGTCTTGTGATTGATATGCAATGACATGAATTGGCAACACAAACATTGTACAAGTAGTACCCATATGATCATTCGTACGAGTAGGACATCTTGATATAAAAGGTATTTTGAACAAGCCAAACAATTCTCAAGGTGTTTTTTGGGTGCAGGGTCGTCTACTCAATCCAAACAGAATTGAAAATCTGTTTATCAGCAACAGGTATTTTCTCAGCCCTTCAAATTGCTGGTGGAGGAATTGGAGGGATTGCATGGGGTTTGAGGGCAGTGGGTGCACACCAACTATCCAGTAGCAAATGATTCATGAACCACTATATAGCAATTGCAATCAAGAGTGTTAGAGTCTGCAGATTATAAAACAGCCTCTTTCAGGACACTTCTTGGGAGCATGGACAGCAAGGGAATAATGGAATTTGACCCTTTCCACCTAGAGGCCAGAATTTGTTGCCCATCCCTCGAGAAGGTGGTGATAAGCTGCTTTCTTGAATCACCGTAATCACTGGGATAGGTGCGCCCTTAGTGCCATGAGGAAGGGAGTTCAATGATTTTGACCAAATTTCAGTGAAGAAATAGTGATATAGTTCCAAGTGAGGATAGTGTGGGTTTGGAGAGGAACTGGCAGGTGGTGTCAATTCCATGCACCTGCTGCCTTTATTCTTCTGGGTGGAAGAGATTGCAGGTTTAGGAGGTGCTGTGGAAGGAATTTCTGCATTGTATCTAGATATGGTACACATTACTATCAACAAAATGATGGCGGTTGGGGGTGGAGATGGGGAAGTACATATCTAAGGTGGTGGGTGGGGTGCTGATCAAGCAGACTATTTTGTTCTGCATGCTGTTGAGATGGTCTTGCTTGAGTAGCACTCATCCAAGCAAGTGGGAAATGTTCCATCACAATCCTGACTTGAGGCTTATAAATGGTGAACAAGTTTTGAGGAATCGGGAGCCAAGTTACTCACCTCAAAATTTATACTGTATCTTCAAAGTATTTCGAGCATCACAAGGGACCTCCCAGATGCTTTATCAAGCAATGTTTGGTACAAGCCACTTGGAGAGATATTTGGACGACCGACCAAAATCTCTGATGAAGAGGTAGGTGTAAAAGAAGATGTTAAAAGGTTGAGGGGTATGTAGAACATTCAAACCAGGAGCAGGACCAGACAATTTGGACCTTTGAGCCTGCACCTCAATTTAATAAAATCATGGATTATAACCTCAAATCCATTGTCTTGCCTATGCATGATGAGCTTTCCTCCCTGGTTTCACAAGAATCTTACTAAATCTGCCTTAAAAAATATTCAATTACTTTGCTTTCATCACCTTTGTAGAAAGCCTCTTCTAAGGACTTATAAACATCTGCCGCAAATGTTTCCCCTCATCTCTGTTTAAAATAGGTGATTCCTTAAACAGTGACCCCTTGGTTCTAGACATTTAAAGGAGATACTTCTGGATCGACAAAATATATACATTTGAACGAATAAGAAGAATTTCAGAGACAGGTCCATCATCTGTAGTTAATTAGAAATATTAAACAAAGTGTCATATTGTAAAAAGAAATCATGACATTATGCCAAGATAGGTGGCAGGTCAGAAGACTGCATGGAATATAAAAGCAGCAAACTGACCAAAAAATAAATTAGAAAGGAAAAATTAGAGCATGAGGGAAGGCTTACCAGAATTGTCAACTCAGATAGTATGAGTTTCTGCAAATGTTTAAAAATGAAAAGTTAACAAAGTGAAACTGAAGAATTAATGATGGAAAACAAGGAAATGGCAGACATATTCAACAGCTAGTTTGTATGAGTTTCACTATACGGGAGAAATATAACATCCTGGAAGCAGTGTTAAATCGGGAAACAGAAAATAGGGAGAAATTCAGGATAATCACAGTAAACAGAGAAGTAGTACAGAGCTGTAGGCTGAGAAGTGCTGCGGTCCTGCTGAAGCTCATCAGAGTCTTAGATGTGGCACTTCAATAAGTTCAAGGTAATGAGGCAGAATATACAGGTTTTGTGAAAGGGAAATCTTGATTGACTTATCTATTAGAGTTCTTTCAGGAGGAAACATGTAATGTCGATAAAGGGGAAACCAGTGTCGAAACTGTCCTTTGATTTCCAAAAGGCATTTAATAAGGTGCTATATCAAACATCATTCTGCAAAATAAAAGCACTGTGTGTATGGGGTAGCAATACAGCAGAGTGAGAAGGTTGGCTGGCAAATGGGAAGTGAAGAGTTGACATATGTGGATCTTTATCAGGTTGACAGGATGCAGTGATTAGTTTGGACCTTTAGGGGAATTGACAATAAGGATAAAAATTTTAAAATCCAGCCCTTACCAGACTGGATACTTTGTATGTCTACCTTACATTTGTTAGAAGTCAGAATGTTAGCACGTTGTGAGTTGCAAGTTGTAGATATGGACATCAGTTGGCTTGTTTTGAGTTCTCTTCCATAACTTGTAATGTGTTTTGCTATTTTAAACAAACTAGTCCAAAGAGTTAATCAAGCCCTGAAATGCAACGTGTTATAAAACCATCATCGTTAAGGTAGAATGGTGAACAAATATGAAAAACATCATGCTGATGAGGCCTACGTGTCTTGAGTTTGCAGGATTACAGGGAAAGGGCAGGGGCATGGGCCTGGATGGGATGGTCTTGGGAGGGTCAGCGTGGACTTGTTGGGCCGAAAGGCCTGTTTCTACACTGCATGTTAAATTGAAATGTGATACAGGTGATAAATGGTATTATTGTTGCACTAAAGGGCAAGCATCAACCCTCAATGACTTTGTTTTGAATACTGTCAGACAATTTTGTAAACGCAGCCTGCTGGTAAGTGGGCAAATCCTTAAAAAATCCTGGAGTGTAGATTGGGAGACAGTAGATCTCCAAACAAAATTCAAAATGTTTAAACTGTGTTTAGAGTTTTAATTACAAGACTTAGGTGTGTCTGATGCAGAAATACAAGCCATTAAGATGTGTTCGCAATTGAGAACAAAAGGATGCACAAACTTAACACATGAAGATGAACAGCCAAGGAGCTAAAAGACCTCGAAAAGAAAGGGCCACATTAGAAGGCAAATTTAGAGAGAGGTTAAACTTTCGTATTCTTTGACTAGAATTCATGTTGTTTAGAATGCAGAGACCACTTTGTAAGCAGAGGTAGAGAATGGGGATTGTCAGATGGGGACCTAGCAAACAGACTTGTTGATGGTATTCATCCCACGGAAACTTTCCGAAAAGATTTGAGAGATTAACTAAAGAATTATAATGACTGAAGGATGGACACAAGTACAAAATGATCCTGAAAGGTTAACAAACCTTACAAGTTCTCAGTACAACTTCAATGTTTGATATAATCACAACAACAACCAAACTAAGCATAATCCAGCAGCACAATGATGCTCCGTGAAGAGGCCATAGTGCACTTTGGGAAAACTTCAGTAGAGGTTTGTATTGGCTCAAATTTATGGAAAGTGTTAACTGGCCATATGAGTATTGGAATAATCAATACTAAAGATAAAAAAACGGCATTGTGGCTATCTTGCCCTCTGAACTAGAAAAATCTTTGGCAAAGTACCCAGAAACTAGCAAGCCCTATCTAATAATAACTTTTAGCTGTTGTTGTTAATGACTTTTAGTTTTTGGGTACATACTATAAAGCATCATTTCACTCTTCAAAAGCAGTACAGCATTGAAAAAGACTTGCTTTGAATCTCAAATTAATCAAGCAAATTAATTTTACAAAAAACTTAAGCAAAATAATGATTATATAAATAACATGTACATTACAGTAGATATCCTTTGGTCCACTACTCTAGTGATTAAAATATTAAGATCGAGGTGCCAATCTCAGAACTAAGCTGAGGTTTAATAAGTAACATCTAAATTATGATAATTTTTTAAAAAATTATCAGACTTTTGGATATTCTTATCCTGACTAAATTGTTCATTTCTCTGATACTTCTAATTCTTACTATTTGTGATTTTTCAACTAAACCTGAACATAATCCCTCATATCCTGGATCTTGAACAAGTGAACTCTCAAGTGTAAAAGTGAAGTGCTATTTACACATAAATTGAAGCAATCCTATTACAAGTTTGAAAAGCTATTTGTTTCAAGGTTGTGAATTAAAAAAAAAACATCATTGCACTAAAGTACGGCTGATAAAAAAATTTGGATTGTGGTCATTTTTTTTAAACTTTCTCTGTCAGAATTTAAAGGATAGCTACGAAAACTAAAGGATAGCTACCAAAACTAACATGAAATGTGTATATTTTTGTCTACAGGAAATGTGCCAGAATCCATCCAACAGAGTGGGAGAGATGGAGGGGGTCTCAATTGGTGCCCTATCTCGTTCCATATTGTTACATAATCTCAGGGTTGAAGATTGATGATCTATTGAACAGGCAACAAGGATACCTGACCATGGTGGCCAATAGGATTGATCTTCATGTATATGTGCAAAGTCAATATGATTTTATTTTAACAGAATTTTCAATTGTTTCGTCACATTTCAGCTGGGAATTGAGAAGGCCCTGTCTTATTTCTGGACCAGCAGCTGAATTTCCAAAGGACCTGGCCAGGCAAGCACCTAAGAGCTGTTTGGAGCTAAAATGAAGATCTATGTTGCATAGGAATTGAGGTTTTGGCAGTGTCAGTATATGGGAGCAGTCAGCAAACTGCCATTTCAATTAGTTCATACTAGAATGACAACCAGGAATAGGAGACAACAGAATGCGCACCTCGTCTCAGGAAGGAACAAGGAAGAAGCAATGTTTTTCAAACAGCCTTCAAGGGGTACTACATGCTGGGAGACTGACATGCAGCTATAAAGCATGCGGTACGACTCTGTCAAGGAAGCAATAAACACATTCATTTTGTGAACAAATCTAGCAAATATTTCATTAACTTCTGTCAAGGCTGAATTTATTATTGGTTATGCGTTAGTGAATTTGTATTTTCTTTCAGCGTATAGTGATTCCTGCCATTTAATGGCTGCTAAGTATTATCATTCATTAATGACACCAAATTCACTTAGCAGCTGCAAACAGCTACCACCTGTTATTCATAGACAATGTATTTCAACCATATCCAGAAATGAATTCCATTCCTCCATTCCTTTTCCTGCAACTAAAAGAAGAAAGGAATGCTGAATACCAAAATGCTTAATGCTTAAAAAGTAAGGGCCAGAACTAATCCAATACCTTATTTGCAAGTTTTGGCCAAGTTGTTATTTGTTGTTCGATCCTTGCTTTTCATCATTTCACTGCATTAAGATTTTAACATTTTGCACCTAGCATTCTGTAATGGCAATAGCAATTATTGCAAAACTTTTAACTTTATAGAATACCTATAGATGTCATCGATAGCAGCAAAGAAACAAAGGAAAATTAAGGATTATGATCAAATGCATGCTTACAGACTGGATTTTGGCAAATGTTTTTTGAGACATGGAAGAGACAGCAATCTAAAAAGGCTTTGGGGAGTGTCTGAAAGTGGAGATGTGGGATTCAATGTTTTGTTTCTGGAGAAAGAGCAGAAATCACGGCAGGAGAGGGTAGAAGATGGAAGGAGGCAATGCACAGGAGCCAGAATTAGGAGTCTGAAAGACAACGACTAGTTTAGATAAGGTTGTAGAGAAAGAATAGGCATAGTCATTGAGAGATTTGAGGACCAGATCAAGAATTTGATTTTATTGCTTTGGAATATTATGGATAGTGGAGATTGCCAAGAAAACAAGACAACAAGCTTAATTTAACAGGCTGCAAAGTATTGGCATAGTGAAGAGGACAGTTGGAAAGTTGATATTAAATGGTGGTATGGAAAGTCAAGTTTTGCTATCACAAACGATGAACTTGTGGTTTTAATTGCAATTGGGATGAGATGGAGCAGAACTGGGCAGTTTTGTGATGGAAAATTTTAACTGGTTCATGGACAAGACGTGAAGCTTGAAACTTAAACAAGGCAAAATTTATCATTTGGGTTTGAAAGGCCTAGCCCGTAATATAAAATTGGAAAGAAATTTTGGTTACAGAGAGGCAAAAATCTATTTCCAGTGCTACCAAATGAAAACTTCCCACACATGAAAGGCTCAGGACAGAAAAAGGTGTTCAAAAGATGATCTAACTAGTTGGAATTTATCAGCAGTCACGAAAACATTGGAAGACTGAAGCCGTGAGAGCGACACTAAAATTGTGATCAGTCAAAATTGGAAAACATGAAATTCTAGATTTATCAAAGATGTCAGTCACTCTTGTACGCAGAATAAAAGGCTGAATTTGTGGCTTTCTGTCAGATGATCAAGCCAACAAATTGCAATGGAGTTAGGCCACATTACAACATAAAATTACAGTCAAGCCATCATTCAACACTAAGATCTCTTGGTCAAACCCTGCTAACGTGACTGAGGAGGATAGTGATCCTGAAATGTCTGTTGAATACCTGTCTGTTCATCTGCCTGCTTCCCGAGCTGAAGCTGCAAAGGTCATAGAGTTTGCTGAGGGATTGTGCACAACGGCTTGAAAACACAGAAAAGATGTTCGACTCCATTGATGACATGACAGACTATTTTGCACTTGTCCAAATACGGCATGCTAAGTCAAAAAAAATTACTGAGGTTTTTCCCAACCCCAACATGCTTCAATGCCTTTTACTGTACAAGGTCAGAGCATGGTGAGGTGTGAACACATTAACAGAAACAGACATTTTTCTACATTTGCAGTGTCGTAGCCTTTCATTATCAAATAAAAGGCCCATTTGAACAGGGGCTTCCTCAGTTATCTTGAAACATTGTTCAATGCAAATTTATTGGTAGGCCCCTGGCGATAAAACTTGCCATGATTTTACCGTATGTGTTAAATTTCACATGCACGGCACTAGACTTCTTTCTAGAGTACATGAAAGATGCAAGAAGTCTCAATAAAATATTCTCAATGGCTTTAAGTAACAGACGTGTAATTTAGGGGGAATGTGGCCTTTAACTCACAAGTCTTTATCATGCCTGGCTGACAGCTTTCAGCCCCTGAACATCGACACCACAACACACTCAAGGGAAAGAATCAACTTACAATCGAGAAGTCCGCGAGAATGGATTGTTCATTTTCATTGGTTGCAGGTGACAACAGAATCCATTGCAATCTTAACATATTATTGACACAGCAAATAATTATATCTGAAGGTGGGGCTGACTCGTCAATTGTAAGCTAATAATTCAAGGAAATTACTTCAAATTTTATTCTTCATTGGCTGTCATACATACTATTGTACAAGTTTCTGACTTCTCAACTGTAAATGCTGGATAAAGTCAACATGAAACTGATCTCCATTCAATGAATAAGTTCCTAATCAGGATAATTTAATCTATGACCTCTGTTTCAGTCATTTCAATGCTTGCACGCTTTATGTACTTTAGCTTTGCTTGAAACATACGAGGATGATGCTACCTACTCATTTCCATTCACTCAATGGTAATGTTGGTGGACTTGCTTCTCAATGCTAAGTATAATTCGTTCATGTCAAATATGTGGGTCATAGAACAGAGAACATAGAACAATACAGCGCAGAACAGGCCCTTCGGCCCTCGATATTGCGCCGACCTGTGAACGAATCTAAGCCCATCCCCCTACACTATCCCATCATCATCCATATGCTTATCCAAGGACTGTTTAAATGCCCCTAATGTGGCTGAGTTAACTACATTGGCAGGCAGGGCATTCCACGCCCTTACCACTCTCTGAGTAAAGAACCTGCCTCTGACATCTGTCTTAAATCTGTCACCCCTCAATTTGCAGCTATGCCCCCTCGTACTAGCCGACGTCATCATCGTAGGAAAAAGACTCTCACTGTCCACCCCACCTAATCATCTGATCATTGTGTATGTCTCTATTAAATCCCCTCTTAGCCTTCTTCTCTCCAATGAGAACAGACCCAAGTCCCTCAGCCTTTCCTCATAAGACCTTCACTCCAGACCAGGCAACATCCTGGTAAATCTCCTCTGCACCTTTTCCAATGCTTCCACATCCTTCCTGTCATGGGGCGACCAGAACTGTATGCAATATTCCAAGTGAGGCCGCACTAGCATTTTGTACAGTTGCAGCATGACATCACGGCTCCGAAACTCAATCCCTCTACCAATGAAACCTAACACACCATATGCCTTCTGAACAGCACTATCAACCTGGGTGGCAACTTTCAGGGATCTATGTCCCTGGACACCAAGATCCCTCTGCAGATCCACACGACCAAGAATCTTGCCATTGACCCAGAATTCTACCTTCCTATTATTCTTCCCAAAGTGAATCACCTCATATTTATCTGCATTGAACTCCATTTGCCACCTTTCAGCCCAATTCTGCAGTTTATCCAAGTCTCCCTGCAACCTGCAACATTCTTCCACACTGTCCACCACTCCACTGACTTTAGTGTCATCTGCAATCTTACTAACCCATCCACCTATGTCTGCGTCCAAGTCATTTATAAAAATGACAAACAGCAGTGGTCCCAAAACAGATCCTTGTGGCACACCACTAGTAACCGGACTCCAGGCTGAATATTTTCCATCAACCACCACTTGTTGCCTTCTTTCAAAAAGCCAGTTTCTAATCGAAACTGCTAAATCTCCCTCAATCCCACGCCTCCGCATTTTCTCCAATAGCCTGCCATGTGGAACCTGATCAAAGGCTTTACTGAAGTCCATGTACACCACGTCAACTGCCCTACCCTCATCCACATGCTTGGTCACCTTCTCAAAAAAACTCAATGAGGTTTGTGAGACACGACCTGCCCTTGACGAATCCATGTTGACTATCTCCAATCAAATTGTTGCTTGCTAGATGATTATAAATCCTATCTCTTATAATCCTTTCCAAAATTTTTCCTACAACAGATGTAAGGCTCACTGGTCTATAATTACCTGGGTCATCTCTACTCCCCTTCTTGAACAAGGGCACAACATTTGCAATCCTCCAGACATCTGGTACTAAACCTGTAGCCAATGACGACTCAAAGATCAAGGCCAAAGGCTCCGCCATCTCCTCCCTAGCTTCCCAGAGAATCCTCGGAAAAATCCCATCCGGCCCAGGGGATTTATCTACCTTCACACCTTCTAAGATTGATAACACCTCCCCCTTACTAACCTCAATCCTCTTAAGACTAATAGCCCGTATCTCAGTCTTCTCCTCTACAATATTCTCCTTTTCCCGAGTGAAAACAGATGAGAAATATTTGTTTAGCACCTCTCCGATCTCCACAGGGTGCACACACAACTTCCCACTTCTGTCTTTGACTAGCCCTATTCTTATCCTAGTCATCCTTTTATTCCCCACATACCTATAGAAAGCTTTAGGGTTCTCCTTAATTCTACCTGCTAATGACTGCTCATGTCCCCTCCTTGCTCTTCTTAACTCTCTCTTTAAATCCTTCCTTGCTAATCTGTAACTCTCCATCGCCTCATCTGAACCATCTCGTCTCGATGTCACATAAGCCTCCCTCTTCCGCTTAACAAGAGATACAATTTCTTTTGTAAACCAAGGTTCCCTTACCTTATCACTTCCTCCCTGCCTGACAGGGACATACCTATCAAGGACACGCAATATCTGTTCCTTAAACCAGCTCCACATTTCGATTGTTCCCATCCCCTGCATTTTGCTACCCCATTCTATCCCTCCTAAGTCTTGCCTAATCGCATTATAATTGCCCTTCCCCCATCTATAACTCTTGCCCAGTGGCACGTTCCTATCCCTTTCCATCGCTAAACTAAACGTAGCTGAATTATGGTCACTCTCTCCAAAGTGCTCACCTACCACCAAATCAAACACCTGGCCTGGTTCATTACCAAGTACCAGATCCAGTGTGGCCTCCCCCCTTGTCGGCCCTTCGACATACTGTGTCAGGAAACCGAGATAACAAGCATGGGGCTGGATGAACACAGCAGGTCAAGCAGCATCATAGGAGCAGGAAAACTTGACGTTTCGGGCCTAAACCCTTCATCAGAAATGGGGGAGGGGAAGAGGGTTCTGAAATAAATAGGGAGAGAGGGGAAGGCGGATAGAGGTTGGATAGAGGAGAGGATAGGTGGAGAGGAGGCAGACAGGTCGAAGAGGCGGGGATGGAGCCAGTAAAGGTGAGTGTAGGTAGGGGGTTAGGGAGGAGATAGGTCAGTCCAGGGAGGACGGACAGGTCAAGGGGGCGGGATGATGTTAGTAGATAGGAGATGGGGTGTGGCTTGAGGTGAGAGGAAAAACAGGTTAGGGAGGTGGAGATGAGCTGGGCTGGTTTTGGGATGCGGTTGGGGGAGGGGAGATTTTGAAGCTTGTGAAATCCACATTGATGCCATTGGGCTGCAGGGTTCCCAGGCTGAATATGGTTTGCTGTTCCTGCAGCCTTCGGGTGGCATCACTGTGGCATTGCAGGAAGCAACCACCTAGAAACAGATGTCCATTTCAAGCCCACTGACTCACACAGCTACCTGGAATACACCTCCTCCCACCCACCCTCCTGCAAAAATGCCATCCCCTATTCCCAATTCCTTCGCCTCCGCCGCATCTGCTCCCAGGATGAGACATTCCACTCCCGTACATCCCAAATGTCCTCATTCTTCAAGGACCGCAACCTCCCCCCCCACAGTGGTCGAGAACGCCCTCGACCGTGTCTCCCGCATTTCCCGGAACACATCCCTCACGCCCCGTCCCCGCAATAATAACCAAAAAAGAATCCCCCTCGTCCTCACGTACCACCCCACCAACCTCCGGATCCAACGCATCATCCTCCGACACTTCCGCATCTGCAATCAGACCCCACCACCAAAGACATTTTTCCCTCCCCACCCTTATCTGCTTCCGGAGGGACCACTCCCTCCGCGACTCCCTTGTCCGCTCCACACTCCCCACCAGCCCCACCACACCCGGCACTTTTCCTTGTAACCGCAGGAAGTGCTACACCTGCCCCCACACCTCCTCCCTCACCCCAATCCCAGGCCCCAAGAAGACTTTCCACATCAGGCAGA